>JAGFNQ010000442.1:0-142174 GCA_024364735.1 Boesenbergia rotunda
TTTTATGATGCTGGATCCGCTTTACTCCGACGAGGCGATTGTTGCAGCAGACATTGAGGCAGGGGTGGAAAATATCGTACCATCAGCAGCATCAAGTCCATCTACTCCATCATCGAACTCAAGTCCATCTACACCATCATCGAACTCGAGTCCATCTACACCATCATCGAGCGCCCATGCAACTACCTCGCCTCTGGAAACAAACACGCCCGATTCTTATGAAGGGCCAGTCCGCTATAGGTCCCTTGCCGATATCTACGCCAACACTGAGGAAATGGTTGGTATTGCTGAAGAAGAGGAAGAGCAGATGATGGTAGTGTCTGATGAGCCAACAAGCTATCAAGAAGCTGCAACTGAGGCTTGCTGGTACGAAGCAATGGAGGAAGAACTGAGATCTATTGAGAAGAACAAGACTTGGACCCTAACCGAGCTCCCATTAGGCCGCAAACCTATCGGTCTAAAGTGGGTCTTCAAATTAAAGAAAGATTCAGCAGGAAAAGTCGTCAAGCATAAAGCAAGATTAGTGGCTAAAGGATATGTACAAAGACAAGGCATCGACTTTGAAGAGGTATTTGCACCTGTCGCTATACTTGACACTATTCGAGTTATTCTTGCACTTGCAGCAAATCAAAGCTGGGAGGTACACCATCTAGATGTGAAGACAGCATTTCTTAACGGAGAGTTAGAAGAAGAAATATATGTCAACCAACCGGAAGGGTTTGAGGTACATAATCAAAAACATATGGTGTACAAGTTATCTAAAGCTCTTTATGGACTGCGGCAGGCCCCACGAGCTTGGAACATACGGCTAAACAGGAGTCTGGAAGAGCTCGGTTTCAAAAAATGTACTCAAGAGCATACAGTGTATACAAGAGGTGAAGGAGGAGCAACTATACTTGTTGGAGTGTATGTCGACGATCTCATCGTGACAGGAAGTAGCACAGAAAAAATCAACAAGTTCAAACAACAAATGATGGCAGAATTTGAGATGAGTGATTTGGGCCTTCTCTCTTACTACTTAGGGATTGAAGTGGAGGAATAGAAGAGCCGAATTTTAATTAGACAATCAGCTTATGCCAAGAAGATTTTATCTCAGTTCAAAATGGCAGACTGTAATGCCACAAAATATCCAATGGAACCCAAGGCACAGCTGCATAAAGACTTGGAAGGGACTCCAATTAATGCTACGGAGTATAGGCGCGTCATTGGGTGTTTGAGATATTTATTACACACACGGCCGGACCTATCATATTCTGTCGGAATGGCAAGCAGATACATGGAGAGGCCTACAATCATGCATCAAAAGGTGGTCAAACAGATTCTCAGGTATTTAAAAGGTACAATCTATTATGGACTTGTTTACATAAAGGGACCCCAGGAAGTTGATGTATTCGGCTACTCAGATAGTGATTTAGCCGGCGATCTTGATGGAAGGAAAAGCACAAGCGGGATGGCTTTCTATTTTAATGAAAGCTTGGTGTCTTGGAATTCACAGAAGCAGAAGACAGTAGCCCTTTCATCTTGTGAGGCAGAGTTCATGGCAGCCACAACTGTGGCCTGCCATGCCTTGTGGTTGAGGAGCCTTGCCAGCGAATTAACCGGTGTAAAGCCAAAGCCGGTAACTTTGTTTGTTGACAACAAATCTGCTATAGCTCTCATGAAGAATCCGGTATTCCATGGTCGAAGCAAGCACATAGATACAAGGTTTCATTTTATCAGAGAATGTGTTGAGAAAGGACAAATTGTGATTGAATTCATTAATACCGGAGAACAACGAGCCGATTTATTAACTAAAACATTGTCAGGAGTGAAGTTAGCTGACATGCGACAACTACTCGGTGTCCGTGATTTACAGCCATGTCTGGATTAGGGGGGGCAATGTCAGAAAATAAATAATCCAGACATATCATCATATTTTATTTTTAATTTTATTCTGATAATTTTTGTGACTTAGTCTTAGATTAGCCTTTCCTATTTTAATAGGATAACTAGAGAATTAGTCTCCCTATTTTTATTCCTATCTTATTAGGATAAGTTATGACTAAGTCTTGTTCGTGGTGTATTTAAAGAGTCCTAGAGGCATGTGAAAAGATGTCTCAGTTATTTTGTAAGTTTGTTTCTTCCAGAAAAATAAATTCGTTCGTTCTTCTTTCGTTTTTTTTATTTCTTCGTTTTCTTTTTGTTCCTCTTGCATATCGGTGTGATTTTTAGGTGCGCTATTCTTTGGTCTGGGCCAACAGGGGCAAGCCAAGGGAGTGTACCTGAAGGCACATGTGAAGGAGGGTCTTCGGAGTGAAAGTGAGTGATTGTATAAGTTGGGCAGTCGACTCGGAGAAAGGCAGTCGACTGCCAGCAAGAACAGAAACTCACAGAATGTTTCTGACCCTGGACTAGTCGACTGTCCCAGGGGTAGTCGACTGGTGTCAGGTTGGACAACTCGTGGAGTTGTCCTTTACTCTTATTTAAAGGGTGACTTTTGGGCACGAGGAAGGTACAGCTCCTAAGTGTACCAAGGTGTTGTTCATGCAAAAAGTCATCAGTTCTTCCTCTCGCTTTCTATTCTATTTTTTAATGAGGAAGAAGACAACCTTGTAAAAGTTTTCTCCACCTTGAAGGAGGCTTTTCATAGTGGAGAGTGTTCTCGTGCGTGGATATATCCTTGGATTAGTCACCTTTCGGGGTGGATACCAAGTAAATCTCTGAGTTAGCATTGGATTTTCTATTTTTCATGATATTGCTTGTATTGTGCTAACCATCTTGTAGAGAAAGTTGAGAAAAAGTGTTATTCACCCCCCTCTAGCAAGCACCACGATCTAACAAATCTTGTAACTAGGGCATGTAAATGAATCAAATGTTCGTTAGTAGACTTGATGTTCTCAACTTTGTAAAAGCTTATTTATGTTCGTTCAATACACACAAGATCAATTAAATGAATAAACTTGAATAATTCTTTAAACTAAATAAGCAAGCTTGAATATATGTGTTCAACTTGTTTATATTCGTGCATAATATTTGTGAGTAAATTTATCAATAAAATTCTTTCAACATACTAAATAAGGAAAAAAATATTAAAAAATAAATAAACAAGTTTATATTATCAAGCTAAAAGCCAAACAAACAAGCTTAAAAGGTAAACATTTCAAACAATCAAAACTCAAGCCAAGCTCGAATCAAGCTTAAGCTCATAAAAAATGAAACAAGCTAAACCTGAATAATTACTTTAATGACTTAGTTTATTTTGGGCTCGGCTTGGCTCTATTACCTTATCAAATTAAATTAGCTTAAACACCACATAGTTGAGCTCGGCTTAGCCCGTTTATAGCCCTACTCGTAACTACAAAGTCATTCTCAGGATGCCATGCATATAAGAATATTTGTAGCTAGTCACCGCTAATAAGTTTGTGGAGGAATAAACCTATTTCAAGGATAAAAAAAGATAACATTAGTACAGAGTGATCGGTAAAGAAGCTAATGTATAGCTTCACCTGGGGCGGGCAAACTGAAGCGATGCCTGAAACCGAGATGACGTCTAAGACTAAGATGACATCTTAATTAAGTCGAGACGACGTCTGAGACCAAGATGATATTTAAAGATGAGATGGCGTCGGAGACTGAGATGACATTTGAGACGGGATGATATCTGAGGTCGAGATGGCGTCTGAATTTCGTTTAAGCTAAGTTGGCTTACTTTTGGATCAAGTTCGATCTATCTTGAATTTAACTAACATATCAACCTGGATGTGGATCCGAACGCACATAAATGCCCGAAAAAAAACCTGCGCATCAATAATTAATTAATCAAATCATGCATGTCCTCTTCTTGCAACCAGAGGATTAAGAATTTAATTATTCGATCTTTACTTTGACTCTAGAAATGACACATGAAGTCCATCTCAAACTTAATTATAGCGTAAGTAAACTCGATGGAGGATTAAGTATTTTTTGTGACCCATGTAAAAAGTGTGCTTCTTCTAATTAATAATATATATCTATCGAGTTTAATTAATTTGTTACTTTACCCGCCGACACAATCTATAGGATCAAACCATTTTGATTTGTTTAACATATCTTGTTAAGCCAAAGAGATCCTTAAGGTGATAGAGGCGATTAAAAATTAATTAATTATATGTAGGCATATATATATATCGCCCAAGGATCTTATAACTTCGGTCGAACGCAAGCATCTCTCCGTGTTCACGGACATGTGAATTAAGAAGATGGAACATCTACGTTGTTGCTACATGAATTTTGACGCTGTCAATCATAAACATATTTATTTATTAGCCGTCGGCAATTTTATAAGATTCATTGTAATATAAAAGAATTATAGAAGACGCCCGCGAGCTTAGTTTAAAAAAAAAAAGATGTGATGATCCGGGCGCATGATTTATAGAAGGGTTGAGAGCTCGGCCGGGTTCGGCTGTCGATCTAAATTGGGGTTAAGGGGACCGGAACCCAGGATTACCCAGAGGCCGAGATCCTCGAAGGTCAGTCATTCGAGGTCGGGACCTGCGAGGTCGGTCGTCCAAGCTCGAGATCCTCGAAGGTCGGTTATACGAGGTCGGCCCCGCAGAATCTGTCGTCCGAGACTAGACGGTCATGGTCGCATAAAGACGGCTGAACAACTGCGAACCCGTTTCACCAAGACAGGCCTTTCCTGTCAGACATTCAGAGGATAACCCTCCCTGGCATAATCATTGCCTGTCGAAGCCGCCAATAGTTAATGAGGAACAGAAGAGACAATTCCGACACGGTGTCAGGCGGCTGTGGCAGTTTCACAACATTAATGTAGCCATCCCCATCACAATCTGCTAACTGATCCTCTTTTAATGAGATGTGTCATCTCTGACACAGCAGATGGTTTCTTCCTCCCTATATAAACCCCCCGTTGGACTTCAGAAAAGGGGGCTGCTGCCATTTTGCAACCACTCCACTACATTGAGAGCGCTGTTTCGGTCCGACCTCCCAAGCTCTAGCAGACCGGGTCGGTTCGGTGAGACCGAGTCATCTGAGGGAGAATCGATCTTCTCTTGTCGACAGGATCATGTGATATTTGAGATTATCACATGTTTGTTTAATAAATAAAATGTTGGACCATATAGCAGACGAATTAGGGTGATAGTCTGGCCCCACGAAAATTTCTCACTATTTACCAGGGTAAATCGGGAAGCGCTCGCAATATATGGGCGGTCTAGAAGCCCAGCGTCTCAGGGTTTGTACCTCATTTGGAGGGAAAATTTTTGCAAATTACATTGTAACTAGGGATCGAACCGCGGATGCTTGAGATAGCGACTAGTCGTCCTGCCATTACGCCATAGTCCTGGGGGTATCCTATATATGTTTGTTTAATGTTCAATCCCGCCCCACGGAAGTTTCCCACCCGTTACCAGAGTAAATCGGGAATCGCTCGCAGTGAGCGGTTTAGAAGCCTTGCGTCCCAGGGTTCGTGTCCTATTTGAAAGAAAAATTTCTATAAAATATATTATAACTAGGGATCGAATCGTAAATATCTAAGATATTGATTAATTATTCTAGTACTATATCATAACCCTGGGAGCATCACATGTTAGTTTAATGTTCTATGTAATTGTGAACTTCTAAATAGTTAGTCTAGTGCTTATAAATTAATTGAATTAAAAGTTATTTACTAAGACAAAAAAAAAATGCCTTCCATGAGACATGGCTTGAGAGCCCCCCACACTACTGCACAGTCATTAGGGCAAGCATTTGGCTGTTAGAATTGACTTTTTTTTACGACAACGTTCTATATAATGACCATATGCCCATCACCATCCCGTGGGGATTCCCATGAGACAATCATGAATGATGTATCTGATTTAGTTTTTTTTTTAATTTTCTTCAATATAAAGTATTTATCATTAACCTCTTAACGTCATTGAAATATTTATTTATTTATTTATATATATTTTCAAATAAGATATAAAGTTTTAGAATTTATTTATATATATATATATATAAAGCAATAATGACATTTGGATAGGTTCGTCTGTATTTTAAATGCTATTTTTAAAATATTTTGGACCACGTTCTTCAAAGTTAATGGGCCTAGAGTGACTGGGCACCCTCGTTCCGTTTACAGGTTAATTTCAGAGCCCAAAAAATAGACTTGTCGGAGCCAGATTGTTGGTGGCCGGCCGTCTCAGTCCGCTGTGGCAGCGCTTTTCACCTTATTGTTTTTTTTTCTTATTTGTTTTCTATATTTTAAGTTTTATTTTCGTTAAAAAATGGATATAAAAAAATATTTATTATCAAATTTCTAAAACCCTAAACCCTATATAAAAATGTTGACAACTATGAATGTTAAGGATAATCCTTTGCTTGTGCACTTACATTTATAAAATGTCCCATCTAATTCTTAAACGGTAAATTAATAAAAAAATGATTAATTAAATTAGATAATGTAAAACATGAGATGATTGATTTGGTTCTACGAGAATTTATCATTAGCTACCAAGGTAAATTGGAAAGTACTCGCGACGGATGATTCAAAAACCCAACATCCCATAGTTTTGAGTTCCATTTGAAAAAAAAATTATGTAAAATATATTATAGTTCGAGATTAAATCATGAAAATTTACGAGACAACTAGTTATATTTCTATTTTATCACATGCCTGGGTCGTAAATGGTAAAATAATGAATATGTAAGAGTTATGAAATATTTAGATCATAGTGATAAATTTTAAAATTATCAAATCATATAACTTTTATCTCTCTTATTGTTTTGACACATTTATGAAGATTTACTAATTGACTGTCCGTCAATTAAGAATGATTTTGTGATCATATAATATTTTATCGATCAATTAGTAAAATATAATTCGATTGAAAAAAATTATCACTTTCAATATAATATATCAAATTGATGTTTATAAATATAAATATACAAAGAAGAATTAGATGAGTTTCAAAATTTTAATTTAAAATGATTCAAAATTGTTTAGATCCATCGGTAGCACTCTAAATTACTTAGAATTAAGATATTTGTATTAGTCTAAATCACTTTAATACATATTAGCGTTCATGCACACATGTTGCGTGGGTAATAAAATATTGGATATATTGTGAATGGAAAAGGAGGAAGAGGCTTCATTGTGAATGAGACTTTAGTCCCATATTGATGCTCTGTTTACTTGGGAGAGCGGAAAGTAAAATTAAGGAAAAGTTTCCGCAATGGAAAATTTTTCATTGTTTACTTCATTAAAATTTAAAGAATGAAGAGAAATATAATCCATCCGCGGATAGTTTTGGAGCCAAAATCGATCAACTCAAAATCGGACGGAAAGCAGTGGATGGATAAAAAAATGACGCATGTACCCCTTTTCATTTACAAAATTACATCATAAACCAAAAAAAATAACGCATGTACCTTTTTTAATTCATAAAATTACACCATATACCAAAAAAATGACGTATGTACCCTTTTGCATTAATAAAATTACACCGCATGTACCCACCTTCTTCAATCATGGTAAACAAGCATGTAAAGAAAAGGATTTCTTTTCCTTTCCATTCTCTTCCCATGCCCCTAGGTTTGTTTAATCCATCCATCATCCACTCTTTCAGGTAAACATAGCATGAGAGTTTCAAGTGAATGGAAAGGGAGGTGGAGAATAAAGAAGACTCATTGTGAATGAGACTTTAGTCTCACATTAGGAATCTCAAGACATAATTGTTGGATTATATTATTTCACAAGCATGTTAGTTGAGAACAAATGCATGGGGAGAGACTCCCTCTCACGCGTGGGTACGCAGGGGGTGCAAATCTAGGGCCCGAATTTGTACTGAACCAAGTAGACTCATATGCGTGCACGACTTATGCGCGTCGAATGTCCGACCGATCGGAGCAAAATTTATCTAAGCAGATAAACCAACGTTTTGCCACCTGTGAAATTTTTTGCTCAAATATAATAGATGCATTAACTGTTGATTAATACAAAATAAGTAACCCTCAGACATTTGGATCTGGATGGTTAATTGACAGTAAATGATGTTAATTTGACCATTGATTACTGTGGGGGTCTGAGCCCTATATAAAGCGACTCTGACCGAGAGCAAAAGATAAGAAGGACAACAATTGTCTTCCACCTCGTTCCCGACTCCCAGTTTGTGTTTTCCTCTGGTAGCGTTCGGGTACTTCTTCAGTTCGCCATGAGCAACGAGTGCTTCGTTGTGCCCCGTGGTCCCACTATTGTATCCTGAGAGCTAGACAGACGTCCATCGGAACCTCGAAGCACCATCGGAGGAGGACAAATCTGTTTCAAGGAAACTGCGCTACACAGGCCTCAGCTACACCATCGGAACCTCGGGAGATTTCAGCTCGGGAATACCAGGTCGGGAATTCTAGCTCGGGTGACTGCATTCTACATAAAAGGTAACTTGGGGCACTCAACAGCTAAGTTGTTATTTTTATAATTTCAACTTATTCTTGAACTCTTTGAAAGAATGTATATCCTCCAACATAAAATACATAAATATGTGTAAATTTTATCACATTTTAAGATGGAAATTTATTTACTTAAAATTTAAAAAATTAATTTTAAAAATTTTAAAATATAATTTTTAAATTAAAATTTGATATTATCATTTTTGAATTTAATAAACTATACTAAAATTTTAATTTTGAATTAAGATTTAATTTTTTTAATTTGTAATTATATATTTACCTTTTATCTGTACTTAATACTTGTTCCGGAAGAAATCGATGTCGATGATCAGTCACCGAGGTTCAGTCGACGTGGATGCTGACGGGAGGGGAGGAACTCTTGCCCTGCGAGATCAACACGAGTGTTAGGGGAACACGCTGGAGGTTGTCCGTCGGAGCCCACTTCGACGCTCAAGTCGGTGCCTCGATGGAGGGAAGGAGCAGTAAGCATGAAAAATATACGAGTAGCGAAGAGAGCATAACCCCCTTTACCAGAGGGGTTGAATTACCTTTTATACCTGCGACGGCTGTCTTGGCGCGTCCCCCTGATCTGTGCCACGCTTCCCCTTCGGCGGTTACTGGATATCTTTTGAAATGGTCCATGTCGTCATTACGTGTTTCAACCCGTTGCGGCATTTAAGGGTCATGATGACTCCGCATTAATGGGGATGTTTATCCATAGATCCGAGAAAAGAGGGGGGGATCGTTACTTGAGGTTGAATGTTACTGGGGCTCCGCTTCCCCGAGGTGATCTCAGGGTCCTCTGGCCTGGGCGATCGCGGGCGCTCTACTTCCCCGAGGTGATCTCGGGACCCGGCTTCCCGGGGTGATCCCGGGAGGGGGTTTTCGATCTGATCTTTCAGGGAGTGTCTCCCGAGTGGGGCCCTGGAGACTCTCTTCCCGAGAGTGTCCCGAGAGCTCTAACAGAGGAGTCGCACAGACTCATCATGTCTTGCCACATAGCTTCTTTATCCCACGTGCCCGCCATGTGCTATTCAACCCCATCACAAGTCCCTCTCTTCAAGTCTGATAAAAGGAAGTGTGGCTGACTGATCGGACTAGTGTGGTGGTGAAGAAGCTGCGTCACTATGGGTCTTTGCATCCGTTACTGCTCCTGTAGTGGTCCTGCGGGGTCCTAGGGTTGTAAAGGTTGCCCCTGGTCCATAGGAAATCCCCTTTTTGGTTTTGAACTTCCCGAGAGGATCCTACGACTTTCGAAGTATCGCAGTGATACTTGTCTCTCCGTTATAAAGGCGCATGATGCTCCTTGATGGCAACATGGTCCTTCCGTGAATGCCCCATCGCCACGTGTTTCAACGACCCTCTGCACGACCTCTTACTATGCGCCGTTGTAGCTGGCTCACGTCAGGCGACTATCTCTGGTGTAGCCCCGATGCGGCTGTTTCTTGCTTTCCACGTGCTTCGTCCCTATTGCGTTAACGAAGGTGACTTCCTCGGTATAAGAAGGGAAGGCGAGGACGTTCGACCAACTTCTGACTGCGTGGTTGGGTGCACCTCGTCTCCCTTTTCTTCTAAGGACTTTTTCTAACATAAGTAGTTCGTCTCCTCCTTGTCTTTGTTGATGCAGTCTGGCCAAATTGTTGTTTTGTGTTTGACACCGATTTAAGGTTGGTCGAATTCAGATTAAGTCCAGGTGGATCGGGAGATCGCACACTGGCATGGAAAAAGTCCTAGCTTGGAGGGCTAGGTGTGAAAAGTCCTAGCTTGGAGGGTTAAGTGTGAAAAGTGTTAGTGATATGAGAAAAGTGTCCTAAGGCAATCGCTTTATGATTGTAATCATTTATTTTAATAAATGAATATTCACTATTTGAGTATACATGCTTATGTATTTGATTGAGATCTTAAACTCATTTACTGAATGTCCGCAATACAATTCACAGCATGAGAGAATTTGTGATGAATTCACAACTAGTGATTATCTCTACATGTGCAATTGTGAAGTATTGAAATTGTCCCTAGTCGATGAATTGATAAATACGGACACTATCAATTCTGTTGAGACTAGCATGAGTTATTCTCTAATCAGCTGATTCTCACTGGCTGGTGACATTGAGATGTCCGGAGATAAACATGAATGCTAGTTAAGGGAACTAGTTCATTGGAGTGACTGGCTGTAAAACTTCATATGGTAGTCTACATATAGATATGTCAGTGAAGTTCTTACTGCACCTTAAGTGCGATGTTCCTTTGACTTGAGGTGTTCAAGTCATCTTGGTCATTGAGACTTATACTTTGACATCTTAAGCAAGCATCTCCAAGGAGGTGTGGACCCAAGATGATTGGGTATAAGCCGAAGTGCCCGAAGATGTTTGAACAACCTACAAAGGATTCACCACTCCTTGCGAGGAGATGTATACCCGAGGCCTATCGTCGGATTGTTACTCGAAGCCTCTGGCCAGAGCTTGACATGTTCAGAGTATGAATATCTTAAATACATGAGAGTAATTAGAATCTGTAGGACGAGAAAACGTTACTTGGGCTAGGTGTGATGTAGTCAGCCTAGTGGGGACTGACACACATAGACCATGTCCTGAACCAAGTGGGTATAAGATGGTGAAGGGAATGGGGCACGATTCATTATAGCTGCTGAAGGGTTTCAGAATAGTTTCTGAGGTCAACCGTTGATCTTTCGATTAATTGGGGATCATGATGTACTACTAGGTGTCACTCATGATCGTTCTATAATTGGTTAATTATAGACGATCAACATAAATCGAAAGCCTATTTAGTCACACGCACTACGAGTAATCCGAGGGATTTAAAACGAGTTGAAAATTAGATTTTCCAATCAAGAGAGATTAGGATTAGTTGAGCCAAACGATAAGTCGAATCTGAATTTTTCAGAGACGCATCGGAAGCGTAAAATGGCTAAGTCTTTTGAAGACTTAATAGATGAATTAAATAAGTTTAATTCATTGGGGCGTGGCTTGGATGGGCCGGCTAAAGAGGGTCTCCATCCTCTTTGCTTGGCCGGCCACAACAAAGGGAGAGAACCAAGTTTTGGTTCAATTTATAAAATAAACCAAGTGTGGTTTGTTTTATAAAATTATGGATGATATAAATTTTTATATAATAAACCAAGATTTGGTTTATTTTTCATGAAAATTAAAATGAACCATGGATTGATTTATTTTATTTTATAAAATCAATCATGGATTGATTTACCATGATAAGAAAATTTATTCCATAAGAAAAAAAAGAAACTTGGTTGATTTTTATCATGAATTAAAATATGATAAAACTTGGCATGATGGAATAAGTCATAGAAAATTTATTCCATAAGAAAAAAGAGACTTGGCGGTTGAGAGGCCACTATATAAAGGACCCAAGGCAAGGCTTGGAGAATAATCGAAGTATTCTTGCCTAGGCTCTCTCCCTCTCCTCCCTTCTTCCTCTTGGCCGACCACAAGGTTCTTCTCCCTTCTTCTTGTCGTGAGTATAAGGAGAAGCACCGAGGCGACGAAGTTCTTCCGTTGGGACGATCTTCCTCTCCGGCCATCATCACCTTGGGATTGGGCGCAAGTCATCTTCCTCCTTCTCGCCGGAATTGTGATTCTGGCCAACCTTGGTAGTGAGTTTTTCCGATGTGATTACATCTCTCTTTGTTTTTCTCGTCGCGTTCTCGAAGAATCTAGTAGTTCTCGAGAACACGAAACTCGTGACTTTGCGAAGTCATCCCGAAGATACTCGGTGTGGACGCGAATAGAGGCGGAGCTTCCAAGGGACGCTTACGGTTGGATCTCGTCCCTTCCTTCGAGTTACATGAGGTAATACGTAAATTAGTTTACGTTTCTGCAAAATTTTAAATATATGATCATGTCTATACAATCTAAAATTGCATGCTTAGATGTATGGTTAAATAATTTGAGAAATTATTTATGTTAAATCTTTCGCTGCACGTAATTAATTTTAAAATTACGAACCCGCATCCATGTCAACATGCACCCGGTCCCAACAGTGGTATCAGAGCCGTGGTTTGTGTTCGACATAATCATATACTTGTTTTGTGGAAAGCTTTGTTATGATCTCAATTTTGGAAATTTTTCCAATTATGGAAACTTACCAATTATTGTAAATTTTCGATTTAGGAATTTCAAAGTTTGGAAATCCTCATGAAATTTCGCAAACTTTTGAAATATCTCTGTTTCTGAAATTTTATAATAATTGTGAAAACTTTCCATTTTGGAAACTTTTCAATTTTGGAAAAACGTAATTTTTCTTTGTACCAGAAACTTACAATTATTCTGAAAACCTTTTATTTTTGGAAACTTTCCATTTATGGAAAGCTCGCAATTTTGGGCACTTTCTTTCAAGAAAGTCTAGACAAATTATGGGAATATTAATTGGCATTTAAATTTATAATTGGAAATTAAATTATTTACAAAATTATTTATTTTTGATTGAGCCTCGGGGAGCCGTCCAATTTAAAGTTAGTTGTTATAATTAAATTTCCTAAATTGAATTTAAACTGTCAAATTCTTATTTTGGATTGAGCCTCGGGGAGCCGTCCAAATTAAGTTATTGATATTAATTTTTCATAAATAAAATATATGATCAAATCTTGAAAATTTTGAGGTGATTCTCAAACGATAATTTGCTTATTTGATTTATGAGGTGATGCTCTTACATATTATTGTCTCCAAAATTAATTAGGAAAATTATTTCCTATAGAGTATATTTCCTTAAATAAGATTTTCATTAAAATAATATGTGGTTGAATTAAGGGAATCTGTCTCTTAATTTAATAAGATTTGATTTAGAGAAATCAAAGTCTTAAACATATTATTTCCGAAATTGATTATGATAATTCAGGAAATAGTTTCCCAAAACAATTCCTTGAATAAAGTATGAAATTAGAATTAGGAAATTCGGTTCCTAATTTAATTAATGAGACTTGATAAATTAAGTCACATACATACTTTATTAAGGAAATCGTTAGAACATGACATAATTATATGTCATGAATGTGCATAAAAGAAAAGGATGAGACCCAAAACCCCTTACAAAATATTAAGGCCAACACCTTCCATTAATATGGTTAGAACCGGAGTTTTGTTTCTCGTTTGGGTTGATGGACACATCCATGCCCGGTTTGAACCTCAATATGTTCAAATCATGAAATTAGTTTATGATTAATATAGTTGGAGTCAGAGGTCAATCCTTAGTTTTGGTTGTTGGACACATCCAAGCCTGACTAAACGGTTGAATGAGCCCCAACCATATTAAAACTATTTCTTGATTAATGGGTCAGCCTTAAGCTTGGAGCATCGATTTGTTATGCCACAACCAAGGTCGATGTAAAGAGAGGTGCAGTTGGGTGCTATGTATATTGCTGCATACTTGTTAATGAGTTAACAACCCAATGATTTATGCAATCATTCAATTAGTTGATAGCATAATGTGATAGTTACATATGTATAATATGTAATCGGTATAATTACCTACCTTTATAGCTAAGAATAACTTGATGGACTCTAGTCATGGTTGTTCTTATCTATGGTTGGATATCAACCTATTTGGAGATATTCCTATGATCTCCCGAATTGATAAAAAGGGTTATTCAATTCGAAAAATAAATAGGATTTAATTAATGTATATTGATACATTCTTTATCATTCTCATCACATAACCTCAATTTGTATTTCTAGGATAATCACCTGATCATGTCTTCTCTGAATTTGCGTTCCATTTTGGACACCAATAAGCTGACTGGGCCAAACTTCATGGACTGGCTTCGAAACCTGAGGATAGTCCTCAAGGCAAAAAAGCTTGCTTATGTCCTTGAAGAACAACTTCCCAACCATCCTCCTAAAGATGCAACTCCAGACCAGATAGTAGCCTATCAAAAACATGTGGTCGATTCTGAACTTGCGAGTTGCATCATGCTGGCCGATATGGTACCTGAGCTGCAAAAGCAGCATGAGCATATGGATGCTCATACCATCATCTTCCATCTTCATGAGCTGTTTGTCGAGCAGGCGAGATCCGAAAGGTTTGAGGTCTCCAGACTCCTCTTCACCTCTAAGATGTAGGAAGGCACTTCTGTTTCACAGTTTGTGTTGAAGATGTTGGGGTACATTGAGCGACTAGGCACACTCAGATTTGCAATGGATCACGAACTAAGTATTGACTTAATTCTATATTGTTTGCCCAAGGGTTACTCACAGTTTGTGATGAACTATCGGATGAACAAACTGGAGACTACCATTCCTGAGTTGCTTAACCTGCTGAAGACTGTAGAGCCTTCTGTAAAGCAGGATCAGAAGACGGTACTGTTAGTTGGTTCCTCAAAGAAAGGTTCTAAGAGGAAGCCCAAAAAACAAAATAAGGGAAGGAAGAAAAAGGCCAAAAAGACTGAAAAGGCACCAAAAGGCACTTGCCATCACTGTGGCAAGGAGGGCCACTGGCGAAGAAACTGCAAGGTTTATCTTGAGTCCTTGAAGAGGAAGGCATCCGATGCCCCATCCTCTTTAGGTATCTTCGTTATTGAATGTTACTCTATTTCCTCGAACACCTGGGTACTTGATACTGGGTGTAGCTCACATATATGTAATGACATAAAGGGGCTAAGGAATAGAAGAAGACTCGTCAAGGGAGAAGCGAATTTACGAGTTGGAAATGGAGCAAAGATTGCTGCTGTTGCCATCGGAACATATTTGCTAAAGCTCCCTACTGGACTTGTCTTAGAATTGGATAATTGTTATTTTGTTCCTTCGTTAATAAAGAACATTGTATCTATTTCATGCTTGAATGAAAAGGGTTATCATTTAACTTTTAGTAATAATTGTTGTTACATAACTTTAAATGGTGTTCTTTATGGGACCAGAACTTTATGCAATGGTATCTACACGTTAGATTTATCCGGTGACGTTTTCAATATCGAAGTTAGCAATAAACGTGCTCGAACAGATAATCAAATAGACTCCTATATGTGGCATTGTCGTCTTGGCCATGTAAGCAAGCAACGCATGACCAAATTACACCGATGTGGAATTCTGGAATCATTTGAACCTGGTTCATTTGATACATGCGAATCATGATTAAAAGGCAAGATGACCAAATTATCCTTTTCCGAAAAAGGTAAACTAGTGGGAGAATTGCTTGGTCTAATACATACTGATGTATGTGGACCAATGTCAACTCTTGCACAAGGAGGCTATAGCTACTTCATTACCTTTATCGATGATTACTCACGATTCGGGTATGTGTTCTTAATGAAACACAAATCTGAAGCTTTTGAGAAATTCAAAGAGTTCAGAAGTGAAGTAGAGAAACAGCTTGGCAAAAGTATTAAGATACTTCGATCCGATCGGGGTGGTGAATACTTAAGTCAAGAGTTTCAAGATTATCTTAGGGACAATGGGATATTGTCTCAATGGACTTCGCCATATACACCACAACATAATGGTGTATCTGAGAGGCGTAACCGAACCTTGATGAACATGGTTATATCTATGATGAATCATGTAACTCTTTCAAAATCCTTTTGGGGCTATGCACTTAAGACAGCTGTTTACTTACTAAACAGAGTTCCGACCAAGGTAGTCTCTACTACTCCATATGAGACGTGGAATAGTAAGAAATCTCATTTATCTCACCTAAAGATATGGGGTTGTCCTGCTTATGTAAAGCGAACTGTATCAGACAAATTGGATGCTAAGTCTGATAAATGTCTATTTATTGGACACCCTAAGGAAACGAAAGGTTACCAATTCTATCATCCCTTGGAACAAAAGGTGTTTGTTTCAAGGCATGCTGTATTTCTAGAAAAAGAATTTCTTTTACAAGAAAACAGTGGGAGTAGCATTGAACTTGAAGGAGATCAAGAAACTCCAATAGACATTACAGAGACACCTAGTCTAGACCCACAACCAATAACTCATAATGATGAGCTATCAGTTGAACCTAAAACAACACCACTTCTTCGTAGGTCTGATAGGACACGCAATATTCCAGAGAGATACAGATTTCTCATAAGTGAATCGAACGACGTGTTGCTCATTAACGATGACGAACCTATCAGTTATGAAGATGTTCTGAAAAATTCAGAAAGGGATAAATGGCTTGAAGCCATGAAGTCGGAAATGAATTCCATGTACAAAAATCAAGTATGGGACTTGGTTAACCCACCTGAAGGAATTAAGCCCATAGGGTGCAAGTGGGTTTTCAAGAAGAAAATCGACATGGAAGGTAATGTTGTTACCTTTAAGGCTAGATTAGTGGCAAAAGGATATCGTCAGAAACAAGGAATTGATTATGACGAAACCTATTCGCCAGTAGCTATGCTTAAATCCATTCGGATGCTCCTAGCCATATCAGCTCATTATGATTATGTGTAAAATACGGCAAATTAAAAATTCAGTAAAATAAATTTTCGGAAAAAATATATTAGAAGATTTAGGGTTATTGAGAGTGTAAATAATTTAACCCTAAATCTTATTTGAAGTAGATTGTAATAAAAGAGAGGGTTAAAGGGTTAAAACATTAACCCTAAGGGTTTAAAGTGAAATGGAGGAATATGAGGGGCCTTTCTACAAAAAGACCACCCCTTTTCTTGTTTTAAGCCCTCGGCCTGCCTCCCCTCTCACGTGCCCTAAACCCGACGCCCACAACCCCTTTTCTTTTCGTTTCTTTTCTTTCTCTCCCCGCAGCAGCCGCCGCCTGAGATCGATCGCGAGCTCCTCTTGGCGAACTCAGCCAACGCGGGGCTCTTCCCGTCGGATTTCCGGTGCCGATTTCGAGCCTCGCTATTACTGCTTCGATTCTCTGTTGCCGACGCCGACTCTTGCCCTAATTTCAGTCATGAGGGAAGCCAGAGACAGGGCCGAGCATTAGAGGAGTGATCAGATCGGAGCAGGAATCTCTCGTGCGTATGTGATATCAACTGGTGAGTTTTAATTGCTGCAAATGGATATGCCGGTTCTTGGTTGGATCTCATCTATTTCTGATCAGTGTGTGTGTGTGGTTGGGTTCTGCCGTGAGTTCTTGATGGAAGTTTTGTTTTGGAGTTTGGTTCTATCTTGTGGATTTTGTGGCTGATCTACTGTGTAGTTTGTTCTTGATTAATCTCAGTTTGGGGTTGATAATTCTGTTCTTGTTTGGATCGGGATGATGCAATTAGGTTTTTGTTTTGGGAATTTCGGTTATGTTTTAAGAGTTGATTTCTAGTTTAGATGAGTTCTTGGAATTACCCTGTCCTGAATTCGAGTGATGCCTCGTTGTGTATAACAGATTGGATTATAGCTTCTGATGAGAGTGTTTTGGTTTGAAGATCTTGTGGTTTGGCTATTCTCTGCTACCTAGCCGTGAACAACAGGTTAAATTGGTTTTGAATTGGATGATAATTGGAATTAGGTGTTCAGCTTCAATTCGTGGATCTTGCTAATGCTTTGTTTGGGAAATCAGATGTTGCTTGTGGATTGAGATTGATATCAGTTGTAGTTTAGGTTGTAAATGAGTATTGGTAACCTTTGTTCTTGCCTTGGGTTTATTGGAGCTGTTCGGTGGTTTTGATGTTGCTGCCGTGAGCTATCGTGAGCTCGTTGCATATGCTCCTGGTTAGGTTGGAAGAAACTCCATTTGGAGTGCTTAATCTATATGTGTTTCCTTTGGGGATAGTTAGGTTCTGTATGTTTGAATTTTTGTGTTGAGCTTGATATTATGTTGCCTTGGCTGTGAGATATTTTAAACATGTACCGATTCTAGGTTATCCTTGGGTTTGTGTTGGGAGATTTAGATATGTGCTTTCCTCCTTGCCCTGAGTTAGGATTACCATGAGGTTGTTATTGGAGAATTTGAGGGATTAGTTTAACCTAGGTTAGCTTGATGCCTAATCTAGCATAATTATGATGGTTAAGATTTCTACTTATATAGATTAGTAGTTGATTAGTTATTTATTCTTATGTAAATAGCTATATAATATGTCCTTTGGTACAGGACATTGATTTGGACATTTGGTTGCGGACCATCGAACGGGAGGTTCTTTCTGATACGAGCATCTAACGATTGAGGCGGGTACCCTTTGACTTATCTTTTAGATATTGTCATATTGCTATGCATGGTTGGTTATAGATAGCAGTAAGATTATACGCTAGCCTGCGTTATTATGCATGTTCTGGATACATGTTAGTTATCCCTGAGTTATTATGCCTGTTCTGGATACTTGTTAGTTATCCCTGAGTTATTATGCCTGTTCTGGATACATGTTAGTTATCCCTGAATTATTATGCCTGTTCTGGATACTTGTTAGTTATCCCTGAGTTATTATGCATGTTCTGGATACATGTTAGTTATCCCTGAGTTATTATGCCTGTCCTGGATACTTGTTAGTTATCCCTGAGTTATTATGTATGTGTATCTATCATACACCATCCTTGCACTGTTGCATGCCGGCGATCAGCGACTCCTTTGTGGTTGAGCCTAATCGTTTTCCGGTACATGATATGCACGCACGGCCACTCATGGGTTAGTGGATACCGTAGATGTGTGCATTTGCCCTGTATTGCTCCGTTCGGCCACTATGAGGAGGATGAGCGCGGGCGTGGTAGCAGCCAGGGGTCCCTTCTCGTACTGAGCCACGAGGAGATGAGAGCGGATCTCCCTCATATATACATGGGGTAGGGGGGTGGTCCCCCGCCAGCATCCTGTCCACTCGGTCACTCAGGAGCAGTGATGGCAGGGTGCGTACAGTTTGTCACAGCTCTACCCACGCGGACGTCGTGGACGATATCCTGACTGGGACTAGGGGGTGACACATGTCATTGCACCATGTGCATACTTTGCATCGTGCATTGTTTGCTGCACTTGATTCTTGCACTTGTTTGGCATGCATATTCTGGAGACTTGTTATTTGAGATTATATATCTAATGATATTCTCTTGGTACTTATTATCCTCTTTTCAGGTTAGCTGGATTCTGGTATGTATCTACCTCAGTATTTCCAGTACTAGTTTTTCCATATTGTTGATATGAGACTGTATTAACGTAGATGCTTATTGTTATGATAACATACTATGCATATCTGCTGGGTATTCGCTGAGTTATAGACTCACCCCGTTGCCATATATGTTTTTATTTCAGGTTGAGATACTTGGAGTCGCCAGAAGAGCCCAGCAGCCAGTCCCTACCCATCGCGACCGTAGGATTTTGTTTTGTACTTGTTAGTGCATTATTTTATTTTCCATTTAGCGATTTGTATATGTCCTATGTGTCGTGTGCCCTAAAGGGTTTTTGTGTATTGGTTGTTTCGTCGTAAGTCGGACCGGTCCGCAGTCAGGTATGATTTACTATGTTTCTCGTTATGATTTTCTTAGTGTCTATATATATATTTTGAGGCCTGAGGCCAATTAAACTGCGTGGTGATGTTTATTATTATCTGCGTGTGTGTATGTATGTGTAAATTGTCCGCCGGACAGGGGAGGTGCTGTCCGATTTTATATTGGAACAGCGGCTCCTAGGTCTCGGGGCGTGACATTATGAGATATGACAAATGGATGTGAAAACAACTTTCCTTAATGGAAACCTACTTGAGGATGTATACATGATACAACCTGAAGGTTTCACATCGGTTAATAAAACCAAAGTATGCAAGCTTCGACGATCCATATATGGACTAAAGCAAGCATCCAGGAGCTGGAACATCCGTTTTGATGAGACAATCAAAGAGTTTGATTTCTCATAAAATCCTGACGAACCTTGTGTGTACAAGAAGGTTAGTGGGAGTGCAGTCGTATTTCTAGTGTTATATGTCGATGACATATTACTTATAGGAAACGATATATCAGTCTTACAGTCAGTTAAAATTTGGTTGTACAAAACTTTCTCCATTAAAGACCTGGGAGAAGCAACCTATATCCTTGGGATTAGAATCTATAGAGATAGATCAAAACGATTGCTTGGTCTTTCGCAGTCTACATATATAAACCGAGTGCTAGAAAGGTTTAGCATGTCGAAATCCAAGAAAGGTTACCTTCCCATCAGGCATGGGATCAACCTTCGAAGTCTATGTGTCCGCGCACAGAAGACGAGAGGATTTGCATGAATAAGATTCCTTATGCATCCGCGATAGGATATATCATGTATGTTATGTTATGTACTAGGCCCGATGTATCGTATGCTCTGAGCGTCACAAGCAGATACCAGTCTGATCCAGGAATGGATCATTGGGCGGCTGTAAAGACAATCCTCAAGTACTTAAGAAGAACTAAGGATATGTTCCTAATATATGGAGAAGGTTATATGGTAATACGTGGGTATACAGATGCCAGTTTCCAGACAGATAAGGATGACTCCAAATCTCAATCCGGATACGTATTTATTTTGAATAGAGGCGCAATAAGTTGGAAGAGTTCCAAGCAAGACACCGTAGCGGATTCTACCACGGAAGCGGAATATATTGCAAGTTCGGAAGCAGCAAAGGAAGCAGTCTGGATCAAGAAGTTTGTCTTAAAACTTGGTGTGGTTCCAACCATTGATGAAGCAATACCGGTTTATTGCGACAATAATGGAGCTATTGCATAAGCGAAGGAACCAAGGTCTCATCTGCGATCCAAACATGTGCTTCGCCGCTATCATCTGATCAGAGAGATTATAAGTAGGAATGATATACAAATTGAGAAAATTCTCACTGAAAAGAATTTAGCGGATCCTTTAACTAAGGCCTTGCCTCAAAGCAAGTTTGAGGGTCATGTTAGAGCCTGTGGTATTGGGTACCGTAGTGATTGGCATTAGGACAAGTGGGAGTTTATTAGTGATATAAGAAAAGTGTCCTAAGGCAATCGCCTTATGATTGTAATCATTTATTTTAATAAATGAATATTCACTATTTGAGTATACATGTTTATGTATTTGATTGAGATCTTAAACTCATTTACTGAATGTCCGCAATATAATTCACAGCATGAGAGAATTTGTGATGAATTCACAACTAGTGATTATCTCTACATGTGCAATTGTGAATTATTGAAATTGTCCCTAATCGATGAATTGATAAATACGGACACTATCAATTCTGTTGAGACTAGCATGAGTTATTCTCTAATCAGCTGATTCTCACTGGCTGGTGACATTGAGATGTCCGGAGATAAACATGAATGCTAGTTAAGGGAACTAGTTCATTGGAGTGACTGACTGTAAAACTTCATATGGTAGTCTACATATAGATATGTCAGTGAAGTTCTTACTGCAGCTTAAGTGCGATGTTCCTTTGACTTACGGTGTTCAAGTCATCCTGGTCATGGAGACTTATACTTTGACATCTTAAGCAAGCATCTCCAAGGAGGTGTGGACCCAGGATGATTGGGTATAAGACGAAGTGCCCGAAGATGTTTGAACAACCTACAAAGGATTCACCACTCCTTGCGAGGAGATGTATACCCGAGGCCTATCGTCGGATTGTTACTCGAAGCCTCTGGTCAGTGCTTGACATGTTCAGAGTATGAATCTCTTAAATACATGAGAGTAATTAGAATCTGTAGGACGAGAAAACGTTACTCGGGCTAGGTGTGATGTAGTCAGCCTAGTGGGGACTGACACACATAGATTATGTCCTGAACCAAGTGGGTATAAGATGGTGAAGGGAATGAGGCACGATTCATTATAGCTGCTGAAGGGTTTCAGAATAGTTTCTGAGGTCAACCGTTGATCTTTCGATTAATTGGGGATCATGATGTACTACTAGGTGCCACTCATGATCGTTCTATAATTGGTTAATTATAGACGGCTAACATAAATCGAAAGCCTATTTAGTCACACGCACTATGAGTAATCCGAGGGATTTAAAATGAGTTGAAAATTGGATTTTCCAATCAAGAGAGATTAGGTTTGGTTGAGCCAAACGATAAGTCGAATCTGAATTTTTCAGAGACGCATCGGAAGCATAAAATGGCTAAGTCTTTTGAAGACTTAATAGATGAATTAAATAAGTTTAATTCATTGGTCGTGGCTTGGATGGGCCGGCCAAAGAGGGTCTCCATCCTCTTTGCTTGGCCGGCCACAACAAAGGGAGAGAACCAAGTTTTGTTTCAATTTATAAAATAAACCAAGTGTGGTTTGTTTTATAAAATTATGGATGATATAAATTTTTATATAATAAACCAAGGTTTGGTTTATTTTTCATGAAAATTAAAATGAACCATGGATTGATTTATTTTATTTTATAAAATCAATCATGGATTGATTTACCATGATAAGAAAATTTATTCCATAAGAAAAAAAAAGAGACTTGGTTGATTTTTATCATGAATTAAAATATGATAAATATTGGCATGATGGAATAAGTCATAGAAAATTTATTCCATAAGAAAAAAGAGACTTGGCGGTTGAGAGGCCACTATATAAAGCACCCAAGGCAAGGCTTGGAGAATAATCGAAGTATTCTTGCCTAGGCTCTCTCCCTCTCCTCCCTTCTTCCTCTTGGCCGGTCACAAGGTTCTTCTCCCTTCTTCTTGCCGTGAGCACAAGGAGAAGCACTGAGGTGACGAAGTTCTTCCGTTGTGACGATCTTCCTCTACGACCATCATCACCTTGGGATTGGGCGCATGTCATCTTCCTCCTTCTCGCCGGAATTGTGATTCCGGCCAACCTTAGTAGTGAGTTTTTCCGATGTGATTACTTCTCTCTTGGTTTTTCTCGTCGCGTTCTCAGAGAATCTAGTAGTTCTCGAGAACACGAAACTCGTGACTTTGCGAAATTATCCCGAAGATACTCGGCGTGGACGCGAATAGAGGTGGAGCTTCCAAGGGACGCTTACGGTTGGATCTCGTCCCTTCCTTCGAATTACGCGAGGTAATACGTAAATTAGTTTACGTTTCTGCAAAATTTTAAATATATGATCATGTCTACACAATCTAAAATTGCATGCTTAGATGTGTGGTTAAATAATTTGAAAAATTATTTATGCTAAATCTTCCGCTGCACGTATTAATTTTAAAATTACGAACCCGCATCCATGTCAACATGCACCCGGTCCCAACAAAAAGTCCTAGCTTGGAGGGCTAGGTGTGAAAAGTCTTAGCTTGGAGGGCTAGGTGTGAAAAAGTCATAGCTTGGAGGGCTAGGTGTGAAAAGTCCTAGCTTGGAGAGCTAGGTGTGAAAATTCCTAACTTGGAGGGTTAGGTGTGAAAAGTCCTAGCTTGGAGTGCTAGGTGTGAAAATTCCTAACTTAGAGGGTTAGGTGTGAAAAGTCCTAGTTTGGAGGGCTAGGTGTGAAAATTCCTAACTTGGAGGGTTAGGTGTGGAAAAGTCCTGGCTTGGAGAGCCAGGTCCTAGCTTGGAGGGCTAGGTCCTAGCTTGGAGGGCTAGGTCCTAGCTTGGAGGGCTAGGTTGGATGAAATCCTGGCTTGGAGGGTCAGGTCCTAGCTTGGAGGGCTAGGTTGAAGTCTCGGTGAGTGAAACTGGGCACGGAGTCTTGGTCCCAGAGACTGAGCACGAGTCAGGGGAGGCTGGGAGCCTGTTCTCTTGACTTAGAGTGGGTTTGGCCTTGCCCAGATCGGTCTGGTGACCGATCAGGGAAGTTGGCACGGAGTTCCCTCGTGGATCGGTCTGGTGACCGATCCAGCGATGTCTGATCGGATTGGTAACTTTGGCAAACCTACTGTTCGGCTCCTGATCGGACTGGTGACCGATCAGGGAGCATACAGTGACTTTGGAAGCCTTTCTGTTCGGCTCCTGATTGGTCTGGTGACCGATCAGGGAGACCATCAGAACGATCAGCCTGAACGATCAACTGTCACAAGATTTCTCACCCGGACCGATCAGATTGGATCCTGATGGTCAGGAAGTGCCCTGATCGGTCACCAGACCGATCAGCCATGTATTTCCTATGGGATTGTGGCAAGCAGATTTCTGGATCGGTCTGGTGATCGGTCTGGTGACCGATCTGGTGACCGGTCAGGGTGACCGATAACACAAACTCGCGATTTCCAGTTTCTCATTGTGGACGGATCAGGCTGGAGCCTGATCGGTCAGGACTATACCTGATCGGTCTGGTGACCGATCAGGGTCCTCTCTGATCGGTCCGGTGACCGATCAGAAGCTGAACTTTAATTTGAAATCGATGTCAGACGCTCTGATCGTGTCTGTTTTCTTTGCACTTTCTCTGATACATTGTGATTTCCTTGTGATATGCTTTGCTAAGCGTCTGATGAGCTTGCAGGTAATGGAAGATGACCCAAACAAAGGTGGAGGGTCAACTAGAGACTTTCTTCACGTCAGGTTTAGATGTTTTCTTTTCACAGGTCTCAACGGCTTCTGGCGTGCGACTAGCAACTGACGGAGGCTCAGCTGGAGAGGGTCTTCAGTGGACTGAGTGCTCAGGGAGTTAGGGGGCCAGGCTGTGGCTCAGTGGATGCTGATGGAGAGCCTGGTGATGAGAGCGGAAGCTTAAGGCAAAGCTGGAAGCAGAGGAGCGTGACAAGGGTGAACAGACAGGAAACTTGGGAAGTTTTGGCTGGGTTGTGCTTGTGCATGTGCTCTCTGCTGCTTTGTGCTTGAGTGTTCTTGCTTGAGAGTTTCTTGTGAGCGTTCCTTCTTGTGTGATCTCCAGTACTGAAGTTTAATCATCCGTGAGATCTGTGGAGAGGTTTCTCCATCGAGAAGGAGGCTATTACTATCCAGGATTCACCTGGGGCTTGATCTGCCGACGATCAAGGGATCGCCCACCTCACGGGCACGCCAAGGAGTAGGGGCAAGTTATCCCCGAACCTTGTACATCGCGGTGTTAGCGTCGGTTTGCTTTCCTTTGTTTTGGTTTGTTGTTTGTTGTTTCTGTTTCTGCAATTGTCTTCCGCTGCCTAACTCTTAAGTGCAGAAACTTAAAAGAAAGCAAGGATTTGTGTCTGGCTATATTCACCCCCCCCTCTCTAGCCATCCAAGCACCAACAGTCTTCTCCCTTAGAAATCATGGAAGGTTACCAGACAGAGTGGTACGAGTCGGCCTCTTCGAGAGTGAGACCGGAGGCGCTGCAAGTGGCCATTGAGGCCTACAGCATTCCGGTTGGTGGTTATCTCTCGAGTAGACCAGACACTAGTGTAGCTTCCCGTAGGTTTTTCGACAGTCTTCTTGGGACAAGTAGAGTCAGAGCTCTGTTTCCCCCTTCCCCCTTTCTTCATGAATATAGCCTCCTACTTCGATATCCCCCTTCACCAGATGGCTCCCAATGCCTTTGCTCAGATGGGAGGGGCATACATCATCTTCAAGTTCTTTGACCTCCCCCTGACCTCTCATCTCTTTCATTTTTTCTTTATTCTGATCAACTCTAGAGGGGCCTTTAGCTTTTCGGCGCGTCCAGGCCATAGGTTTTTAGGGGGGTTCCCTTCTTCGCACAAAGGGTGGAAGAAGAAGTTTTCCTTCATCTGATTGCCTGTGTTACCCTTTAGTCCTCTTCGTTGGATAGAGGCTCTATCGACTCCTCCTTCTTTAGGGGAGTTTCATCAGAGTCCTGCGTACCAGTGCGCCAAGAACATACTTTCTGGCATGGAGTTCAGTGGCCCTGGACTTGCGCAGTGTGAGGAGCTCATGTACCGAGCGGGCCTTAGTCCCAAAGTAACCCGCATCAGCCCCAGCCTCGACATGTTCATCTTTTTCATCAATGCTCGTGAGTTCTAACTGATGTCTTCTTGTCTGGCTATTGCAGAGGAAGTCATGTTCGCTAGGGTGATAAGCCGATTTATTAAGTGGGAGGAGGCCAATCGGGAGGTGCTGACTCCTCCCCCGACTACTCCTGAGGCACCCCATGCGCCTGCTGAGCCCTTGGAGGGGACCGCTAAATCGTCCCGTGGGCCTGCCTCACCCGGGAGGTCAGAGGCTACTGCTGCACCCCCGCCTGTTGCGAGCCAGGGGCCTTCTGGCCTGTCGGTTGACCCTGCGGCAGATCTTCCTTCAGGTGGTGGCCCTCCTTCGACTGCTGTTCATCCGGAGGGGGTCAACGAGGGGTCCTCCCCTCCTATCATCCCCTTACTAGTATAAGTCACTGGTCGGTAGAAAAGACGGGTTCCGGAGGGCTTGGGTCCTAGATGGAAGAGGCTGCGCTCCGGTGGTCCCCGCTCCCTTCCCTCAGTTCCTGAGAAGGTTGTTTTTCCGTACGAGGGTGAGGCATCCGTTCTCATATCTTCCCCTGTTCCGCCGGCCGCAGTTCCGGAGGTGGGCGTCCCGACCCCCGGTTCTTCCTTAACTGATCCGGCTGAGGCTTCGAAGGGTAAGGGGGTATTGCGCACCCAATACCTGATGATACTCGACCGCCTTCGAAAGAGGCTGGATGCAACTTTAGAGGCTTCCATGCAATCTTTTCCCCTGATGCAGTTTAAGGAGGTTCCTGCTGAGGAGCTCTTATCCGAGGGGAAATCTAGCTCTAAGGAGGGTGACTCCGACCCCTCTAGCCTGCCTCCTGAAGCTCCTGTTGTCTAGCTACTACCTCCTCGTAGGGGC
Source organism: Boesenbergia rotunda (assembly GCA_024364735.1). Classification (NCBI taxonomy): domain Eukaryota; kingdom Viridiplantae; phylum Streptophyta; class Magnoliopsida; order Zingiberales; family Zingiberaceae; genus Boesenbergia; species Boesenbergia rotunda. The sequence continues at coordinate 26,891 of JAGFNQ010000442.1, forward strand.
GCATTGCCTTCAGATGGCCAGGCCGATACTCCTAGGTCCCACGGAGGAGCAGCCGTACGAGTCTCTGTCGGCCCCCTAACCACTCTCCGGGAGACCCTTCTGAAGGTATAGTTTATTGTTACATAGGTTGTTTTCTTTTGTACGTTCTCTATAACTCCTTGATGCAATGACAGGCGGCTGAAGACTGCCTAACAGTCGGCCGAGGTTTATACTCCTGGCCCCAAGTTGAGGCCTTAACCCGCTGGGCCTTGAGAGCAGAGGTTGCAACCGACCACGAGCATCGGGGCGGGTGTTATGCAAGCGGGGATCAGCCGTGCTTTACGGGCGAAGGTGGAGCATCAGCTGAACGCCCTGTTGGCCAAGGAGTCCGCCCTACATGGTTCCCGACACCGAGAACGATTGACTTCCGAGCGGGCGGTGGCCCTTACCAAGGACCTGCTCCAGGTGACGCAAGAGCATGATCGACTTCAGATGAGAGAGAAGAAGTTGTCGGACGACATCCGACTTATGGCGGCCTCAACTGAGAGGTTGCATGCACGCGTTCAGAATCAAGCACAGCAGCTTGGTCAGGAGGAGTTGGACCTTATGATGGCGATTGACCGTGTGTCCATCTTTGAGGATGATCTAGCCCAGGCTCGCTTGGAAGTATGCGTCACGTCAGACAGACTCAGGGAGGCCCTGACAAAGCAAGATAGAATGTCTGCCGAGGTGGAACAACTGAGGCGCACTAAGGAGGATACTGAGGCCGAGCTGCGTGACCTTTGAGCGGTTGAGACTTCTAGAACAAGATAGGCTGAGACAGACTTCAAGGCTAAGTTCCTGGAATCAGATGAATTTGTCGATATCCTTGCGGACCAGGTAATGAAGCGTTTGAAGCAAGACTTCCACGGGGTTATCGACCAGTTGAAGAAGGATCAACTTCTACCTCTAGGTGCTAACCCAAGTTTATGAGTGACGACCGAGTTTGAGAGGGGCTCCCTCCCGAGGCCCAGGAGTTATAGGATCATGTGTTGATCAGGGAGCTTGACCCTGATGCATCAATTTTGATTAAAATGATTATATTTCATTACCTTGCTACCTTGTGCATGCTTTTAAGTCTGGTTCCGCGTGTCACGTGTCTTTCCGGCGAGGGCTCAGAGAAATAGAAAGATAGAAGTTTTTCGGGGTTAATCCTGGGCACGGTCCTCCCAAGATAACTCCGCAAGCCCAATTGTCAGGCTCACCTTTATTCCCCTGTGGGGCCCCCGTCGACTCTTCTCTTTTGGAAAACGTGGGTGGCTTCTAAATCGTCGCCCACACAATCTCTTAAATGGACTCATAAAGCATTGCAGGTCCCAGGCGCGGCGAAGGCATGTCAATCGATGCGACGCTTCAGAGCTGGCATCCATTGCTATTCCCACGCCATGCCCGCCTTAAATGCGCGGAGGGGCACTGGTCACTATAAATAGGGGAGAAGGGTAAATCATCCTTCCCCATTCGTTCCGCTTTCTTTCCCCTGACAGACTCTTTGTGGCGAGATGTCAGTGTCCTTTCCTTTGCCCCTCTTTCCAGCGGGAGTTGTCGGCCTCGCCGGGGAAGGTAGCGGAGGCGGAGTAATGTTTCTTACCGAAGGGCCCAATGAAGGTGGAACTTCATGTTTCACACTACTTGCCGGGGAGCATGGTGGAGATGATGCTCAGGGTCTCGCTGAAGATCCTAGCGGAGGTGGGACTCCAGGATTATCCGAGTAGTCCAGAAAAGACGGAGATGACATATCCTAATGGTTACCTCCCCCTGGGCGGCCTATGGCGGTACGTCCCCTATCTAGCTCAAATGCCATCCTCTTCCAAATCCTCATTTCTTCGAGTTTTGGGCCTCGGATGGTGTTTGCAGGGGATGGTGCAGTACCGTCACCAAGAGGGAGGGGTGCAACCACTGCTTCCTCTCCTCTTTCTTGGCAATTCTTCTTTGCGTCTTGAGCAGTGTCATTCTCCGAAGAGAAATTGCAGCTGTCGTTCCCCCTCCTCTTCCTTTTGAACGTTGTGTCATCCTTGTTGTTGGATGTTTCTTTGCGAGAAGAGGTGGTCGGGGTCTTCAAATGGGATTGTCATACCCATGTGTTACCTCAGGCATCCTCGTCTGGCACTGGCTGCGCGAATGAAGGATGAGATTTTTCCATTACAGCCGAGGTCTCAAGGATTTCAACAATGACACGCATGGATCCCCGCTCACCGACTATCGGAAGACGGTTTCGAGCCAAGCGACTCTTCGGGGATATTGCAATGGTGAAGAAAATCCTGAGTAGAGGAGTGATTCCCCTTACCGGATCTTTTGATTGTATCTTTGGTATTTCTCTGAGATGTTGGCATCAATGTATTTCCCATATAAGTTAAGGAAAATATTTGTTACCTTTGGTGTGTGCATGTCTGTATAAATGTCCTGATATCTCGCTTGGTCCCCTTTTGTCGGGTAAATCAGTCTAGCCTTTAGCATCGCGGCGTAACTTGTCCCGGGCTAGAGTCTCGCCTACTCGGTCGGGTGTCTACACAATCCAGCCTAAGTATCCCGGGCATCCGCAACACCGCGAGGCATTAGGGATTTTGATTCTTGGTCGGGAGTCCGTAGCTCCCAGACCAAGTCGCAGCACCCCGAGGTATTAAAGTTTTTATCCTTGGTTGGGAGTCCGTAGCAATCCAAACCAAGCCTAAGTACATTGGGTATCCATAGCACCGTGAGGTATTAGGGTTTTTATCATTGGTTGGGAGTCCATAGCAACTCAGACCAAGCCTAAGTACTTCGGGCATCCGGAGCACCGCGAGGTATTAGGGTTTTTATCCTTGGTTGGGAGTTCGTAGCAACCCAGACTAAGCCTAAGTACCTCGGGTATCTGCAGCACCGTGAGGTATTAGGGTTTCTATCCTTGGTTGGGAGTCCGTAGCAACCCATACCAAGTCTAAGTACCTCGGGCATTCGCAGCACCTCTAAGTACCTCGGGCATTCGCAGCACCTCGAGTACTTGGTCGAGCATCCATAATACCCGGACCAAGCCTAAGTACCTCGGATATTCACAGCACTCCGAGGTATTAGGGTTTTAATCCTTGGTGGGGAGTTCGTACCAACCCAGACCAAGCCTAAGTACCTCGGGCATCTACAGCACCGCGAGGTATTAGGATTTTGGGGTACTTGGTCGGGCATCCATAACACCTAAACCAAGCCTAAGTACCTCGGGCATCCGCAGCACCACAAGGCATTAGGGTTTTTATCCTTGGTTGGGAGTTCGTAGCAACCCAGACCAAGCCTAAGTACCTCGGGCATCCACAACACTACGAGGTATTAGGGTTTTGGAGTATTTGGTCGGGCATCCATATCACCCAGACCAAGCCTAAGTGCCTCGGGCATCCGTAGCACCATGAGACATTAGGGTTTTTATCCTTGGTTGGGAGTCCATAGCAACCCAGACCAAGCCTAAGTACATCGGGCATCCGCAGCACCGCGAGGTATTACAGCTTTTATCCTTGGTTGGGAGTCCGTAGCAACCCAGACCAAGCCTAAGTACCTTGGGCATCCGCAATACCGCGAGGTATTAGGGTTTTGGGGTACTTGGTTGGGCATCCATAACACCCAGACCAAGCCTAAGTACCACGGGCATCCGCAGCACCACGAGACATTATGGTTTTTATCCTTGGTTGGGAGTTCGTAGCTGTTGGGACCGGGTGCATGTCGACAAGGATACGAGTTCGTAAAATTTTAAATTTTTACGTGCAACGGAAGAATTTGCATAAAATAATTTCCCAAATTATTTTAACTTCGTATCTAGCATGCAATCTTATGGTGTGTTGACATAATCATAAAATAAAACATTGCGAAAAAAGTAAACTAATTTACTTTGTACCTCGCGTAACTCGAAGTAAGGGACGAGATCCAACCGTAGCGTCCCTTGGAAGCTTCGCCTCTATTCGCGTCCACGCCGAGTTCTCTTCGGGATGACTTCACAAAGTCACGAGTTTTGTGCCGACGAGAACTACTAGATTCTCGAAAGGCACAACTAGAAAAACAAGAGAAGAAATAGGAAAGAGTAGAAACTAACCAACAAAGAAATTAAACGGAATCGAATTCCGAGAAGAGAGGAGTCGCCATCCGCTTCTTCTTCTTCTTGTTTGGTTTCTCCTTCTTGTTGAAGCTCACGGCAACACCTTGCCTTGGTGTAGGTTGGGCGCCGACCCTAATGGAGCCAGGGTGGCCGCCGGCCCTAATGGAAGGGAGGGGGAAGGAGGAGAGAAGAGAAGAGAGAGAGGGATAGCTCTATTTCGATTATCAAAATCTTAGGAATCCAAGGCTTGCCTATGGTTCCTTATATAGTTGCTTCTCCCTTGCCAAGTCTCCTCTTAACCGAATTAACAGAATTAGTTATCATAAGAAATTTATCCTATAAATTCTCTTATGAATTATTCCGTTTAAACCAAGTTTTATTATAACTAACTTTATAATAAAACTAATTAGTTATCATAAGAAATTTATCTTATAAATTCTCTTATGAATTTTATTATAACTAACTTTATAATAAAACTAATTAATTATCATAAGAAATTTATCCTATAAATTCTCTTATGAATTATTCCGTTTAAACCAAGTTTTATTATAACTAACTTTATAATAAAACTAATTAGTAATCATAAAAAATTTATCCTATAAATTCTCTTATGAATTTTATTATAACTAACTTTATAATAAAACTAATTAATTATCATAAAAAATTTATCCTATAAATTCTCTTATGAATTATTCTGTTTAAACCAAGTTTTATTATAACTAACTTTATAATAAAACTAATTAATCTCTCCTTTTATTATGGAATAAATTTTATAAGAAATTTATAAATTTTCTTATTATGGAAAAATCAATTCATAATTGATTTTATAAAATTAAAATAAACCAATTCATGGATTATTTTAACTTTCATAAAAAGAATAAATTTCTATAAATTTATTTATATAAATTTCTTTATACAAATTTATTTATCCATAATTTATAAAACAAATCGTGCTAGATTTGTTTTATTAATTAAACCAAAATTAATTGGTTTTTTCTCCCTTTAGGTGGCCGGCCAACAAGGAGGGTTGGCACCCTCTTTGGCCGGCCCAAACCGAGCCGAACCAACGCGAATTAAACTCATTTAATTCGCCCAAAAAACCTTCAAAAGACTTAGCCATTTTTAGCTTCCATTGCGCCTCTGATTAACTCAGATTCGACTTATTTCTCTTGATCGGAAAATCCAATTTTCAACTCATTTTAAATCCCTTGGATTACTCGTAGTGCGTGTGACTAAATAGGTTTTCGATTTATGTTGGCCGTCTATAATTAACCAATTATAGAACGATCATGAGTGACACCTAGTAGTACATCATGATCCCCAATTAATCGAAAGATCAACGGTTTGACCTCAGAAGAAATTATTCTGAAACTCTTTAGCAGCTCTAATGAATCGTGCCCCATTCCCTTCACCATCTTATACCCACTTGGTTCAGGACACGGTCTATTTGTGTCAGTCCCCACTAGGCGGACTACGTCACACCTAGCCCAAGTAGTGTCTTTCTCGTCCTTTGGATTTCTAGTTACTCTCATGTATTTAAGAGGCTTGCACTCTTAACATGATGTACTCTGGCCAGAGATTTTGAGTAACAATCCGACGATAGGCCTGGGCATACATCTCCTCGCAAGGAGTGGTGAATCCTTTGTAGGCTGTTCAAACATCTTCGGGCACTTCGGCTTATACCCAATCATCTTGGGTCCACACCTCCTTGGAGATGCTTGCTTAAGATGTTTAAAGTATAAGTCTCCATGACCAAGATGACTTGAACACCGCAAGTCAAAGGAGCATCGCACTTAAGCCGCAGTAAGAACTTCATTGACATATCTATATAGATTACCATATGAAGTCTTACAGCTAGTCACTCCAATGAACTAGTTCCCTTAACTAGCATCCATGTTTATCTCCAGACATCCCAATGTCACCAGCCAGTGAGAATCAGCTGATTAGAGAATAACCCATGCTAGTCTCAACAGAATTGATAGTGTCCGTATTTATCAATTCATCGACTAGGGATATTTTCAATACTTCACATTTGCGCATTTAGAGATAATCACTAGTTGTGATCCCATCACAAATTCTCTTATGCTGTGAGTTATATTGCGGACATTCAGTAGATGAGTTTAAGATCCCAATCAAATACACAAACATGTATACTCAAATAGTGAATTATCATTTATTAAAATAAATGTTTACAATCATAAGGCGATTGCCTTAGGACACTTCTCTCATATCACTAACAGTAGCAACCCAGACCAAGTCTAAATACCTCAGGCATCCGCAACACTGCGAGGTATTAGGATTTTGAGGGTATTTGGTCGGGCATCCATAACACCCAGACCAAGTCTAAGTACCTCGGGCATCCACAACACCATGAGGCATTAAGGTTTTTATCCTTGGTTGGGAGTCCGTAGCAACCCAGACCAAGCCTAAGTACATCGTGCATCCGCAACACCGCGAGGTATTAGGGTTTTTATTCTTGGTTGGGAGTTCGTAGCAACCCAGACCAAGCCTAAGTACCTCGGGTATCCGTAACACCGCGAGGTATTAGGGTTTTAGGGTACTTGGTCGGGCATCCATAACACCCAGACCAATCCTAAGTATCTCGGGCATCCGCAGCATCACGAGGCATTAGGGTTTTTAATTCTTGGTTGGGAGCCCATAGCAACCCAGACCAAGCCTAAGTACCTCGGGCATCCCCAGCACCGCGAGGCATTAGGGTTTTTATTTGATGCGTTGACACTTTGGTGAAAGCACGTTCCTTTATTTCCTGAATTCACTGTAGGGCAGCAAAAGTACACCAACAAATACATATCATATTTTGCAAGTCTTACCGAGAGTGATGGGAGATGCTGTAATTGGCCGACCCTGACCGCTCTTATTTCGGGCCGCTCTCTCGTAGATGGGAACCTCCTCTGGCTAGTCTTCTTGTGCCCTCGGGTTCTTCCTAGATTATGACCGGATCTCTGCACTGTAGCATTGTCGTGACACCAGTTGGTCTCCCTTGACTTTAGCTATCCGGTCGCCTACCGGGAGTTTTATCTTCTGATGGTAGACAGAGACTACCGCTTGGAAAACACTGAGTGCCGGACGACCCAAGATGACGTTGTATGAGGAGGGAGCGTCGACGATCAGGAAGGGAGTTCTCCTGGTCCTTTCAAGCCCGTCGTTGCCCAATGAGAGCGATAGGGTAATTTTCCCTATCGGTTGTACTCGATACCCCGTGAAGTCGAACAGTGGAGTCGAGACCGGGAGTAGCTCATCCTCGTCGATCTGCATCTGGTCCAGAGCTGCCTTGTACAGGATGTTCACGGAGCTTCCCGTGTCCACGAAGATGCGCTTCACCTCGTAGTTGGTGATGCGGGCTATGATCACTAAGGCGTCTTCATGGGGAGCTTCCACTTCTTCTAGGTCGACTGGACTGAAAGATATTGTAGGGTCATGCTCCTGGCTCCGACTCATCTCGATTGAGTAGTTTTCTAGTCGCCGAGTATGAGACTTCCTTTCCCGGTGGGAGTCCCCGCCGGTGGGTCCTCCAGAGATTGCTCCAACATGTCCAGAGGGTGGGCCACGCATAGGGGCCTTGCCCTTCTGGGAATCTCTTTCTAAGGAGAGAGATCTTCGGGGTGCAGGCCCCCGACTCCTTCCTCGCGACCGTGACCGAGACCGACGCCGGGTCTTGTTCTCCCCGGCGTGTTGTCGTCAAGGAGAGAGGCTTCGACATGGAGACCTTCGGCGGTACCCCACTTTATTCCACTTTCTCCGAGGTTTAGTGTCTGCCTCCTCACTGAACTTCTTCTTCAAGGTGTGACATTCCTCGGTGGAGTGTGTTGAGCTGCCATGAAAATCGCAGTACTTCTGTCCTGGCTCCGGCTGCTCGGTGTCCACCGTCTCGACCAGCCTGCGCCTCCCCGCCCACTGGTCCTTCCCGAGGTGAAGGTCTTTTCCTCAAGTCAGAGCTGGGGGCTCCCTCCTTTCAGACAGGGGAGCAGTGGGAGGGAGGACTCCGGCTGGTTCCTTGCGATGGGCATATTGTACCTCTTCCACGTTAACATGTTTGACGGAACGCCCTAGCAGGTCATCGAAACTGACGGGGGGCTTCTTCACTAGGGATCGGAAGAAATATCATTCCGCGAGCCCTTGCGTGCAGACACTAACAAGGATTTCTTATATTGCACTGGGCACGTCTTGCACTACCTTGTTGAACCGTTGGATGTACTCCTTGAGTGGCTTCGTTGGCTTCTGCTTGAGGGTGAACAGGTTGAGCGTCGTCTTCTGATAGCGACGACTACTGGTGAAGTGGTGGAGGAAGGTGGTTCTAAACTCCGCGAAGGAGTTGATAGAACATTGTGGCACCCTCTGGAACCATCGTTGGGCTGCTCCAGACAGGGTGTTCAGGAACACCTGACACTTTACACCGTCAGTATGCTGGTGCAAGAGTGCCACGTTCTCAAACTTGCAGACGTGATCCTCCGGATCCGTCTTCCCATCATAATCGGCGATCCCAGGCTCGCGGAACTGATTCGGCATGGGGTCTTCAACAATCTTAGATGAGAAGGGAGTAGAGGGAACCTTATGAGAAACCTTAGGTTCTTCCCTTTTCCCTTGTCCTTCCTCGTGCCTCTGCGCGCTGGAGGCTACCGAGTGGGCCTTCTCAATATCTCCAGGAGAGTCTCTCCAGGGACCTAGGGCTGCTCCGTCCAGTCGTCCCACCGGGGTGACGGATCTCCGTGAGTACGAAATGGAGACTCTAGGGATCTCGTCTCGTGCAGGAGCCGCTGGTTGCAAGGCAGTTTGTTCGACTTGGTGTTGTGCAAGCGCTTCTTTTATGGCGTTGGCCACCAAGCGGTCCAGCTCCTCCCTTGTCAGGACAATAGGTTGTCCCTCTGATCCTGCCATCAGTGCTCTTTTAGGTGCTTTGCTAGTTTCTCACTGACGGTGCCAAATTTGTTCCGGAAGGAATCGACGTCGATGGCCAGTCACCGACGTTCTACCCACGTGGATGCTGACGAGAGGGGAGGAACTCTGTGCCCTACGAGATCAACACGAGCTTTAGGGGAACACGCGGGAGGTTGTCCGGCAGAGCCAACTCCGATGCTCAAGTCAATGCCTCGATGGAGGGAAGGAGTAGTAAACAGGAAAAATGTACGAGTAGCGAAAAGAGCATAACCCACTTTACCAGAGGGGTTGGACTACCTTTTATACCTGCGGTGACTGCCTTGGTGCGCCCCCCTGACCTGTGCCACGTCCCCTCCTTCGGTGGTTACTGGATAGCTTTTGAAACGGTCCATGTCGTCATTACGTGTTTCGACCCGTTGCGGTATTTAAGGGCCATGATGACACCACTTTAATGGGGATATTTATCCATAGATCCAAGAAAAGAGGGGGGATCGTTACTTGAGGTTGAATGTTACTAGGGCTCCGCTTCCCCGAGGTGATCTCGAGGTCCTCTGGCCCGGGCTATCGCGGGCGCTCTACTTCCCCGAGGCGATCTCGGGACCCGGCTTCCCGGGAGGGGTTTTCTGATCTGATCTTCCAGGGCGTGTCTCCCGAATGGGGCCCTAGAGACTCTCGTCCCGAGAGTGTCGTGAGAGCTCTAACAGAGGAGTCGCTCAGACTCGTCATATTTTGCCACGCAACTTTTTTATCCCACGTGCCCACTACGGGCTATTCAACCCCATCAATACTTATACTTCAAAATTCTATCCGAAATTTTAGAATATTGATACAAATAAATTTATCGGATTGATTGTAGTTTTAGAGACGTTTCTTTTACCGTGGATACCTGAATTTCAAGAATGACTCTTAATAATCTCTCTTAATAATCTATCCTCTGGAGCATACGAGGATTCGTTTACCGTCTAAGACCTTAATTTTCTACTAAAATATCACCCGTTTTCATCCAAAATCCTAACAACACAACTTCATTTTTAAGATTTATGATTCTATTTTTTGAATTTTTAGAATTTGAAAGATAAAAAGTTGAAATTATTAATAAATCTTAAATTTTTTTCGATATGAAAAAAATATTAACATAAGTTAATTTTGATTTAATCAAATCAATTGAGAGTTAATTAGTAAATGATCTAGATTCTTAATTAAATAATAATAATATTAAGATATATTTTTAAACATTAATTTGACACTATAAAATAATAATTTCTTCAACTCGGATGCTTGACATGAAAAATTATACCAAATGTTTATTATTCATTTTAAATATTAGATAATGATTCTTACTAATCGACATTATAAATGACTTTCTACGACTCTTTGTTAGAGAATCGGAAGAGTGAGATAATCGGTTTCATCCAAAATGACTATTGGATTTTGATAATTCCAAATTAAGATGGATGTACATGTCCAAATCTTCTATATCTATGTTCTCGAACATTGATACGATATATTTTTACTAATCAATTGATAGAATGTAAGTCTATTGAAAATGAGTTAAAAAAATTATTACAAGATAAATTGACTGATGAATCTAAAATCACTACAAACTAAGACCAAGACCGATATACTCGGCTAAGTTAATTTTTCAAGTCACTTTCGATCGAATTACATTCCGATACACTGGTAAGCGTTGATGGGCAAATCTTACAATCGATTCTAAAAAAAAACAGAAAGATAAAAAAAATATTAAGTATGTTGGTTTGATAATTTTAAAAATTATCCATGTAATTTAAATATTTTAAAACTTTAACTAAGTGATTAAGTTAATAATTCTTAAAAGAATGTACCTATTCTGTTTAAATAAATAAAATTAATTGATGGTTTTAAAATTAATAAAAGATAATTATAGGTTGGATAAAATAAAAAATAAAAAAATTAGTAATTTGCTAGCAATCTAAATTTGGAAAAAGAAAAAAAATAGCATAAAAAGTAAATACCTCGTTTACCTCTCTCCGCAGACATTCATTCTTTCCGTAAGCCCTCGTTCCGATTTCGTCGAACGAAGACAGCGGAATCCCTCCCCTGCCTTCGACCATGGAATCGTCGCTGGTGATCGCCTCTGCCGGAGGATACGCTGACCCCGCCGAATCCTCCCCTCGCTCCGGCGACGGGGAATCGTGGGACGAGCCCTACTCCGCCCCCGCAGCGCCCACGCCTCCCTCGCTGACCTATCGGCCAAGCTCTCCCGTGATCTCCTAGGCGATGCCTCCTTTTCTCTCAGGTACCTGCTCCCGAACAAGGATCTCGATTCTCTTAGTTCCGTCTCCACCAACGAAGACCAGGAGAACATGATCGACGAGCTCGATCGCATCTCGGCCTCCAGCGGTGGCGGCAGCTCGACGTGCTCCGGCTGCCTTCGCCTGTTTCTCTTCTCGTCGAAGCCGGATTCGGAGACTTCGTCTGCAATCGGGTCGCTAATCAACGAGTCAAAGTCGGAGACTTGGTTCGTCGACGCCCTCAACGGCACGATCAGCTGCTTGGGCATTGAGGACACCCCTCATCGTTCCACCGACTCCTCGCCTCCGCCCCTCTCAAACCTTCCACCTATTCCGGTTCCTGCTGTTGATCAAAGACCACTTCTCCAGCACGATTCATTGTCACCACCCTCCCCCCATTCCTCTCCTGGTCGCCTCAGACCATGACAGATCCGATCATGGCGGATTTAGAAAGCCTCCAAAGCCTACTCCAATCGACGGCATCACCACTGATCTAAACCCGATCCAAACGTACCTTCTGATCCTAGCTATCTCGTGTCATCTGACACCCCAGCTTATGTAATGCCGTCACCGCTACCGGAAAAATCGCAGCCGCGGCAGTCCCATGATCTCTAACCCCTGGGCTTTTTGCAGTTGAATGTATGTGTCTGTGTGTTTCTCGATGGGAATTGTTGTTGTGTGTCATCTATTGAGATAGGAAGAGAGGAGGGAGACATGTCTTCTTGTGATGTTAACTCCCATGATCAGCAAACTTGAAGTTTTAACTCCAATGAAGCATCAGAATTTTAATCAGATTACAGAAACATACAAAACCAAGATGATCCACAAATACTCAAGGCACAACAAATGCAAGAATTTTGAGTTTAGACTGGAACTTACTACGATCAAGCAATAGATTTAAAGAAAGCAGCACGAATTTAACATAGAAGACTAACAAAATGTTAAGACGAAAGCCCAATTTTAAGCAAAACAAGTTCAGAAGTATTTAGCATCTCGAATGCAGAAAACATCCTAAATGTCGAGGCATTGAATGCTAATGCATAAACGGAAAAGAAGAAATTTCAAAGAGAAAGAGAGGGAGGACCAAACGAGACAGATGAGATCAGTCGATCTCCTGGAGGGAAGCAGATCCACGGGCGGCGACCTCATCCACCGTGAACTTGCCCTTGGACTTGTCGGCGGTGCGGCCTCGGGCCTTGCGCTCGAGGAGGGCCTTGCGGTCCTTGTCGAGCTTGAGCTTGGTGATGACCACCTTGGAGGCGTCGATGCCGACGTTAACGGTGGATCCGTTGACCTTCTCGCGGGTGATGCGCTCGACGTGGATTACCCACTTCCGGCGGTAGACCTGAACGACCTTGCCCTCGCGGCCCTTGTAGGTTCCACGCACCACCTGCACTTCGTCGTCCTTGCGCACCGGAACGGACCTCACGTTGTACTTGTTCCTTAGATCGGTCGAGAGGGGAGCGCTCATAAGAATCCGCCGGACGCTCGATGGGGCAGTGAAATGCGCCTTACGGCACTTCCGGCGGGAGCTTGATACTCTCGGGTTGTACTTCATGGTGATGTACGCCGGAGGGAGTTGGATGCGACGGCGACGGCGGCGGCGGAGTGAAGAAGCAGGATCGAAATAATGGGACAAGAGGTATATATAGACATCGAAGTCTAAATGGAACCATATTTAGGGTTCCCATCAAATTACAACAATACCCTCATTGTTTATACCAAAATCTACCGAGTTTTGCTGGGCTTCATTTGCGCTGAACTGGCCCAAACGGCCCATCTTTGGTCATTTATTTTAAATCGCCAAGCGCATCTTTCGCCGTCGACCCGTCGAGGGGAAATTCGTAAGCCAAGTCGTGGTTTATAGGATCCTCAACTATTAGCGTGACGAAAGTCTTGACCGTCAAATCTGGCCTTCTCTTCCGCGTTGTTCCACAACGCGATCTTCTACCTCGATCGGGCTACTTTTCGGGAAGTCGTCGAAGGCTTCGGCGATCGAACGATCTGAAGGTTGAGTGTGATCCTCGATGCGTTCTTGATGATCAGGATTTCTCTGCGAATTCCCATATCGATTCGTTTCCTATTTTTTGGCTATCAGCTCGACTTTCTTTCGAGGATTGGAGTCCAACTCTAGGGTTCTTCAGATATCTTCATCTTCTTCCCTTTTATCCGATCGAGATTATTGCCGCGATGTATAGCAATTTCAAGGAGCAGGCGATTGAGTACGTGAAGCAGGCAGTGCAGGAGGATAACGCCGGGAACTACGTCAAGGCCTTCCCCCTCTACATGAACGCCCTTGAGTACTTCCGCACACATCTCAAGTACGAGAAGAACCCAAAATCAAGGAGGCTATCACCCAGAAGTTCACCGAGTACCTCCGCCGAGCAGAGGAGATCCGCGCTGTGCTCGACGATGGCGGCGTCTCTGGTCCCGCCGCCAACGGGGACGCCGCCGTTGCTGCCAGACCAAAAACCAAGCCCAAGGATGGAGAAGGTGGCGGCGAGGACGCCGATCAGGCGAAGCTCAGGGCAGGGCTCACATCCGCGATCATAACCGAGAAGCCCAACGTGAAGTGGAACGATGTTGCGGGGCTCGAGAGCGCCAAGCAGGCCTTGCAGGAGGCTGTGATATTGCCCGTCAAGTTCCCTCAGTTCTTCACTGGTTTGTCTTTTTCCCATTAACTTTGTAAGATGCGCTTTGTTGCTCGAAGCTTATCTTGCTGATTTTCTATACGCACCAGATTCACTAATCTTGAAAATTTATGGATTGTTAATTAGGGAGAACTTTGAAATTGTTGATTGGCCCTCGCTTGTCAGGACCTTGTGTACGTCAAACATCTGCTCGGCTTAATTGGGCCAAGGATTGCATATAGGCATTGAAACAAAGGAACTGTCAGTAAGTAATATCCATGCATCACAAGTAAACGTTTTGAGCTAATTGTGAGAATTAGGGGAAAAATGACTTCGATGTAACTTCTGATGATACTTTCCATCCTAACATGGATGTGGTTAGTAATATCATGCAAAGGGCCCGCCGTGCTACAGTGAAATACTCCCCGTGATCTACTTGCTTGTATCTCACTGTGAGACCGGCCATACTAAGCTGCTTGGGGCGAGCGATATCACCTTTTGCTCCAATGGATGTGAGAATAGGAAAAGCTAGTTCTTAGTGGGTTGGACGGGATGAATTTAAGAGAAGAAACAAGGATGCATGTAGAATCATTTCTAATGATAAAGACTGTAATTTGGAAAAGTGAGATCCTCACCTGTTTTTAGGATTTAGATACAAGATAAATGCAGGGATAGCATGAACTTTTATTTCTTTCTAAAATTTGATGTTTCCCTGTTTGAAAATTTCACATCATTGTCCTCTGTTTGTCTGAGACAATGTAAATTAATAAGGATTAATCATGTAATAAAAGGTCTGGTGATATTTAAGAATTACTTCACCTGCAAAACATACACACTTAAAAAGAGCTGCTTTTGCCTTGCACAAAACAGTGGTGTGAGAAGATCCTGATGCTTGATCCAGATTCATCTTTGCTAACTTTAAACTTTGCACATATGAAATGAGATTATTTTTGAAGAAAGTGCATAATTTCTGCATCTTTGGACACTGTTCCTTAAAAACAGTTATACGAACAAGGCTAAAATTCACGATCTTTTCTTTGTCGACAGTTATCAATATTGAACAAGATATTTCAGTGAATTTAGGATAATTTGTCATTTTTAGTGACATGGGTAGCTCCTACTGGCGCAGTTTAAATGGTGTCATTTTCCAACATGATTAATATACCAAATGGGCCCCAACATGATTAATATACCAAATTGGCCATGAGTAGCTATAATGATTCATTTTCCACGTTATCTAGATATTTTGGTGGAAATTGTTGGTGTTGTTTTGAGCTTCTTGCTTTATTTTTTTATGAGGTCATAAATTTTAGTTGGTTTGACATGTAAAACAGTTAATCAGTTCTAGTTTATTTGATGCCATCCTTTGGCTTTTTTAATTGTGAATCTTTTCAACCAGTGTATTGCCGTTCGAAAACTGTAGGTAAGCGAAGACCATGGAGGGCATTTCTTTTATATGGTCCACCTGGAACTGGAAAGTCATATTTGGCAAAGGCCGTTGCTACAGAGGCAGAATCAACTTTCTTTAGGTTATTTTCTATCCACAAAAACTGTCATTAAATTATCATAAGAGAGGGAGTAAAATTATATTGTAGCTCTTAGTTCTTGGTATATTCCAATGATCTTAGATAATTTTTTGTTTCTCTTCTTCCTTTCCTTTAAAAATTTGTCGTAGCCCCCCGGGCGTAGCACAGACGGGGGGCGGGGGGCATGACATTTTTGGCGAAATGGCCAAGGGTCAATCCCCAGGAGATGATGACCTGCATTTTTGGTCCCACCATGTGCCTGTTGCTTGTGTACCTGCATGAACCTCCCTTCATACCCGTGGGACTGGCTCTAGGGGGGCCTTAGTGGATCTACCTTTTTTAGAAATTTGTTGCAATTGCTGTTAGATCGTAGCGCTTGCTAGAGGGGGGGGGGGTGAATAGCAATTTTTGATTTTCTCTACAAGAATGGTTAGCAAAACACAAGCAAAACAAAGAAAATAATAAGAATAATGCTAACACCTTTGTTTACTTGGTATCCACTTCAGAGAGGTGACTAATCCAAGGATCCACACGCACGCACAACCTCCACTATGAAAAACCTCCTTCAAGGTGGAGAAAACCTTTACAAGGTTGTCCTCTTCCTCTTTACAAGATGGAAATGAAAGTGAGAGGAAGAGCTGAGGACTTTTAGCACAAACAGCACCCTGGTATCCTCAAGAACCGTACCTTTGACGTGCCAAAAAGTTACCCTTTAAATAGGGTAATGGACAACTCCAAAGCTGTCCAGCCCGATACCAGTCGACTGCCCCAGGGGTAGTCGACTGGCCCCACCTTAATAGCTAGCCAACGGCTAGTTTTCGGAGTTACCAGTCGACTGCCCTTGATGTTACTGTTGTTGGTGCCTCGGTAAGTTTTGATGTGATCAACCAGGTTAAGTTAGGTCCTGGTATGTTTAATCCCTCTGCTAAGTGTGCAGGAGCTTAGGTACGGAGGAAGTCGAGCGTAAGACGTAGTGGACGAGAAGGATTGTGCGGGAAAGTGAGCCGACGGGCTCGGTACAATCCGAGGGACGCGGAAGCTGCGGAAGAGTACGCCGGTGGAGCGAGAAGGACTCGCGCGGTGTCCAAGGGACGAGAAGCCGGGAGGAAGGACGCTCGAGGGGCGAAAGGCCGGAGTCGGGTTCGGGTGAGCCTAACTCCGGTTGGCCGGAAATCACCCAGAAGACGAAGAACCAAAAGGCTAGTCGCCCGAAAAAGAAAGATTAAATTGTTGCTAAGAGGAATTGAACCCAAGACCTCGAGAGCAAAGGCAGCTAAGCTTACCAGTTGGGATAAAGGTCGGAGACAGTTTGTTCTTGCCGATATTATTACTTGGAGATTACAATAGCAATCTCGAGCAGAAGATAAAAATTCCTTTATCTCATAAAGGATAAAGCCTTATCCTTTAATCAGATCCAATGGATGCAGGTTAATCCCATCCAAGATCAACCATCCAGATTACATCTATAGATCAACGGCCAAGAGAAAATTCCTCAAAAATCAACAATCCAGATTTATTCTCTTAGGCTATAAATAGGCTTAGAGTTTCAATCTTTTTCATTAATTCAATTAATTTATTCTTGTAAACTCTCTAAAAGTCTAGCGTGCTATTTTTGTAAGGCTTCTCCGCCACAAGGAGATTTTTATTGAGCGTCCACTGCCTTGGAAGCAACGTTCTCAGTTGCGACCAAGTTTTTTTTTAAAGACGAGTGTTATTTCCATTATTTTTCATAACCATCTATTCACCCCCCCTCTAGCCGGTCCACCCGATCCAACAACTGTGAGTTTCGAGTCTCTTGCTGGCAGTCGACTGGTTCATTCCCAGTCGACTGCCCAGCTTACAAAAGCACTCCTCCTCACTCCGACGACCTTCCTTCACGTGTGCCTTCAAGTATACTCCCTTGGCTTGCCCCTTGAAGTCCTCTTCCTCCGGCTATCGTCCCTCGGATGCGCACGCAAGCCCTCGGCTTGCCTCCATGCCACCCTTCACGTATGCCCTTTGAAGTCCACTTCTCGGCTTGCCATAAGAGTTCTCTTCCCTCGGCTCTCGTCCCTCGGATGTGTCCTCCATGTGTGGCCCACCAAGTCCTGCAAGACTCATTCACACATATTAAAACAATATAACACCCTAACCTTAACATATTGACACACACACATTAAAACCATGATCTTCCCGATCATACTTGGGTAGATTGCCCCAACAATCTCTCCCTTTTTGATGTGTGGCAATATGTTTAAGTTAGGGAAAAACAACAACAAACAACAACAATTGAAAATACAAGACATAGTAAAAACTAAGAGGTAACCCCCCCTTAATCTATGCCCTCTCCATTTTCAATTTTCATCATAAACCAAAGTTAAACCAAAAGTTAAGTTACAAGCCTTGCTTAACCTAACTTAAACCTCCCAATTCTCCCCCTTTGACACTATTAAAAGGATTGCCAGAAGCAATATTAACCAATGGCATCAAATGGGAGAAAGTTTCATATCTGAGAAGTTCCAGTTTTCTGAAATCAGAGGTATCAGTCGACTGCCCCTGGGCAGTCGACTGATACTCTTCAGTCTGCAATTTCAGTTTTCTGGCCGAATTTCAGAAACTCCCTAAAAATTCTAGAAAATTCCAAAAATTATGAAAATTTGCAAACATATTTCATATGATATACTCTAACAGAGAAAAATATAATTTCATGAAAAATCCAAACATGTTTGACTTTTTGACAAAAGTTCAAATTTCTTGAAACACTCTAACTTTGTATCAAAGTTCCATCCTAGTTTTGAAATCATAGATTTTCCAAACTCATGTCCTATCAAATAAACACAGAAATGTTTTCAAATTGTTTAAAATGTCCAACTATGATCTTTGGGCAAAATGTCCTTTAATTAAATATTTGTTTTCCCCATAGTTGGTCTATTTTCAATAATTTTGATACATCTAATAACCCAACAATATGTCATAAGCATAAGTGAATCATTTGTATCATCCTAATGAATCATGCACCACCTTCCTATTGTATTACACCAAGGCCACTCCTATAGCTCTACAAAACACATACCAAGTCCCCTTCTTAAGGATGAGAATTCCGCTTCGGGAAGAGACTTGGTAAATATGTCGGCAAGGTCTGACTTTGACTCAACATAATGTAATTCTATGTCTCCCCTTGCCACATGATCCCTAATGAAGTGATGCTTCACTTCAATGTGTTTTGTCCTAGAATGATGTACCGAATTTTTAGTCAAATTAATAGTACTTACATTGTCACATAAAACCTTGACCTTGAAGTAATGTAGCTCATAATCCTCTAAGGTATGCATGATCCAAAGTAGTTGAGACACACAATCACCCATGGCTACATATTCGGCCTCCGTTGTTGATAAGGCAACACATGGTTGCTTCCTACTACTCCAACTAACTAAAGATGACCCAATAAATTGACATTCTCCACTAGTACTCTTCCTATCTAGTTTACAACCCGCATAATCCGAATCGGTGTATCCAAAAAGTTTAATATTTGGAGTTCTAGGATATCAAAGCCCGACATTAAGAGTACCCTTTATATACCTTAAAATCCTCTTTACTACCTCTAGGTGAGACTCTTTGGCACATGATTGATACCTTGCACACATTCCTGCCGCAAATAATATATCTGGTCTACTAGCGGTTAGGTATAACAAGCTACCAATCATGCTCCTATATTGTTTTGGGTCTACTATTTTTCCTTTAAGATCACTATCCATTTTGACATTTGTTCCTATAGGGGTAGATGCTATCTTAGCATTTTCTAATCCAAATTTCTTTATGATTTCCCTAGCATATTTAGTTTGATACACATGAGTCCCTTCATTTGCTTGTTTGACTTGTAATCCTAAAAAGAAAGTCAATTCTCCCACAAGACTCATCTCAAACTCATTTTCCATACATTTAATAAACTAATGAAGAAATTCACTATTTGTTGACCCAAAAATAACATCATCAACATACACTTGGGCCACAAAGATATTCTTATCCTTAGATTTTAGGAATAATGTTGGATCAATTGTACCTCCTAAAACCCTTGGATACTAAGAATGATGAAAGCCTTTCATATCAAGCCCGGGGAGCTTGTTTCAATCCTTACAAGACTTTTCTTAGTTTATAGACATGACGAGGGTAGTTTGGGTTTTCAAATCCGGGTGGTTGTTCTACATATATCTCTTTCTTAATGACCCCATTAAGGAATGCCGACTTCACATCCATTTGGTGGAGTGTGAAACCCATGTGAGCGGCATATGCTAATAAAATCCTAATAGACTCTAATCTAGTCACGGGGGCATATGTCTCATCATAGTCAAGACCCTCAACTTGATTAAACCCCCTTGCTACCAATCTAGCCTTGTTCCTAGTAATATTTCCTTGATCATCTAACTTGTTCCTAAAGACACATCTTGTGTACAATCATTGGGCCTACGAACTAACTCCCACACTTCACTCCTTTCAAATTGATTCAACTCTTCTTGCATGGCTAGGACCCAATCCACATTACCTAATGCCTCATCAATAGATTTTTGTTCAAGTTGGGAAATCAAGGCAACTTGACTACTATGTTCCCTAAAGTAAGACCTAGTCCTTACCCCTTGGGTAACATCTCCAACTACTTGGCCAATGGAGTGATCTTGGTGGTGCCTTAAGGTCCTAGAGGTTATGGACTCATTTATTATATGATGATCATCCTCCAATGCACTTCTCCCTCCCCCTTGATTAATGCCCTCCAAATGTAAGTCTTGAATTTCTTGCGTAAGGGGTTGACTTACTTCTATGTTCTTATCAATAGAAGATTTCCTAGGTAAGTGCTAGTTGACTCATCAAAATCCACATTGGATGACTCCTCAATTACCTTAGTCCTTTTGTTATACACTCTATATCCCCTACTAGTGGATGAATATCCAACCAAGATCCCCTCATTCGCCTTAGATTCAAACTTCCTCAAATAATCCTTGGTGTTTAAAATGTAGACCTTACACCCAAAAACTCTAAAATAGTGAATTTGTGGAATTCTCTCATTTCACAACTCAAATGGAATTTTCCTTAAAAACCTATGAACTAAGACCCGGTTTTGGATGTAACAAGAGGTATTTACCGCTTCGGCTCAAAAGTAGCTAGGTAGAGAATAGACATTAAGCATAGTCCTAGCGGCTTCTTGTAATGCCTTATTTCTTCTTTCTACCACACCATTTTGTTGAGGGGTTCTTGGACATGAAAATTTATGTTTGTACCCATTTTCTAAACAAAATTGTGAGAAGTTTGAATTTTCTAACTCCCCACCATGGCCACTCCTAATTCGGTTGATCTTGAGGTGTTTCTCATTTTCAACCCATTTACTAAATCCTACAAATATCTCTAAGGTATCATCCTTATGTTTCATGAAATACACCCATGTATATCTAGAAAAGTCATCTACAATTACCAAACAATATTTACTTCCTATTATTGAAGGTGTGCTATGACAATCAAATAAGTCTAAATGCAATAACTCTAAAGGTAAAGAAGTGCTAGTTATGGTTTTACCTTTGTGTGATGATTTAGATTGCTTACCCTCTTGGCACTCAGCACACATCTTGTTCTTTTCATACTTGATCATTGGGAGCCCCTTCACCAACTCCATCTTGGCAACTCTTGCAATGTTCTTCATATTAATGTGCCCAAGCCGCCGATGCCACAATCATCCTTTTTCTTCTTTGGATATGAAACACCTAGGAGAGATGTTAGAAGTATAAGAAAAATTAAGATAATAAAGGTTTGCTTCTCTATATACTTCTAACATGATAGTTTCAGAGTCATTTTGTCTAATTAAACATTTCTTAGCATGGAACTCAACCCTATACCCGGCATCACAATGTTGACTTACACTAAGCAATTTAAATTCCATATCCTTAATTAAAAGTACTTTATGAATTGTGATTGTAGAAGATACTTCAATGGTGCCCCTACTAATTATTTTGAGTTTCCCACTATTTCCGAATGACACGGTTCCTTCTCTTAGATAGCTAATGGTGGTGAATTTGCTTACATCCCCGGTCATATGCCTTGAACACCCGCTATCCACTATCCACATTTTTGAGGCTTCCTTCACCTTCACCTAAACAACACGGAAAACACAAGCTTTTGGTACCCTAATGCTAGATCCACAAACACCATTTAAATATTTCTTTGGTACCCGTGCCTTCTTTACATTTCCCTTAACACCTTGCTTCCTAGAGGCACCCTTCCTACCCATGAGTGAGACAAATGTCACTTCCTTGATTTTGGGTCTATAACCTATCCCGGCTTGTTATACACGACTCTGTGACTATTGATGATCATGTCAAGACTTTTAGAGCCAACTTGAAATTTTTCAAGAGCCTTGGTGAGGTCTTCTACCTTTTCCCTTAGCTCTTTATTTTCCTTTTCTAAACATGAATCACGTGAAATGGAAGAGGAAACATACACATTGTCCTTAAGTTTCATGGATTCTAATTTTAGCATGTCATTTTTCAATTCTTTAACCTTCTTTCTAGCCTTAGCTAAATTATCATTTGTGCTAGTAATAATTTTAACAAGAGTAGAGGTGGATAAGTTATATACCTCACTTACCGACACATCGGATTCCGATGATGAGCCTTCACCTTCACTTGAACTTCCTTGTTCGTCATCACTCGAACTCCTTTCACCTTCGGATGACTCCAAGTTGTCCACTCCCATTAATGCGAAGTGTGACACATGATTTCCTTCTTCCTCCGATGAAGATGGATCATCCCAAGTAGCTTTCAAACTTGTGACCTTCTTTCCTTTTTCCTTGGACTTCTTCTTCTCACTCTTCTTGCTTTCTTCCTTCTTTTCCTCCCTTTTCTTTAATTGTGGACACTCATTCTTCATGTGTCCCTCTTGATGACAATTGTAGCAAATAATTTCCTTTCCCTTGCTCTTACTCTTTGAACCTTTCCTACCATAAGACTTGTTAGAAAAATTTTTAAAAGCTCTTCGCATTTTCCTTACCATGTAGGCTTCTTGGTCGCTATCCATTGAAGTGTTTGACTCTTTCGAGTCGGATGATGATGAGTAGACGACCTTCTTCTTCTCCTTTTTTTTCCTTTCCTTTTCTACAACAAATGCTACACCTTTCTCTTTAGTAGAAATGTTAGCTTGCTCATGTAATTCGAATTCACAAAATAAGTCATCTAATTTAACTAAAGAAAGATTCCTAGATACTTTGTAAGCATCAACCATGGATGCCCACAAAGTAGTTCTAGGAAAAGATTGTAGTATGTACCTTACAATATCCCTATTTTCAATCTTCTCATCAATGACTTGGAGTTCATTGATAATTTCTTTGACTCTTCCATGTAGTTAACTTACCGTTTCATTTGCTTTCATTGTGAGCGATTGTAGTTGTGCTACCAAGAGGTCCTTCTTGGCCCTCCTTGACTCATTTGATCCTTCATTGAGTTCGATGAGTTTCTCCCAAAGTTCCTTCGTGGTTTTGAATGACCCCACCTTGTTTAGTTGCTCTTTTGATAATCCGCATTGAAGCGTCGTGGCTACCTTTGTATTGGCTTGAGCCTTTCTCATGATTTCTTTTGACCAATTTCTCATAGGAAGAGGCTCTTCTCCTTCGCTCCTCGACACTTCGAATCCTTCTACAATACTCAACCAATTTTCGATGTCATTCATGAGGTAATACTTCATCCTACCTTTCCAATAGGCGAAGTCATTGTCGTCGAAGAACGGTGGCCTTGCGGTGCTATAACCCTCTTGAAACGCCATTTTCTTGAATGCTCCAGTCGACAGTTAGTTCTCCCGAAACGAACGGGCTCTGATACCACTTGTTAGATCGTGGCGCTTGCTAGAGGGGGGTGAATAGCAATTTTCGATTTTCTCTACAAGAATGGTTAGCAAAACACAAGCAAAACAAAGAAAATAATAAGTACAATGCTAACACCTTTGTTTACTTGGTATCTACCTTAGAGAGGTGACTAATCCAAGGATCCACACATACGCACAACCTCCACTATGAAAAACCTCTTCAAGGTGGAGAAAACCTTTACAAGGTTGTCTTCTTCCTCTTTACAAGATGGAAATGAAAGTGAGAGGAAGAGCTGAGGACTTTTAGCACAAACAACACCCTGATACCCTTAAGAACCATACCTTTGACGTGCCAAAAAGTCACCCTTTAAATAGGGTAAAGGACAACTCCAAAAGCTGTCCAACCCAATATGGGCAGTCGACTGGCCCCGCCTTAATAGCTAGCCAACAGCTAGCCCAACGGCTAGTTTTCGGGGTTACCAGTCAATTGCCCTTGATGTTACTGTGAGTTTCGAGTCTCTTGCCGGCAGTCGACTGGTTCATTCCCAGTCGACTGCCCAGCTTACAAAAGTACTCCTCACTCCGACGACCCTCCTTCACGTGTGCCTTCAAGTATACTCCCTTGGTTTGCCCCTTGAAGTCCTCTTCCTCCGGCTATCGTCCCTCGGATGCGCACGCAAGCCCTCTGCTTGCTTCCATGCCACCCTTCACGTGTGCCCTTTGAAGTTCACTTCCCGGCTTTCCCTTGAGTTCTCTTCCCTCGGCTCTCGTCCTTCGGATGTGTCTTCCATGTGTGACCCACCAAGTCCTGCAAGACTCATTCACACATATTAAAACAATATAGCACCCTAACCTTAACATATTGACACACACACATCAAAACCATGATCTTCCGATCGTACTTGGGCCGATTGCCCCAACAATTGCTAGGTCATTGTTTAGAGGTTTTGTGGAATGTCATCCCTCATCGCGAATCTGTTCTATGGTCTGAACCTTTTCGATTAAACAACTGAGCACATTGTTTACATGTCTTGTACAATTTATTTTATATACTTTGAATGTGATTTTTGGGACTTATTGATCTATAATTTGATTTATTTTAACAACTTGGGTGTGGTGGATGCTGTTTAATAGTCAGTTTGTTGTCAGTGTTTTGCCAATGTTTACAATTTGATGTATATCCGATCTCACCTAGTGGGATAATGTTTGATTACTGTTGTTGTTGTACAATTTGATGTATAACTGTTTGTTGGGAAATCAATTTGCTACTGAGCTTGGTTTGTTCCAGATTTCTCCAACAGCAAGATACTCTATATGCTAAAAAAGTCATTGTCTGCTCCCATATTGAGATGAACTTTAGTGTCACAGTTTGTCCCTATCCAAAGGCATAACATATTGGAATTCAACTTTGGTGTTCTGATGTGTGCCTAACTTGAGGAAAACCCTTCTTTCCATCCATGATCCATGTGTTTAATAACCTTCCTGCTTCTCTCAGTGATGGCTCATGGAGCTAGTTCTGAGTTGCATTGATTATCTTATGGACTCGTGTTTAAATCATAGCTACTCCACAATATCTCTATTTGCTTCATCAATTTTTGTGTTTCTTCTTCCCTGGTTATTGATTGATTCCATGAATTTTGGCAGCATGATTTATCCTTGCTCTTCACAATAACTAAATATGGGAAGTTCCATTTGTTTTTTGGTTTTGTTTTTGTTTTGGTTTTTGTGGAGAATGGAAAGTTCTATTGGCCTCCTGGATAGAATCACCCTTTTTGCTATATTGGATGCCTCTCTGCAAATCAGGAAACTTATTGCCAGCTAGCTTCATTTAGCTAATCTCTTACATACATCACTCTTAGTATGATTTGAGTAGGTTTGATTTTCTTGATTTGTTTGTTGATCCCTTTGATGATTGGCTTTCTGGATAGTAGAAGTTGATTGGTTTACTAGTAATTGGTAGAATAATTCTCTTACGTCTATGGATGCATTACTTGAGTGTTAGGTAAAGATGCTTAAATCATAATCTGTTCTAGCATCAGAATGAGGCTAAACTAATTTGATGAACTTTTAACTGCTTGGTCTGAGGATCCCTTGTTTTTAAAACTTTTCTAGCATGGCACTGTCTGTATAAAATATGATTAGTGCAATTGAAATTGCTGGTTTATGTACCTAAATGGCTAAACAAAAGTAGTATCGGTACATCCACGTTCTAAAATTGATTAAACCATTGCAGTATATCATCATCAGACCTAGTATCAAAGTGGATGGGTGAAAGTGAAAAGCTAGTTGCCAATCTTTTCCAAATGGCTCGTGACAATGCACCGTCCATAATCTTTATTGATGAAATTGATTCTTTGTGTGGCCAACGTGGAGAGGGAAATGAAAGTGAAGCTTCTAGGAGAATCAAGACTGAACTTCTTGTGCAGATGCAGGTAAATACATAGTTATTTCTGTGCACATACAAAATCTTCAACTTTTAGATGGGCATGGAATAACATAACATCATGCATAAATGGATCTAAATTATTTATCATAAATAAAAAAATAGAACATATTAAACACTGAAATATGAAAATATTTGATATCTAATAATTTAACCAGCAAAAAAGAAAAAAAACTAAAAAAATAATAAATCAGAACTCCAAATATAGTTGTGG
The DNA here is from genome assembly GCA_024364735.1 of Boesenbergia rotunda. Classification (NCBI taxonomy): domain Eukaryota; kingdom Viridiplantae; phylum Streptophyta; class Magnoliopsida; order Zingiberales; family Zingiberaceae; genus Boesenbergia; species Boesenbergia rotunda. The sequence continues at coordinate 52,757 of JAGFNQ010000442.1, forward strand.
CTTTCTTCTATAGATGTTTAAGGCGGAATATTCTTTAAAGAAACCTACAATTAAATGAATATTATAAAATAAATTACTATCAATGGATTTTGATCTCTAGATACTGAAAAATGTGTACATTGAACTCCAACAAAACATTATGAAAACATACTCTTGGTGGAAGTGGGTCAGTCGATGGGAGTTAGTGAATTTTTTTATAGCTTATCAAATGAAATATAATGTTAATGCTGATATATAATACAAGTTCGTGGGGAGAGAGTGGAAATGCACTTATCAAACTACTACTTACATGGGATCTGGATAATTTGTTAACATAGTTATGACTGAGAACATCGGTGTGTGGCAAGAAATTTCACATGCAAATTTGGAAGAAGATTTCGCATTCTCCTTATATATAGAGAGATAAGATTGGTATTTCATGTGTGCTTGAAGTGAAGTCTTTTCACCATGGTTGTGCTGGTATTTTTTTTACCTTAAGACAATCAGGCTTACGACCTTTGCTTGCTCAGATCATGAATGAAAGTAGTGTTTCTTGCTACACGTGGGGTACCCAATATTGAGTTTAATTGTTGTGGTTGCCTGATAGTTCACAAGTAACAAGGTAGTAAGCACGATCCTGTTTTTGTTTCTTTCCTTCTGATTTGAGGGAGAAATAGACACTTGAAAGTTGAAACTAATATATGGACTAGATTGACGAACTGTTCCTTCAGGGGTCAGTTATGCGCCATTTCTTGGTTAATATCATGATTTTGGTTAGTATTATACTCTATTTCCATAAAGCTGGATTTTTGACACACCAATTTGTAGCATACAACACTAGCCTTGCATATTTGAGCTATTGTGTTTTCTCCCATTGGATTATATGAATTTTTGCAGGGTGTGGGAAATAATGATCAAAAAGTTCTTGTTCTTGCTGCCACTAATACACCCTATGCTCTGGATCAGGTTATTATTGTCTTTGAGATCTTTAATTCATTGTTGGTGCTATTCACCTTCTTGTCTTTGAGATCTTTAATTCATTGTTGGTGCTATTCACCTTCTGAAGGTTCTAACCACTTTCCTCTTCTATTTCCTTCGCTCAATTGCAACCACAGGCAATCCGTCGACGTTTCGATAAACGAATTTATATTCCTCTTCCTGATGTTAAGGCTAGGCAACATATGTTTAAGGTATATGCTACGAGTAGAAAATTGATGAAATACTCTTGTTCTCTGCCATATTAGCCATGGATCTCAGTATCACTTCATGCTTTTTTATCTTAGGTACACCTAGGTGATACCCCTCACAATTTAAGCGAAAGTGATTTTGAGGACTTAGCCCACCGCACAGATGGCTATTCTGGTTCAGATATTGCTGTTTGTGTAAGTGAACTACGAATATTTAACATCGAGGAAAATGAATCCATAGATCTTTAGTGGCCAGAGATGGCTGATTGTGTTCCTCCTGCATGCTTTTGACTAAGCAGGTTAAGGATGTGCTCTTCGAACCAGTTCGAAAAACACAGGATGCAATGCATTTCTACAAGACCAGTGAGGGTATGTGGTTGCCATGTGGACCAAGACATCCAGGTGCTATTCAGACCACATTGCAGGAGCTTGCTGCTAAGGGTCTCGCTAATAAGGTGCGCGCAAAACTTTGTTTCAGTATCATTTTGATCACTCGTTCCATTTTCTTCTATCTTGCAGTCCATAGTACTAACTTGTGTGTGCGACCAGATCCTTCCACCTCCAATCGCACGGACAGACTTCGATAAAGTACTGGCAAGGCAGAGGCCAACCGTCAGCAAAGCCGACCTAGAAGTCCATGAGAGATTCACAAAGGAGTTTGGTGAAGAGGGCTAATTTGGTTGCCAGTCCATATTCTTCAGTTATGTGATTGCAGCCCCCGACTTGTTTCATGAGATCTACTTGGAATGTTGCAATTTTAAAATTACATCGATCTCATCTAGTTTATGTTCTAATGTATTTGTTTTCTTTATCTGTCTGTTGCTTTCTGTACTATATGTACTTTTGTCTGTATAGTAGGATAATAGCTTCCTAAACAACTATTGGAATGTGCCTCTGCATTTTTCACAACTACACTACCGAGGTTTGAGTTTGTTCTTGTTTGACGTATATAGTCTGGAACTTGTACTCTTCCTGGAGCTGAGGGATTAGGCTAAACTGCCGATGATTGCTTTTACCATAAATCAGGTACAAGTTTCATGGATGAACAGTTTATCAGGTTATGTGATGTAATGATAGATCCTACAGTTTGTAGATTAGTCTTACTGCAGATTCTATATTATTTGAATGATCTAACAACAAATATCTTGTTCAATTCGACTAGGCAAATCCTGTAGATGATTGCAGCTACTGAACAGATTGTGACATTGCTTTGAAGCCCAGGTCATCATTCCTTGAATACGGGGCACCAACTGCTGCTGTCCCACTCCAACTCATGAGATGGGCATCAACTTCATTGTTCCTGTTTAAGTATAAGCTTGAGTTATCATTGCACAATAATTAACGTACAGATTGTGATAAGATCATGGAGAGCAGCTGCAACTCCAGACACTGGTCCACTTGCGTGGGCATATTTGCTTTGATAGTTCGATTGGTGAAGAGATAACTCTCCTGTGATTCCTCTATTATTATTATTAAAATTTTCTTTTTTTTTTCCTATAAATTTCACATTCTATACATGTACTCTTCATGCAGAAAATTTTCTTTCAAATGAAATATTATGCAGCTATGAAATATTATACTTGGGAGTCATCCAATCACTAAAGTTTTCTAATTTACTCCCGTGATTATAGTATAATAGTTGAGTAATTAATTATCTCTTCGTACTTCTAGTTTGATCTTAATTATGATAAATTTTATAAGAATTTTTTCTTCAAATATAACGTACAACCATAAAATATTAAGAGTTAATTAGAGAAAACTTTCTAAATCAAAATTGACCTTGGCATGCAATTTTCACTTGATAAAATCTTCGCATGCACTTCCTGATGGGATTAACAAGATGATTTTGTATATTATTTTTTTATCAGTATAAAAAAATAAAAATTCAGTATACATTATAAAAATTTGAGTATAAATTGTTTGAGATTGAGTACTAATTTAAAAAATTTAAGTATAAAATTTCGGTGATCCATCCTGTGAAGATCTTGATGCGGTGGGCCCTTCATTATGATCTTGATGCAATCTCATATACTCAAATTTCTAAATTTTATATTCAAATTTTTTTAAATAATACTCATACTCAATCTAAATCAATTCATACTTAAATTTTTATAATATATACTGAAAAGTTTACTATATACTGAAACAATGTATACTCAAATTTTTTAAAATAATACTCAAATTTCTTAAATTAATACTAACTCTCAAACAATTTATATTCAAATCTTTACAATGCATACTGAATTTTCTCTTTTATATTGAAAAATAAAATAACACACAAAATCATCTTGTTAATTGTTAATCCTATTAGGGAATGGATGTAAAGATTTTATCAAATGGGGCTGCATGCAAATGCCAATTTCGATTTGAAAATTTTTCACCAATTTTCCCAAATCAAAACTCCTAAATAGTTGGTCATAAATACTTTTTAATTTATGTCAATAATTTTATCATCTCAGATTCAATCCAACTTTATCAATCATTTCATTAGACTGCCGATGAAATGAAATCGATCATTATCTCATTCATACAGTGAGTGAGTGTGATTTTTTTGGTGTGGATTTCAAGCTTCAGCAGCAGCATTCCTTCTGTTCACAGGATCATACCAACTAGCAGTGGAGCGTGGGTCCAGTCTGTTCCCGGCAGGCCCCACCATCACATTCCTGACACCTACGTGCGATCGATCAGGTTGACGCCACTAATCTGAATCTTTTCTTTTTCCTAGTAATTAATTAATTATTGCTCTGAGAAAAAGGAGAAAGGCGATTTAATAGGCATGATTTATTTGGCAAATCAGGGATTTATTATAATTACGCGGGAGGGGAAAAACAAAGGATTTTTTTTTAACATAAAGGAGGGAAGCAGCAAAGAGGGCCCACGGAGAGAGGGTGGGGCCGAGCGATGGAAATCCGACGGCCGAGGGAGATCGCGCGGCCGCTTCATGGTCCGCAGGCGGCGATGGGATCGGCGGCGACCCGCCAGGCGGAGGCGGCGATCAGCGGGCGGGTGTGCCAGCCGAGGGTGAGGCAGCCCTCCTTTTCTTCCACCCTGTAACCGTCTCCTCCGGCGAAGAGGGCGAGTAGCATGCTCGCCTGCTTGAAGGCGTTGGAGCCGATGGGGACGGACTCGAAGCCGGCGCCGGTCATCCTTCCCCGCCACTGGTCCAGCGTCTCGTGCCTCTCCGTTCGGTCCGCTCCCTCGCAGGCTACGACGTTGCAGATCTGCCGCCCGAGGTAGACCTCGGACATCGCTCGGTCCCGCCCGCCGGCGCTGTCCGCCGCTGCCGCCCCGCCCTCCAGGGAATCGAACATAGTCGAGTAGTAGTGCAGGGCCTCGGTGAAACGTTCCTGGAACGTCCCTCTGTTGTGGTTGGCTTCCTGCTCGACCACCGTCACGATGCGTGGGCGCACCGCGCGGACCGTTCTCAGCACCTTCTCCAGCACCCCCGGCCGCGGCAGCAGTTGGTGTAGTTCGAGCACCGAGTTCACGGCTACTGCCTCTGGCTCATCGTTGTCCTCTCCGCCGCGGTCGTCGGTGTCTTGGCCGAGCAACATGTAAGGCTCCAGATCCGCGAGGCTGGAGGCCACGAAGCCGCGGTAGTGGAAGTCCACGCGGATGGTTTCAGCCAGTTGGGCTAGCTTCCATCCCACCTCTTGAAGGGCGTCCGAGTTGTCCGGCTGCGGTGGGCCGATGCCGGTGAGGCGGAATGAAGGCGGACCGCCTGGACGGAGGGCAAGGGCTTGGAGAAGGGCCGGCCATTGAAGCCCCTGCCGCATCCCGAAGTCAATAACGTGTACTCGGCGGCAGCCGGCGAAGGCCTCGAGGATTGCTTGGTTGGCGGTGAAGTGCGCGAACTTAAGATAGGGGCAGCTCTCGTAGAAATGCATATGCAGCATGTCGTCGAAGGCGACGGAACCGAAAGAGGAGCAGCCCACGCCTCCCCGAGGAAGCGGACGGTATATGCGGCGGGCGACTGCCTCAGCGAAATAACCGGCGACCTTGCGCATGGCGCCGCCCTGGGAGGCGGCCAGCACCGAGATCTCCTTTACGAGGGTGTCCGACGCCTTGAGGTTTTCCTGTTGCACCGCCTCCGCGCAGGCTAACAAAGCGTGGACGAGGCGGATCCCGACTTCCTGCGTGTCGACTACCACCACCGGCAGCGGGGACGCGGCCGAGGTCGCCGCATCCGTGGTCGAAGACGACGACGAGGGAGGCGAGCTGCAGAACTTGATCCTCTTCGAATCCCTCGGAGACGGCGCGACATCCAACTGGAAGTCGGAACCATAGGCCAATCGAACCGGAGCACGGGTAGCGGGGAGAGCAGGGACCGGCTTGAGCTCGTAGACTTCCGCCGGGGTGCGTCGCGCAACAAGGGGAAGCTCGGCGGGGCTGGTGGATTGCTTAGACACAGAAGGCGGAAGGTCCAGAAATCGATTCTGCCGATCGACGGGAGAATGGGCATCGAAACGCGGCGGCGGGGGCGGCGACGGGAGAGGGGGTGGAGGTGCGTTGAGCTCGGAGAGGATATTATCCACCCAAGTCGAAATATCTGAGGGGTTGTAGTGAACGGTGTCCGCCGCAAGATGGGAAAGGAAGGCGTCATCGCTGGCCGCGACGCCGCTTCCCATGGCCATCTCCGCCTGCTCCAGCTTTTGCGCGACGTCCGCCATGTCCGACGACCGGACCTTGTACCCCAGCGCCGCCAGCAGCTCGTCGACGTCCTCATCCTCCGCCCCCACCCCCACTCCCATCATCGCCTTCCCCTTTCCCTCCTCCGCAGCCTCCACCGGCGCGCCGTACCAATCTCCTCCTCGGCCCCCTTGATGCTCCCGCTTCATATCGACAGGCCGCAGGCGCCACGACGAGCTGTCTTGCGAGGAAAAGGCGAGGCCTTCGGGAATCAACTCGCGCAGAACCTCGAAGAAGTAAGGTAGGCGGGATCAATCAGGAGACACCTCTCCCTCTCCCACTACTCGATTCCACCCCCTTTCATTTTCACCGCGCTCCTCCAAATCATATTCGCCGGCAGCGAAATCGCGAAGCAAGCAACAACATGTGAGTGTTTTTCCTTCCCGGGCGAAAAATAGGGAGGAGCGCAAAACCAAGTAAAAAATAAAGCAGCCGTACCGCCACCGCAAAACCTCCTGCTGGTATTTTTGTAATAAAAAAAGTTGCCGCAGTCTGCCCTGCCCCGCTGAGAACCCTGCAAACCCACAAGAACACTACTCCCACCTGTCCATCTCCATCGGTAGCGAGTTGGAATCTTCTTTCTTTAATTAAATTTGTTTCAGTATAAAATTTTGATTTTTATCTATCCAACCATTACATTTCCTCGTGTTTGTGTAGGAACAGGCGCTGGGAGGCCATGGGGCATCGAGTTTGGACCAGCATGAGGTTACGGCATGGCGGGGGGACCCCGGCCGCTGCATCTGCGCACGTGGCGAGGCCCGGCTGTCCCCGTCGCCGTCCGCCTCCACCTTCACCTCCACCACCCGACGGGCGGGCCCCGCTCTCCCGGCGCAATTCGCCGTTACAAATCGTGGTGGCGTGGCGGTGCGGGACGACGTGACGGGATTCGTTACGGGGTCCCAACCTTTCCCGCATGTCTCCGTCCCATTCACCTCCCCCCATCTCCGTCGTCTGATCCAACATTCGGTGGTAATTCTTTTGAAATTTTTTAGCTTTCCCTCGAGATGCTCGTCGCGTCCTCGATTTCTACGTGCTGGTTTCGTCACTCCACTCTCTCGTGGGCCATCGCTCGGTGGCGATCGAGCACCATGAAGACCGACAGAGACCACCGCGAGGGCGACGGAATCGTACTGGTAATTCCATCCGGTAAGTTGCCTTTGACTCATTCCACTTCGAATGCTTTATTTTCTTTCTTCCATCCTGCAGTTGCTCGATGAAATGCCGATCAGAAGATTGGCTACAGTCAGTAGCAGGCACTTCGCTTGCTCTTTTCTGCTAATTCTACTATTGCGCTTTGAATGCTTCAACAATTTAGCAAATTCATTTTTGTGGATTCCACGAATCTACCACGCTCCTTTTAACTGGCGTTAAAAAGAGACATGATAGCGGCGGGTCCTTCTGCATCATTGGTAGATTAAAGGGAACGGAAATCAAAGTTTAGAAAGGCTAATTTCGATCGCTTACCACATGCTCTTTTAGGTTCCTCTCACGCCACGTGGAAGTCACCAAACACTGACATAGTTCTTTGTTTATGCATCAATGCAACGAGGAGTATCTAAGGATAAGGATAAAAGATGGACGATGGGGCAGAGGTGCTCTGAACTTGGCAAATATTTTATACACGTGATAGTAACTTGATTATAAAATAAACTACCACAACATCAGGGTTTGAAAACATTTCTTCGAGATTATCATACCTGGAAATAATGTTTTAGACTTTCTATAGAGTAAGTTGGCCACTCCTTTTCTCTTTAGATTGATGAAAGGTTCACTTAACAATCCAGTTTTAAGAACAGTTGTGCTGATCTGACCATTTTGGGGGTGGACAAGATATATAGTAGTATTTTAACTTGCTTCTTTGTCATTTGAGCATGGAGTGGAGAATCTAATTGGCCAGAGGTTAGCTGTAACTGACCTCAGATCGAGTTTAACTTTATATATATATATATATATAGGTTTGATTGTTCGATACTTTTGTGCAAGTCATAGCCTGTGCGATTGGTGTACAAACAAGCCAGCCTTTTACTCAATGCTTGTGCCTATCAGCTGCGCTGCATGTGACATGTGAGGTCAGGCATTTAGGAATCCCATAAGCATCTGCCAGAAAGTTCAGTACTTATTTATTTATTGATGAGCATTATGAAAACCTGGAGAGCAATTTTGTACACAAAGGTAGGTCTTTGATCTGTTGCATCTCGCTGGAATTTGCAGACACAGTTAACCATTGCAACATAGAAATTAAATTACCAGCAGGACAAGCAGCCTTGAGCCTTTCAGGTGACAGACAAGTGACAATGTGCTCAGGTTTACGGATCTGCAATTGTGAATGGTGACAGTTTTTCTTTGGTTTCTTGTACAATCTTTATTGTCAACACACAATACATGGCAATCCAAAGAATAGAAAATAATGGAAAACAATGATCTTATGGTTGGATATTTTTGGGACCCCTTATTGATCGGTTACTATCCCTCTCAAATATTGATTTAAATTGGATAGAAGAAGACGAAGACAATTCTATTGGGGGAAACAATGCTCCCAAGTTGTTTTGATGTGGACTTGGCATAATACACATGGAACTCACAAAATGAATTGACTCGATGTGATTGATTTGAATCGGTTTGTGCTTAATGACTCAGAGGTCTAGTGCATGGTGAAGTCAAAAGTAAAGAGTATTGGATGGCAGGTATGCTTGTTCAGTGGCTAGGTACGAGATCTTGGTGCATCTAATGAATTGAAGGTCTCACAAGGTGAACTCTTATAAATTTGAGGACTCAAAGGTCTAGTACAAGCTGTACTTGGAAGGCAAGTAGGATCCAATGACACGATACAAGCTCTGGGAGCTTAGTGCATCCGATGGATTGGAAGCCTGATGCAAAGTGAACCTTAGGGCAGTGAGCTTGGAGGTGTAGAGTATCCAATGGCATGGAGCAAGCTTAGGGAGATTGGTATATCCAATGGATCAAATGTCTGAGTGTGTGAGATTGTGTGCGTGAAATGACATCTTAACACTTGAAATGTAAGTTATGAGCAATTGCTCCACTCAGAATACTAAATTCATGGAGGACTTAAACTGGTGCACTCAGGGATCGCTCAGTGATCAATGAATAGTTCAGGTCAGTAGTTGTCAATGCACTAGCTGGTGCACTCAGGGATCACTCAGTGATCAATGAATAGTTCAGGTCAGTAGTTGTCAATGCACGAGCTGGTGCACTCAGGGATCACCGCCTTAACTATCTATTTCAACTTTATAGGTATGGTACGTGGTGCTTATTGAGCAAGTTCATGCTCTAAGCTAATACTTAGCTATCTGAACTTCTAATGATTCTATTTAATTTTAACCTTATACCGTCAGTTACGACTTCACTTTGATAATGATGATTTAGCATCTTGGGCAAGCCACCGACATGTTCTACTTCTCCAAGCAAGTCAATCACCTATTCTGCTTCTCCAAGCAAGCGATTGCAAACTCTGAAATATCTAGTAGAGCATTATAACTCGGCCGAAAACTAATCTACTCGATCACTCTTTTCACAAGATTGACTTGTTTGAAAATCAAGTGACTTGGTCAGAGTTGTAGTTCTTAAAGTCTTCGAGATATTGATTCTATTCAATCAATAGCTTTTTTAGTCCTCTTTCAGTTATCATTGCTTATGAAAACCAGTCATCAGTCCTTCAATCAATATTTCTAATAGGATAAATGTGTTTGCTAACACTGACAAAACTTTGAGGAAGATATGTTCAGCTCACTGATGATGCTTATGATTGGTTATCTTTCATCTCCATGTTCTCCATTCTGGAACACCCCCCACACCATATTTCATGTAACCACGTTTAATTATTGTGTCTCTGCACCGTGCCCCATTTGCACACACTGTATGGGGTATTGCTTCATCTGGGCCTGCCTGTTTTCTTCTGTCGATATGATTGATATTTGTTCGCATAATTTCTAATGTACTAAGCCTCAGATGCTTTTTTCACAACCTCTAATGTCTGATTTGTTCACAGAAGCTTTACTTTGCCCAAGTTCAGATGAACTGATTGATCAAGCATCTCACAGAACAGTCAATACATGCATATCTGACTTGAAAGCTCAGCGGTGGTCTGGTTCATTCATGATTGGTCTAACTCGGGCCGAATCGGTTTGTGTGATATCCCGCGCGATGAGAGCAGCGCGTGGGCGACTTCCGGGAGCAAGCCGAGTGAGATAACCCTAATCCTTTCTCTTTCACTTATTTTCCATATTTCAGCTATCGTGTTGCCTTGTGTTACGGAAATATCCAGAATCGTCTTTTTTTTTTCTTTTTAGCTGTGAGTGCGTGCAGAATGTGTTTGGTTGCCCTCATGCGTTGGGTTGGTATTGAGTTTGCCTGCCTCACACATGAATTCGAGTTTCTAAGGATGGTTTAGGATGTTGTGATTTCAATTCGTGTTGCATGTGCATTAGGAAGAAGAAGATGGCTTATTAGGAAGCATGCGCATTCATTCTTGGAATATTTAGGCTAAGTTGAAAAGAGATGCAACATGAGTAGGTTAGTTGTGTTTCATCTAAATTTTAAGTATATTTGACCATGGTCTACAACTTGGAAATAGTCCATGTAACTGAATCATTCATGGACGTTTAACTTAACTCTTCAAATTTCTTTTATTTCTGTGATATTAACTTTGTTTTGACCAGACCTACCTTACTGCCATTTACAGAGGACAAACCAAAGTATAGCTCTTGCAGCTATATCCACATAACCTGCATTTCTTTGTTAGGTGCTCGTCCTAGCTCCTTTGTCAATAGCTGTTCAATTGCAGTATGAGTTTGTGTCACTCCTGTTTTAGCTTTATGCATTATTATTATGATCTACCTTGTTTTCACAGGTTCTTATTATGTTTATACTTCTTTGATTAGTTGTTTTCCTGTGTAGATTGTGATACATACATGCCACTTCTCGTCCTCATCATAATACCTTTGCTTATGATGAACGACATGCATTTTGTTTATCCTTCTTGGTTCCATCATCTCATCCAATTCATTTTATTTGATCCATGGAGAAGTTATACAACCGTGAAAATCGTTTGTCTTCCAGCACATTGACACTTGAAGAAGGTGTTCGAAGATCGCTAGAGAAGCACTTGGGGATGAACACATTTTCATTGGATGTTCATAAAACAATGTTTGGAGGAGGTAGCCTACAAGCCAAGCTTTAAGTCTATATATATTTTACAAAGGCTTTAGGTTTACTATCAAAGAGTTCCATAGCACATAGTTCTTAGGTTTGAGTTCTTTATGAAATTTGGTGCTTTTAACGTGCAAGTAAGTTGATGAAGTGTAGGGCATCGATCTAATGTTAATTCTGACCTTCACTCTTTTCTCAGTAAACTTTGGACATATGGCACCCTTATTTTGTTCCTTGCACCCCTTGAAAAGTAAGTTGCTTTCTTTTCTTTGCAGGCGATGAAGATGAAGAAGATGATGAAGAAGAAAGTGATTGAGGTACTGTACTATGCTTGAGCAAGCTTGAAGTCCTTTTGTTATATGATACGTGGAGTAATATAATCAGGAGTTTTTCTTACATATCAAGATGGTCAAAAATCCAACCAAGTGGAAGTTAAAGTCAAAGGAGGTCAATCGTGTCACTCCCACTCGGGTGGCACAAGATGAGAGGATTCATTTTTCGATCGCCACCCGAGTCGAGTCAACACCTAATGCTCAGTCAGCTCTTGTGTACCCAACCCAATGCTCTGCTCAACTCTCCAGTCGATCTACCCAACTCAATACTCTGCTAAGCTCTGTAATCAGTCTACCCAATCTAGTGTCATGCTCAAATACAATCGCCCACTGATCCAACTCCAGGGCAAACCTCTCCCGATTTTTTAGATTGGTCATCTAACTCTTTTTTTGCTTAATGGTCAGACCCTTAGGCCCAATGGATCCCTATATCCTAGGTTGATACCATAAATTACGGCACTGGACTGTCAGAGCACGTGAAAGTGTATGATTATACAAGATACAGAGCATAAGCGATGTCATATAGTGGAGATGTCCCGATGAGGTTTTTTTACTGTAACACGACATCCAATTAATGAGATAGAATATCATTTCAACAATGTTATAAAAGGAGTCCACATCCGTGAGTCAAGATACGCATACACGAGCAAACACATACACACTCTTTGTCTACTGTTATCTTTTCTTTTTCCTCATACTAACTTGAGTGTCGAAGTAGCTAAGTCAGAACCTCCTTGATCTCCATTCTAACATTCTTCTTCTTCTCTCTTACTCTCCTTGACGTTTGGCGACTTAGTGAACATCGAAGATAGCTCACCCGATAACTCAACCGTCGGATATGGATCATAATATATAACCAAATACATCATCTTGTCAATTCATTATTATTTTGTTGATTCCTGAATTGTCTTGGTTAGCAAACTCGTGTCCATTCAAACTACTTGGCCTAACTACATCATCAGCCATAGAACATTTGCATATTATCTTAAGATTTATTTATTTCTCTTTAATTCAAAGAAATTCTCTCCATCACACTTACTACTGGGATAGTTTATCTTGTTAGTCCTTGTAGCTAGTTTGTCACCACTCGATTGATATTGATAGACACCCAAGAATATCATCACTAAACTATTGTATGTACAGCATAATATCATCATTCAAAAGACAAAATCTTATCTATTCATTTATGAACAAGATATTACTGCAAATGAATTACAAATTAAATATTGATAGACATCCAAGAGTATCATCACTAAACTATTGTATGCACTCTTAGGGGTATGATTATAAGATCAGGGTCAAAATTAGACAAGAATTTTATATAATTTTTAGTAAACTATTATATGCACAGCATAGTATCATCACTTATTAAAAAACAAAATCTTATCTATTCATTTATGACAAGATATTACTGCAAATGAATTACAAATTAGAGTTCCAACTCCTATCTCGTCACGTTACATGTTGGAGAACAAATATCTCCCTTTAGATTTCGTGCACAAATATCTTTGTACCTTAATATCTATCACTCACCATACGTATGGATGATTATTTTAATAAATTTTAATATTAATTTTTAATTGAGATAAAATATCTCGAGTGTTTAAGCTTTTTTAATAAAAGGTTGTTGGATTAGAATAAAATATTTTTATAATTTATTTATTTATGTTTTATCATAGGATTTGAAAGGAATGATATTATCTTTTTATTCTCAAAGCTAAAATAATATTTAAAAATAAAGAAAAAAAAGTGAAAACCCCTGATGGAAATGGCCTTTTCGTCTTCTCCCTCTTTTGGCATACAATGCGACCCCACAAGAAACCCATATGCGCTGGCAAGGTCCTTTTTTGGAAAGTTAATACTTTTATGGACCGAAGATGGTAATATATTGTACTCAAATTGGGTGTCTAAAATGTACTCGTGTTGTCATTGGATGGAAGGGTAGCCGCGTATACTTTGGCGGTCTCCAAAACGAAACGTTCGTGGGTTTCTTATTTTCATCTGGGCAAATTGTCATATTTGAATTGCCAGGGACGAAATCGAAATTTGCTCGTCTCAAAAATATCTCGATGGAGTCGGAGCGAGTCGGTGGGCCCCCTGCGAGCTTTCCACCTGGCAAACCGTGACACGTAGGACAAACAAACAAGGGTCCCACCGAGGGGCGCCGGCATAAATATCTCTGGTTCGCCACCTCGCTTCGATCTATTGAGTTCGTCCGTCCTCCGTCTCCGTCTCCGTCTCCGTCGTCGAAGAGAAAGGGCGATCCGGAGGTAGAAGATTTCGAACAAGTTTGTTTGTTTGTTTTTCGGATTCTTTTATTCCACGTTCGATCGAGGTGGAAGGCTTCCTTTCCGGGGACTTATCGCCGTGCACATGGGCGAGTCGGATCGGCCGAACACGGAAAAGATTCCGAAGTTGGAGAGCCCTAGCACTGTGAGTGATTGTTTACCCCACTTCTAACTCGTCTAATTCATAGAAGCCTACTTTGTCGTTTAAGTTGATCCTCTTGAGTATCCGGATCTTTCAGATATAATTTTGACGGGTATTTCTTTGAATCGTAACGATAAATTTAGGTTTTCCTAGACTCATCCCCAATTCTTGATTTTCTTTTTTTTAATGTATTTCTTTAGCTCTTTATATGGTAGTTAGCGGATTGGATATTAAGAAAGCATTTTTTTAAAACTTCAATATAAAGGTGACGTTTGACCAATTTTTCTTTACGAAAAAGGAAAAATTTTCTTGCTGAAAATCTTGGATAGTGCAAAACGCTGGCTTTTGCGTAGGTATATTGAGTTTGCTGTATGCTGGTTCGATCTACGTTCATGCTTATTATGCAGGAAGATCTAGTGAGAATTCCATGGTCTATAAGGTGAATATCTGAAGCAACATGATGGTGAAAGGGAGAATGTTTACTCAGTGTACCAGTTAGATACCCGTAGTAATATTAGTCATACTCTATAGTTTAGACTCGCGAATTGTTGATGCCCTGATGAATTCCTGAAAGTAGTAGAATTTGTCTGGACGAATAATAGCAGTGATTAGGTTTTCAATTCTTCTAGTAATGTATAATACTTAGCTGCTTTCTCCTTTTTCACTTGCGCTCTTATTTCATCTTTTGTGAACAATGATAATTTCCCATGCATCTGATTCCATTTCTGAGACACCTCAAGAAAAATTGTAAGTATGCTCTACAAAGGAGGTGGATTCAACTTGAGTTTTTATCATTATCGAATCTGGTCAATCTTCAGCCAGAAAGGTGGAAGGAAGTGTGTGGAATTGTGGATGCTATAACAAGGAAAATACTTAAGGTTCTTGAAGTGGAAACGGGAACTTTTTCAGGGTATTTAATGCCTGTCATTCATTAAGAGAGAATCTAGGAGAAGGAAAAAAAACAAAACTCAAAGATCAACATGCTGTGAATTTTGTTGAATATTTGGTGGTGTTTTGTTGTTTTCCTTCAGCAAAAAATAGTTTACCTTGGAATTTGGCTGAAGGCTTCTATAGCTCTGTCCTTCCTTTAACCGACTAAAGAGTATTAATAAGTGGTCGCACAAGGTCCTCGTAGCTAATCTACTCTCCCTGATCCCTTGTTGGAATTTTCATACTATAGCAAGATGCAAGGCCATCATGTTCCACCATAATATAGCAATTTTTAGCATATTATTGATACTAAGGTACCTTAGACTTCATGACATACTCTTCATCTAGGTCTCAAGCTAAGACCAATCGTTATCTAAGGTTATAGCCAGTTCTAACTGCACTTATTTCCACTGAAGTCAGATTTACCAAATTTGTTTTGTTCAATTGCGTGCTCATCTCAGGTATTGCATTCTCAATAGAGCACATTAATATCCATTATATGGATTCTCTATTCCATCTTTGGTATAGGATAATGAGTTAATGTATGTCTCTTACCTTTCAGGACTCTCAGCTGGTGGGTTCTCTATCAAATGGATGGACAGATGAAAAACATGTAATATTTCTTAATTGCATAGAATCCTCTTTTGTTAATGAGCTATACAATGAGAAATACCATTCAAATTCATCTCACGGATGGTTATCAAGGATGAAAATGCACAAGGGATCTTGTGGACAACGTGAACATGATCAAAAAGCTGGTCAGGTTGTTAGAGATTTCTGCTTTTAGCCCTGATCTCTTTCCTTTTGATACCTGTTTTTATAATGTCTTCAACTTTCTGATCAAGAACCACCTCAACTCTGCAGTTCAAGGTATTGCGTATGGGTTCTTGGGAGAACTTTATATATGATATGGACAAGAAAGATGCAGAGACTGGTCCCATGCCTCTCTCTGCAAATCCGTGGATTCAACATTTCCGACCAACTTGCATTATGAAGGAGAAGAATCTTAAATCATCTGACAAGATTGACTATTCTCATTTCACTCGACCTTCAGTTCACCTAGAGAATGATGGTCATTCTGGAGAAGGAACAAGCTCAAAGCACAACTGTCGTCAAGATTCTGTTGGTAGCAGTGCAGGTACTTGTTATTTGAAGGTGTTTTCTTAGCTTGTTTATGAAGTTCATTACCTTTTGAGTTTGCGTCCAATTGAAGGCAGGGTTTTGTATGTTTCGTGTTAATTATGTTGGTGTACATAGGTATATGGCAAGGAACTTCTGTTTGATTAAAAAACAAACCTGAATTTTTTAAAGTGCTCCATCACCATTATCCATACATTTTTTATGTCGTTTATAAAGTGCTTCTTAAGCTAAGGTTTTCATGTTTAGGTTACGTAAGTTAACAAGGGAAAAAAAATTAATTCTACATTGATCTTGTTTGGGAGCAATGAAGAACGGAGCTACAACACATATCAAAGATGTTGACTAGAGGAGGACCACCGTCTTCAAATCTGTGAATGAAAACACTCGAGAAGAGAGCGTTAGTTGCAAGCCCGGGAGGTCCTTGGTGGGTGCAACGCTCAAGTTAGTAGCGGAAAGTGGGAAAATGGGAATGGAGAACTAGAAGAGATGAAAACTCCTAGCTACGTTGTAGAGAAAGGACCTCTTTATATATGCAACGCCCTTTGATAACTCTTTACCGTTAGAGCGTCACATCAGCTGCAAATATGGCTGTCAAATCAATAGATTTTTGTAGGAATTTTGTAAACAGAAGTGAACCAATGGGCTACTGATCAAGTCAGTTTTAATGAAATGATAGGATAATGCTATCCATGTCTTATCAAGGGTAGACTTAGATTTGTGTGTTGTTGGGCTCATGTGTTTGTCTATATGCTGCTACTGGAGGCCCATCTTTATCAAAGCTAAATGGGGGCCCAGTCCAATAAACCTAAAGAGGCCTAACCCAACTATATGTACTAGGAGTAAGGAGCCTCGTGTAAATAGTTGGCTTACTTGTTTTATACTTGAGTGGGCTATGAAGCTTATCCAATCATGATCAGCCATTTGGCCGATCGGTTGAAGTGTGACGGCTGATCGGCCGTTATCTTATTGATGGTCGGTCGGTCGTATGCCTTAAGCGGCCTTGTCGATCGGCCTTACACTACGTTTGGTCGGTTATTCTAGCTTTATCCCTTCCGCTTGGGGTCCATTACAGGTGATACATGTAACCCTTGCACTCGCTTGGCGAAGCAGGTCGGATTATTCGGTCAGACAGAGGTGTCCGATCGGATGGTCTGGTCGGGCGGCCATGTTAATTGGTTTCCTCTGTCTTTTAATTTAAGTTTACTCCTTTTTTGCCCGGTATCATATTAATTTGTCACGTTAGTCGTTTCATCTTGACTTTTCCTACGTTGTCTGGGACCCCAATTTTCCCCCGGATCATACATTATTATTTGATTCCTGCTTGTGAATAGGTTTTTAGGTTACCATAATAGTTATCTTCGAGAACATGGCTTCGTGATGATGTTGATGTTTACATGTAACCATCTTATCTTTTTATGGAGAAACTCAGACCATTTTATATTCTAGTTCTGGCAGAGTCCAAAACCACCGTCTCACTGTCTTCTTCACCTGGGCAATGAAAAATGGATCAAGTTTGTTGAACTCCAAAATTTATTTGAAATATCTAGCCTGAAAGTTGATCCTGCATCTTGCAGAAATGTCCGATCAGAACTTCATCGATGACGAGCTTATATCTGAGAAAAGAAGCACAATAAGTTTGAAAAGAAGACTGGGCAGTCCAGTTGCTCATGATTCTATCAATAATCAAGTATGGGGTAGACCTCGTATTCTTCATTTATGCATCGAAACTGAAACAAACATGTTTGCAATTTTTGCAGCTTTCAACTGATAACTTCCATTTGATTATTCTTCAGCTCGTTCCCTCTAAGAAAGCATTTGTTTCCCCAACTTCTCTATGCACAATAAATTCAGAGTCCAGCAGCCGAACATGGGAAGTCGATTCAATCTTAGTGCTCTCCGAAACTGAAGCACCATTTTGTGATGACGAGGAGGTGAACAGTCGAATTTTCGGAACATCAGAGTGAAGATAATGGCGTGCGTAGTTTCTGCGTGGGTAAGTATGGTGTTTTTTCAGATAGTTTCAAGCAAGAAGTTAAAGGAGAATCAATTCAATACTACTGACAAGTTTTTTAGCTTCCTGTTTGGAAGTTTGTGCTATCACAAAGTAGTATGTCGCGGTTTGTAACCGAAAGGGAGAAGTTTGTCCCTATTAATTGTTTATTTTGAGGAGAAATCCATGTCTAGTTATGCATCTCTGGATTTCATGGAAGAATTCTGTTGCTTGAGAAAAACACGAAATATATCATTTGTGTGCGACTGTGCGCGACACCACTCTTGCCTGCACCCCCGCCGGCGGCCATTTGTCCCGACCCAAATTATAGCCAGGGAGGGAGAAGGTGAACCCAAGGGGGATCGCGGTTGCATTCCGACCGTGATTTGGCACGATTGCAGTTGGAATCCGATTCGCGATTGCAATTGGTTGCGATCCAACCGTGACGCTAACAGCCACGATCGTGATCAAATTTCGATCGAGATTTTGATTGTGATCCAACAAGAATCCGACCGCAATCCCATCGCGGTCCTGTTGTGGTCTGGCCTGGGGCGATCCACCACTGCAATTGGCCTTGATCTGGTCGTGACGCCCACGATTGCGGCCGAATTGTGGCTGAGATTCGGCGGCGTCGAATGACAACCAGCGGCTAGGCGGACATGCTGTGGCGGCGGTGAGACAATGTTGAATTTTAAGATGCCTAAATAGAGTCCCGGATAACAGTTTCACACACACACACACACACACAACGTTCAATTAGGTCGACTAACTCATGACCAACACTGCAGGTATTCGATTCATGCTATGGATTGGAAGATCCAGCTACATGATTTTTTTATCTTATGTACAGTATCCCACCACTTGGCTGCATACATGCTTTAAGTTTCACGACCAACTAGTAATTGACCTACAAAAGATAAAACAAACAAAAACAAAAAATCAGGGTTCAAGAACAAGAAGTGAGAATTTAAAGCGTAAACAGATGAACAATTAAGCTTCCGCTTATAATATTTGATTTGCGGATCGCTTGTATAAAATAGATCAGTCTCTATTTTGAGACTCAACATCAACAATGTGCAATATCAACAAGCAAATGACAAGTATTTGACACACAATGTATCAATTGGTATGTCGTGGTTAAAAGGTTTCGCAAGTTCCAAACATTCATCTCATTAATCTGTATCACATTGTCCAGTAAGATGGAAGATTAATAGACACAAGATATGGTAGATGAATCTTCTTTTGTTTTGCAAAACAATTAGTATTTATCGAACGTACATCATCATGTGTAAATAAACACTACAATGACGAAGAGATCAAACAAGTTTTGCAGGTGGGAGACAGTTTTCAAAAACCCTAGAACTATGTAATCATGCAAAAGATATTACAACCTTTAATATATGCAAAATGATTTTTGTTTCCGTCATCAATCGCACATAATTTCATCCATTTGAAGCAGTTGAACTTTGGTTCTTACTATGAATCAGAAAAAAAAAAAAAAAGAAGAGAAATCTACCTGAATTTGGTTGATGATGTATCATACATTCTTCATCCAAGAAATTGCGAGACGCTTGCTTTAGGTTCAAGTTTCTACATCAGGAAGAGGTAATCTCCAAAAGTTCCATGAATTGTAATCCTCCTAAGTAATAAAAAGCAGGAAAATGAAATTACTATCGGATACAGTATGTGAAAAATAATCCTCAAAGATTAACTGATAATACTGAAGGAGGTAGCATTTTAATATATAGCAACGAACTTATCTAAGAAATATTACTACATCATTAGGTGCATGGCTTTGGAAGAAGCCCTAAACTCTAATGATCATATTGCTTAACCTGCTCAAATGAGGACATAGGCGGAAAAATTCCATTAACAAGCTGATGGAGCGAAGCATAGGATTTTGTATCAACACGACGATTTACTGCAACCTGACCCTGAGCATTCACAAGCAATCAAGAAAAATATTAAAAAAACAATTCCGCATTCAATTTTTAACATCAGTGTACAATATCATTTGGACGAATACCTTAGGATTGATAATGAAGATCTTGCCTATAGGAATTCCAACCTTGAGGTAACTGATCTCATCAGTGCCCCTGTTTCCAAAACCAGCATAGAATGGATTGGAATCAGGTGGGAAAAGTGCCTTGATAGCCTGAAAGTTATGACAACACAAGAGCTTATGGCATCTCTTAGGCGGAAAAAAAAACTATCATTTATTTAAGCTAGAAAAAATAAGAAACGAAACCATCAATAAATTATACCTAGAAATTAGTTCAGAAAATGAAAAACAAGAAGATCAGAATAATATGGTCAGACACTTGTATGATGGACACTTTACGCTACTACGTGTCGCTCCAACATACAAAAATTCAGTAAGCGGGAGAATTTATATTTTCATTGTGCAAAGTGACTAAACAAAGAGAAGAGGGATGTACATATCTGCACTTCAATAAACAAGCATTAATGAGAAATCTAGCAAAAGAACACACGTCTTGCCTCTAAACATGAGATCTTGAATTCATGAGGAGCTCTTCTGATAACTGCGATAAGTAAAAGTTCAAGAATTAAAATCTATTGATTCGCCAAAGCATTAACTAATATGTTCATATTACAAAATCAAAATTTTCAAACATTTAGAGTTCCTTATGTGATCAAAGTTTTTTCAGACGTCTAAGTTGCCACATTAATGTCACTATAAATAATCAACAGCAAGTAAGAGCAAGGGTGGTGTATTAGGACAAACTATTTAGAATAAGATTCGAATTGCTTCCACTTAGATAGTAGCCATCATAAATGTAAATCCGAAATTTCTTACACACAAAGATGTACTAGGCAACTTAAACTTCCTATTACATACGCTATCCAACCTTTCAATCAAACAGTAGAAAATTCTTAAATGGGATTAAATGAAGATTCAAACATCTAAAACTTTAGGCAAGATAAATCCTACATTCTCTAAATTTCGGTACTTGTAAAATGTATGACAACTTTCTCATTGACTGATCTATGATGCCTGGTACGCAAGTTGTGCTAAGTTGTTTTTAGCTTCAAATTATATCTTCTACATGAAATGAATATACAAATAAGTATGATTATGGATTGATTTGGTATATGTGTTCATGTTTCTGGGACAATAAGAATACTTTTTTTAGATAATGAAAATCCTTACAATTTTGATATCTGAAGTCATATCATAGAATCTTTAAGAAAGAACCCAACATATGAGATTGTAAAGCAACTCATCACCTCGATGGGTTCATTATTCCCACCCTAACTATCATCAATTGGGAATCAAATTCCACAAGTTCAGGGAAGCGCACTAAGGCAGTTTACTGACTCATAAACCAAATGATACCTAGAGCTTAAGAAGTTGAAAGGAAAAACATCAATATTCAGGGGCGCAATTGATTTTTCTCATTTGATAAGATTAATGGAATAATTTTGAAATGTATTATTATTTCAGCTAAATTTTAAATTATTTTCCTATTTAGTTTTCACTATGCCTAAGAAGTTTTCTTTATAGAATATGTTGTATAATTTTACTTAGAATCTTAGATCACATGAAAATTTGCTCTAAAAAACTTAAACTACACCATATGAACAGATTTTCCCATCTAAAAACAAAAGTTTAAACCCGCTGAATTTTTCCAACCAATCCTCATACCCAACAGTCTTGACACGCTCATAACCAGAGTTCAAAAGTATATATCTGAAGCATTTCTACATTCAACAAGGTTTGGGAACTTGTTCCGTTTCATTACTATGTAATGGTTAAAGTAATATAACACACATCTTAGGCAATAATCAATATATAGAGCCTCCAGAATTTAAGCACATGCATGACCAATAAGAGGAACTAATGAACTTAAGATTCATTGAGAAAGAAGAGGTAAACTAAGAAGGTTGTGCTGCAATTTGATCCACAGATACACTAAGCAATGTTAGATAGATGTCGGAAAGAGAACATAAAAAGTAAGATGGCTCCAAATTATCTATCATCCATCTACCACAATTGAAGGAAAAAAGATAAAATATTGTAGACCTTCTCTGTAGAGTGAAGGAAAGAGACCATCAGGAGATATGACAACTGGACCATCTGGCAATGCCTTACCATCCTGCAAACTGAAATCCGGTAAGTATCCTTCGACTGCAAGGCTGTAAGAATAAGTCACGAATTCCAACCATCCCTGCTATAAAAACAGTTAACAGTGTGAATCACCTGTTTAAGGTTGAAAAGGAACTGTCTTGTTAGATGAGCCTGTGAAATTGCTCTGGCACTCAGAAAGAGCAATTGATATCCATTGTCCTGAAAGACAGAAATATTCATATTATATCTTTTAGCATCATATACATGGCATCTTAATGAATTTGCTGATTGACTGGTTCTTTGAAAGATTCAAAAATGATAAAGCTTCAACAGGAGTATAATAGAAAATAGCAAAAAATTACAATAAACTATATGTCAATTGACATAAAAACTTCTAGTAGTTAAACAAATAAAATATCCACTGACAGTTTGCATTGATTGTTGACATGCCTTAAGAGAAATCTTTGGCAATAAACCAGAATCTAAGGGTGAGTTGTGTTGATCATGGAAGATACATGAGTATTGCAGCTTACAGATTTAGTAGGAATAGCTTTCAGGTGCTTGATTTTGAGACCAAGTCCAGGGACGCTAGATCACAGGTGAAACAAGAATTAAGTGTATTGGTGGCAAAAATAAGGTTCAAACTAGGTAAGCTATGTGAGCAAGTCATCAAATGATGCGAGAAGAAAAGGTTAAAGAATAAGAGATTTAATTCATTAGAACGAACTGTAGACCTTACAGGAAAAAAGAGATTGAATTCCTTAGAGGAAAGTCTAGAATCTAGACCTCACACCACTTATATTATTGTGTAAAACTAGATGCCTACTTGATTCCTCCTGACAAAGCATATATAACACAATATTAATCAAATATCAGGAAAGCCTTTCTGTAGGATTTAAATTGTAATAGATCAATGTGTCTGATCCAATATCAATTATGTTGAATCTCTTGCAAGGCTTCCCTGCTATCTACGATGGAGATAATATTCCTATGTCATTTGGAACTCAGCCTATTGGCACAATGAAGAAGGGAATGATCTCTACATCTCTTTCGTGTCTTGACCCGACTCCCTGATTTCCTCATGTTTGCTTCACTTGTTGTTTGTGTTTGTGCTTAGTTCAATCTTTGTTTTTGTTTTTTTTTTGTTTTTAGTTGGCACTAGGTATCCAGCTTACACCAACTAATCTTGGGGTGACCGGCCAAGTTTCCCACCGGCTACTAAGGTAAATCAATTCAATCTTTGTGATCTATGGGAAAGTGAAGAGTTTCACAATTTCTTAGCATGATTTTCATGTGATCACTTGCCTACTCCCCAATGCCCCTACTTACTGTGTCTTCCTTTTGGGTTTCCAACTTTCATAGGTGTAGTCGGTAGGTGCTGATGGCGATAATGACATGATATGTAAGAAATGCAATGAGCTTATATACATTGATAATTGTAGTAGTTCAGAAGAGGGACCAAATTGAAGCTTGCTGTCAGATTAAACAATGGCCACTCAAACATTCACAATGAGGAATGGCAAACAACTAGACCCAGTTTGTCTCTCCAATCCAATGTTAATTGGTTGTCATCATCCTTTCACAAGAGAAAAACTAAATTACAGTTAGAGATATCGATGTCTAGCAACAAATAAGGTAAGTTATACAAAGCCTGTAACCATTAGACATAGGCAACACACTGAGAAAGTTCCCTTAGGCTTTAGCACACAATCTTCTGCAAATGAAGTTACTGTAACCAAGTCAATGCAATCTACTGAGATAAAACCATGATAATATATAGTCAATAAATTAAATGATTTAAGCACAACTGCAGTTAGAGTAAGCAATTCTTGATACCATGAATGCTAAGAGTTGATAACTGGCAACGAAGAAATATGGATCATCATTTGAGAATAATATGAAGGTTTATCTGACAATAATATAACCAAGAACTGCAAAAGGTAACAAAGAATTAAAAAAAAATACAGCGTTTACCTAACCTTGATTCCAGAAAATAAATGAGCAACCCCAGTCTGGGACCAATCAATACCAACTAAAGGCATAAACTGTCCAAGAACATCAGATCTGAAAAATAGGCAAAAATAATAGATAGTTCACTATAAAGCACACATCAAAATGTTGCAAGTCAATTCAATTATCCATATAAACAAAACAAGCATTGCATTTAAAGAAGTGACCTTTTATCAAATATTCACTTGTAAATTGTGGGTCCACAATAACAAAGAATGGACAAATGCAAAGTTCAGGATAATTTTGTGTTGGAGTTTCAGGCTCTGGTCAAAGCAGTGCGTGTTTGGTATCATGATGTACCAACATTAAGTGTAACAAGATCAACTTCATTGAGTTTTAATTCTCTAATAGCCTCTAACTAGTACAACTCAGACACAAATACAAGATATGGATACATCTTGACTTCCCTCTTCTTTGATGTAGTCGGTTCTTGTGCTTCCCTCTCCTCTCTTTATATAGCATTTCATCTCTTCCCCATAAATGGTAAACAAAATCGAAGGATGAGTATCAGGTAGAGGATCTTTCTGTCTTGGTCAATACTGGTTGATATAGAGTCTGTCTCTATTGGTACCACCAAACTGTACTAGCATTGGTAGAATAGTGACATTTACCTATGCCGGCACATTATTGATATAGGTCATTGACCAGAAAGATACATTTTGTCTATGCCAACTAGTACTAATCCATACCAGCTGGTACTTATCTATTAACAGAAAACATACCTAAGCAACTAGTAAATAAATTTGATAAAATGCATAATTGACTTTCCCTAAAATAATGTATAACGGGCTTTATTATTAGTTTCATGCTTCAATATAAAAGGTTATTTAATGTATTCATTATATCCATGTTATTGGGTAGTAAATTAATGGACCACAAAAATGTAAAACTCTGAACAAAGAAGGAATTTGGCATGGTTTAAGGAAGTTTTGTCAGACTAACTAAGCTGCTTAAAACAACAAAAATAACAATACATCCTATCGAATACAACACATGGAGAATTAGTTGGCCATATAAAAAGAAAGAGGCAGACAAGCATGTCATGTAACAAGTACATACTTGGTGATAGTTCCATCTACATCTGAGATAACTATCTGAGTATTCCATTTCCAAAGATAGATCCTTGCATCTACCTATTAAATTGGATACAAAATAAGCATGATATAGAACATGAGATAAAAGAGTAAATATCACCACAACCAGAAAGCAAGGGCAAAAGCAATAGGAAGAACCTGTTGCAGTCCAAGCATCGCAGTTGAGAAACAGAATGTAACTACATTCTTTCCCTCTTTAAGATTCAATGAAGCAAGTTCTTCGGAAGTTGGAGTAAGCAACTGCACCTTCTTGGAATTTTTGACTGTTATCATGTCACTTACTTGTGCTATTCTTCCCTTGCTTTTAAAATCAGGATCCACAATCATGTCATTGCTGACTTCAGTGACTGCTTCTGGATCACTTAAAGTTTTGGACCTTTTAACAAAAGGCCATATGTTCCAATTTCCCCGAGGTTGTATGGGCATACTTTTTGAAGCTCCAAGTGTTTTCTCAGCTCTCTCCACATGTATCATACCTTCAGGCTCAAGTATCACTTTTTGGCCAAAACAAATAATTCCCAGGACAGTAGGTGCTGCTGTACTCCATGGAAAGTACTGATCACCAATTCTAACCACAAGCCTTTCATTCTTCACAACTGAAGGACCTAATGCAATGAATTTCTCCAAATTCACCTTTTCAGCATCAAATTCTCGACAAGCTGCATCTTTTCCCATCCCTTCAAATAACAAGTGTTTGCATAGGGATATCTCTGCACACAAACACCAAATACCTCAGTCCTTAATATTGGGATACTTTTTCATCCACCGATGTGTATACTTGCATACGGTATATGACTTCATCATCAATCTATTCTGAGCACTTAACAATTCATTATCACAATTTAACCATACACTAGGACAAGATAGGTAATTATAAATATATTCATCCAGATTTTCCTGGTCATTTTTTCATAATTAACCTCAATGAAGATATGCCATAGATTCTTGTTTCTTCAACATTCTTCAAAATCAAGCCAGCCAATAGAAATTGGATCAAATAAGGATGAATAATGAAACGAGCTATTAAAGAAAGTTGATCATCTTGAGTTTGCATATATATCTTCCATAATATGTTATTAATACTACAAATTTAACAGATAGGTTATTGTGACGATGAAAAGGGATGCTGCAGGTAATCTTACCAACTGTGACATTTGTGAAGCTTCTTTTTGATTCCTCTTCACTGTCATCAGAAGTAACAACAGCCTCTTGCATGTTATTTTCTTCAACCAATGAGCAACTCAATGAGTGATGTAGAGCAGATCCTTCAAGATCCTTGATATGACTTTGGACAATGGACAATGATCTGGATGACAAATCATTTTCTCCGGAGCATCTCTTACAACTTGAAATACTTATTGGACTAGAGTGAGAACAGAAGACACCAGAGTCACTTAGAGAGCTTTTATTGTTTTTTATTTCCAAATCTTTTTCTTCTAGATTAATTTCTGCATTCAGTATCTGAGAATCTTCTGTTTCACCAACTTTTTCATTGCCAGAAGGTTCTGGGTCAATTTCTTTAGCACCAAAATTGTCTACATCACTGAGTGGGAATTGAACATCATCTGAGCTCTCAGAGCATGGGGCACTATATTCAGCAACTTCTTTAGGCTTAGTGATGATGTCAAGATCTTGAGCAACATTGATATCCTCCAAAGAGTGTGATCTCTTCAAATGATACTTTATATCAAAACCTTCACTTTTTTGAGTTGCATTATCTGATTTGTAGGAATTGAGAATTTTGGAAGTGCTATAGGATTTTGTAAATGCATCATACTTGAGTGGATTGGTGGGTATAGAAGCAGGTAAAGAAGCAACTTGTGCAGTTTCTGTTTCCTCCATGTGATAGCAATTTCCCGGCAAATCAATTTTCTGAAAATCAATTTCTTGGGCATGAGCAGGTTCCCCAGCTACAGAATCCACAGAAATAACTTCAGATACACTGCCTGGAATCTGCTTATTCAATGAAAAAGGGAAAGTGCTCGAAATTTGTTCAGAACATGGCATAGGATTGGAGATAGTACCAAAGCTGTTGCTATCTGACCCTATCAAGGCCTCTTCTATGGGGGAGTCATATTGAGATTTTTCAGACCCAGAAGACTCACTGTTTCTAGCTATTTCCAAGGTCTGATAATGGAGAGATTCAGAATGTTCACTTAATGCAGTACCCTCTTCTGCAATTGAACTAACTTCTAGGACCATGTTAATTGCATCACACAAAATTCCATTGTCACAATGTTCAGACCCACCAGAAACAAGCTCCAGGTTATCAGTAGTTTTGTAATCTGAAACATTAAGCCTATCAGTTGAGCTTTCTATAGTCTGACAATAACTGAAAGAAGCAACCTCCCTGTTTCCTGTTTCCAATGAAGATATTGCTAACGTTGAATTCATTTGGCTTTCAGTATGAAAATGCATTTCATCATGACAATATGCAGTCAAACCAGAATTCTGAACACCAGTTTCCTCTGACTGCACTGCTACCAAATCTGGGACTATTTTATTCCTCACACCTGTATCAGTAATCTCCATGGTCTCAATCTGCACCTCTTCATGGGGGACCATTTGTTTTGAAAATTTTCCAGTAAGCATGTTATTCATACCCAGACCTAGCCCATCAACATCAGAAACAGAAGAATCACAAGACATTGCAACACAATCTAAGTTAGCAATCTGAGGATAGTAGCCAGGACTTCCAGAAACAAACTCAGGGTTATTTCTCACAGTAGTTGATTTTTCACTATTCTCAGATGAATATAACTCTGCAGGTTCCTCAATGACTCTATATCTTGCTTCTTCCAAATTATCTCCACCTGAAATTCTTTTTTCGAGATCACTATCCATTTCCTCACCATAAGAATTAAAATTTTCATTGTGATGCAAACAATCTTTTCGTGAAGGTGTCAGGGGACCATATTCTTTGTCAGAAACATAGGCACTCATCTCACCATTCTCAGGTGGTTTTATGTCGTTGACTGTTCGATCTCGGGACTTCATACTTGTCGACCACTTTACCTCTAGCAGGTCAGCTGCAATCTCTGCACGCTGCAATGCACTCACTCTCTCCACATTCTCACCACCATGAATTTCTTTAAATGTCTTCCGTCCAAATACATAACCAAGAATTGCAGATCGCTTTGAGCTCATTGTCACAAGCTTATCATTTTCATTATCCATCTGGGTGGCCATTTCCTTCTGTCCACCCTCTACGTAAAAACTCTGTGTCTTCTCAAACTGATCATTCTTCATCCTCCCCTCTGTCTCATCCCCAGAAGTTGGAGGTGACATGAAAATTCTTTGTTCTCCATCTTCAGCATCCCTGAGGAAGAAGGCCTCCCCTTTATGGTCCAAATACATGTTGAATCCAGCTTCAACGCCATTAACGGATATCTTCACAAGTTTTTCCTTCGTCTTCAAAACACCTTGAAATTTCCCAAATCGTACATACCATGGCGAGGACTTGAAGCTCCCATCTTGCTGTTGGACGACAATGATGTCCACGGCTCCTCCAAATGGATGAAAGGGGCCGGAGACAGTGTACACACCCCGGGAGATGTAGCTGCCGAGCTTCTCCACAGCATACATCTTTCCGACCCTCCACCTTTCGTGCAGTTATAATCATAAAGTATCAAAAAAAAATCACCTTTGTGCCAACTAGCGACTGATCGGGAGGGATTTCAGAAGGACCTCTCGACAAACTATGGAATTGGCAAAGTTAATCGAAGACACACAATCCTCCGAAATGAGACATCAATCGGCCATCGGCAATCAAAATCCGCACCTCTCAGCCGTAATCTCGCAGCAAAAAGGAAAGAGAGACAGAAGAACCTCCCTCCAAGAAGCCAAAAACTCGAATGCAATGAAATGACGCTATCACAAAACACGAGAGAAGAAATCTCGCCAAGAAGCGATATTTAAGGGATCAAGGAACAAGAAATCATCCACTAACAAGGAAAAAAAAAAGAAAAAAGGGAGGGCAAAATTACCCCCAAATCGCCTCGAACAGACTCTGATCCACATCAAACAGCGGACTCTATCAAACCAAATGCAACACCGCCATCAGGACGGCTCAAGGAAAAGTCCAATCGCGAGACGGAATCGAAGCATATTCCATTCCAAAAATTCCAACGGACAAAAGAGGCGAGGCGACACCGATCTCATTAATTGCGTCTCGCCAGCAAAGGAAGCCAAAAAAGAGGCTTCATTTATTGCGATGGCTGGATAGCGAGCTGAGCTCGCGTCGCATTGCCATCACAGCGACCATCTCCATCTGGATCCCGATCC
Source organism: Boesenbergia rotunda (assembly GCA_024364735.1). NCBI lineage: Eukaryota > Viridiplantae > Streptophyta > Magnoliopsida > Zingiberales > Zingiberaceae > Boesenbergia > Boesenbergia rotunda. Next base: position 82,078 of record JAGFNQ010000442.1, read on the forward strand.
CGATCCAGCGTAGAATTCATTTTCCCGAATGAGGTAGATATTATTTTCTGCGCGACGTCGGAACGATGACAGAATAAGAGTCCAGAAGAACCCCAAAAAAGGAAAGAAATGACGGTGGCTTCACAAAAGTGATTTTGTAATTTAATACTTTAATAATCGATTCAAATCAGTTTACGCCCCCATAATTAATAATTTTATGGCAAAATCTTTTTAAATCACTCTTACTTTTCAAAATTAACCCCTATAAAATTTTTAAAGGGATGACAACATTTTAGTTGGGGCAAAAATCAAAATTGGAGCCTCAAATTAAAAGAAATATCATATTAGCGTCTTTTTTTTAAAAAAAAATCGAGGTTCCTTTTCTAATTTTTTCTCGATTATAGTCTGAATTCAGCATTGTTATAGAAATTAATAAATAGATTTTACAATGGTAGAAACTTATGTAATGTTAATATAATGTTTGTAATGAGTGTCGTGAAATTTACATGTTTATTTTACTCTTTTACTCATGAAATATGATTTTAATTAAATTATCATTCAAAAAAATAAAATCGAAATAATATAAAATCAAGTTAACAATTAACTTAGAAGTTAGTAATTATACGTGATGGAAATTACATGTTAGTTTTATACGATCAATTATGATCTAATAATAAAATAATATTTATTTAAAATACAATGAATGAAATTTTCATATTTTTTTACTCATTAAAATATTATTTTAATTAAATTATCATTCAAAAATAAAATCAAAATATATAAAATCACTCTAATTATAAATAATCCACCACCTGACATAGATGCTTTGCCAAGTGACATAAGCATGAGAATTATAGTATCAACCTCTTAAATATTTAGAGTTTAATCTTCAGCTAAGGAACATTTTGTTAAAAAACATCTTTTAAAAAAAATTCTCCAATAAGACATGAATCAGGAGACGCTAGACTTTTAAATTGCCCGTCCCGAGTACTTCCTGATTCATCTTGACAGTCAATAAATTTTTTTTTGTAAAACTGAATCGATCGCTCCAGATTCATCTGTTACCTATTAACTAGTTCTTCAAAAAAAAAATTTTACCTAGTTTTATAAAACTGATGGTTCTCTCAACTCGGTAAAAATTGTCAAGGCATAGTAAATTTTATAAAGACCTGTAAATTGTTTTTAGAACAACAATGGGGAAAAAAGTCAACTGATGATTTTAAGACAAACAAGGTAAACTAATAGCCTACGAGATTAAACTTGCAGAGTCAACTATGAGAATGCTAAAAAAACAGTCGGTTGACTTTAGTTAAAAAGAATGCCCAAAAGTCAACTGAAAACTAATCAACTGCTAGAATAAAAGAATGCACTAGGTTGACTTTAGTCAGAAGAGTCAACTGAAAACTAATCGTTTATGGGAAAGCATGCCAATTCTTGCAACAGCTTACTGTGTGCTTAGAAAAACTACAGAACTAGAGCAGCTACGGTTGCCAAAACACACCGTCGACTTCGCTAACAACTAACGGACGACAAGAAATCAGATTATGCCAATTCTTGCAAGAGCTTGCTGAGTGCTTCAGAGGGCAGAGGAATGTAGAAACAATCTTGTCCATCTGAGTGCCGTCTCGCCTTCACTAGCTCATGGTCTTTGAACTCTGTTAGATGCGAATTCAGTGTTACTTGGTTGCTAACCAGGAATCGCTCGCGGCACTTGGTGTACAAGGCGCTGTTTGCCATGCCTGAAAACAAAAGAAGATTAGAGAAAAAAGGGTGAATCGCTAACTACCAATGCATTGTAATGTATTGTGATTGGGCTCGCCTTCTTTCTCATTGGCTAGCTGATACTCTGCAAGGATTTTAAAAACACTCTGTGCATTGGGTGTCAAACTCTGTAGAACAACCAAAGCAGTTTTCGTGGTTTGGGCATTGCCATAATTCGCCAAAATCAATGGGAAAAAATTGCCCTCCGCCTTGTAAGGGGCAAAAGTTGGGACGTGATGCCACGACCACTTAAACTGAGTGTGCACCATCTTCTTGTCCCACGCTACAAACAAACCAAGTGAGCATTAAAGCAGCGCCGAATCTTGAGCAGATTCATTTAGCAAGGACTGAGAAACAAAACATGTATAGCATAAAAATCAGATTTTCCTCTCTTCCACTCCCTCATCGACCTCCACCTCTTTTGAGTAAGTCCCCTCCAAGCAAACATATCTGAGTAAACAAAGCCTTCAAAAGATATCATCCAGTAGATATCTAATGAAACATTCAACTGGTAGCCACAGTAATTCATTAAACATGGTGACTTTGATGCTACCAAAATGCTATAACATGATTAACTGATCAGAAGCATGTGAGAAGTAGGTAAAGAACCAAAGAAAAATGCTAAACAGTCAAATAGGAAATGCAAGTTAACCAAAACTTACTAAGAGGTGCATTCACATGGTCAATGGATGCAACCATACGGACTCTAGAACAGCTTGCTAATTGTGCAAGATACTGTTGTGAATCAGAATCTCTCAAAGAAGGACCATCAATGTTGTGTATGATAACACAGACAAAACAGTTATTGTCTTGTGGAAGTTGCACATTCAGAAATGAGAGAAGATCTTCAATTGACTGAGAACTAAAAGTATGTTCAGTGTTTGATTTGCTTCTTGTAGAGCTCTTCCTTTCATGTTTTAATTGGTCCGAGAGGACTTGAGCTAGGGTCATCAGGGCCTTTAAGAATGAACACATTATAAATAAAGAGTGTAAGTGATTAAGTTATAGAATATAAACTAGTACAGCTAATTACTCTGGAATGATCTACATAAAAGCTAAGCTGTTTCTTATAAAATATTAAAAAAAACATAAAATTTGAATTAAAATGTGCAATCTAAGAGAAAAACACCCATCGCCATATCAAATTTAAACATTGTTAGCAGCAATACTAGATTATGGCCACAAAAATAAGTAGGTGTGACATCTAGAAACATTAGATAAAGAAAACCTCTCCGACCAAAAGAATATAATAGAAAAATACAAATTTCCTTCAGTTGATAATTCTTTGATACTTCAGCAACTTTAGTTTTCCATTTTTTTTTAATATGCCTTGAAGTAGTGTGCATTCACTGGTTCCAGTAGTAAAATTAGCAAAATCAAACACACACACACACACACACACATATATATATATAGGTTTTGTAAGCCACAGGGTTTAATTGCATAGAGGGAAGACACATCGTACTTGTTTAAGATTGTTTGATGGAAGATAGCCATTGATCACAACAACTCCAAAATCAGTTAAGCTTGTTGAAGCAAAATCCTCGAGCAAGGCTTTTTTAGAACCAAATCCATACATTAATAAGCCAAAACCACACCTGAAATAAGTGCAATACTTCAAAAATACGTTAAAAGAGAACACAGTCTGATGAATTTTATGAATTCCTAAAATAACTTGTAGTCAAAAGTATATGATATCTTTGTGGCAGGAAATATAATTCCTGCTCATGTCAGAATGTTAAGTGAAGGACCATAAAAATCAACATAAGCAAGCCTACGTACCTTAACTCAAAAAGCCACTTAGGGTATAAATTTCTGTAACTTTTGATTAAATGTTCAATTTCTTTTTCATGCTTCAGTGGAATATCAAAGACTGCTTTTCGGAGGACCTGAGATTAAATAGTGTAAGCATTAGAAAAAGAATAAGCATGTTATTCCAAATGTCATATGATAACTTTAACAGTAGTGTTTTGAAAATAATAACAGGTGAAAAATTGAGAACATATTCTTCAACTATTTCACATGAGTAAACTGATTATTCTAATCAATTGGTTATAATCTAATAACAGTAGATTGGCATATAAGTAGTATACTTGTCTGGTTACTAATTATACAAGGCACTATTTGTATTCACTTATGTGGAGCTTGAATTTGCTAAAGCACAGCCAAAGGAGGGACTAAACTTGGGACTAGGTGTAGGATATTCCTTTTTAACCCTCTAAGCAACGTAAATCTTTTTCATATAAACAACAATTTCAAAGTCACAGAAACCTATTCGAAACAACATCCCACTGCAACAGGAAACTAAACAAGTCCAGTAGAATTCATTGGAGTGGGAGATATGATATAGCCACAAGGGAATCTTGATACCAGTACAAACAAGGGGGGAAGTTCAGAAGTAAAAACCTAAACAAGTAAACAAATACTAAAAAGTCAGATAAGAAATGCAAAATGTTCTATTAGATAAAAAGTATTTATGCATTTTAGCTATATGTATCGTAAGTTGAGAATAAGAGGTAATATGATGTATTGTTAAACAACAGGAATAGTGTTTCAGCATTAAAAAAGTCGCTTAAACATGTAGCCATTTCTCTCTCAGTATACTACTAACCTAGATTCTCCAACTTACCAATAGGAAACTCCAATAATAGGAGAGTATAATAACTAACAAGGAAGTGATAAACTGTGCCAAATAGCAAACCGTAATATGTGGATGGATGACTGCAATTCTGGCGAAAAGTAATAATATGAGGATCACAGAAAGTGACTACAATTTGTACTTTGGAGGTGAATCAAAACCTGTTCGTCAACAAGATTGATGTCAACGTGCTTTTGCGAGGATTTTTTCCTGGAAGAGCTGCCAATTTCTTTGGCAAGGAAGTAATTTCTTGACAGCATGAAGTCATCTTCTTCATCCTCCATAGGCATCTCATTGACCCCAACATCCATCTTTTTTCTACCAAGCGTGTCCTAACCAAATTTTTTTTGTTGTCTATGGGAAATTGTAAGAGTCAACTTGCAGTAGCATTCGATTTCTGTATAGACTTTCTCATGGATAGAAATCTCGTGCCGGTGCCGTCCGAAACTGCCGAAACCTACCGTTCCGACACGGGACCGGCACCGGCACCGGCACCGGCACGGGAGGCGGATCAATTTCGCGTGCGTCACACGCGCCAGAAGGAAGAAGGAAGGAAGAAGGAAGAAGGAAGAAGGAGAAGGAAGAAGAATTTGGGGATGAAAAGTTAGGTTTAGCTAAAACTTACCAGCGGAGGCGGAGGAGAGGCGGCGAGGCGGAGGCGGAGGAGAGGCGGCGAGGCGGAGGCGGAGGCGGAGGCGAGGTGCGACGGTGAGGTGGTGGCGACGATGACGCCGTTGAGGCAGTGGCGGCGATGACGGGCGCGGGCGAGCGCGGAGGCGGGGCGAGCGCGAGGCGGGGAGGACGCCGAATATTGAGAGGAAAATTATATTTTGTTAAAATTTTAAATTATATATAAAATATTTAACTTTTAATTAACTATTATATAAAGTATAATTATATATTATATAAATTAATAATAATTAAATAAACTGTAAAATAATTACGATAATTATAGTATATAATTTTGTAATTTTTATTTAAAATATAAAAAATAAAGTACAAAATAATATATAATTATATAATTTAAAGTACTTTTAAAATTAAATTTTAAATTATTTTAATAAATTAAAAATAGATTAAAATTTTTTAAAAATATTTAAAATAATTCTAAAAATAATTGTTAAAAAATTAGAAAATTTTTAAATAAATTTAATTTAACAATAATATTTAATATATATTCTTTAGAATATTTATAAACTATAATTATATAAATATATCATATAAATTATTAATTAATATAATTATTATATATAAATTAGGATTAATTTATATACTTATTATAGATAATATTTTCTTTTATTTTAGAATTAAAATTGATTTGAGATTTGAAACTATGAATATTAGTGTACTTAAATCTCTACTTTTAGATTTTTACTTTCTAAATTTGTGATACATATTTTTATTGAAAATTTAGAGAAAATTATGTTACAACTATATATATATATATATATATATATATATATATATATATATCGAAACCGTATCGGCACGGCACGATACGATACCGAAACTGTATCGTTCCGGTCTGAGACCGAAACCTCGATACGGGTCGAAATTTTAAACCTCACTTTCTTATCCTGGGAAAGGTTAGACAGCAGTCCAACGAACTACTACGGTAGGAAGGAGGACTCTAAAATCATTTTTTTCAAACAAAAAAAAGTATAGATCAATAGGGCGCACAGGAACTTTGCCGGGATAGTATAAAGAATGTAGGCGACATCGAAAGGCGATCGGGGATCGGATTTGGAGCGAGATCTTGCCACTCGACTTTTAATTAGGTTGGCGGAAGGGATCGAGCTTTGCAATCTTGATTCTTGGTAATATCTTTAAACGAGAGAATGAAAAGGGAACAAGATAGGAGGGCGCGACTCCGATCGATTGGGCAGGAGAAGAACCGAGCACTAACCTCGCACCGCCCGAAGGAGCAGTACAACACACAGTCCGACCTCTAACTTCGCATCCAGACGAACCCGAGGAAGACGATTAAGGCGGAAATCGAAAACGAGCCCTATAAAAAAACATTGGCAAAACAGTTTTCTGAGGATATATTTGCCTCAGAAAACTGTTTTGCCAATGTTTTCTTTATAGGGCTAATTTTCGATTTCCACCTTAATCGTCTTCCTCGGGTTCGTCTAGATGCGAAGTTAGAGGTCGGACTGTGCGCTGTACTGCTCCTCCGGCCGGTGCGAGGTTAGTGCTCGGTTCTTCTCCTGCCCAATCGATCGGAGTCGCGCCCTCCTATCTTGTTCCCTTTTCATTCTCTCGTTTAAAGATATTACCAAGAATCAAGATTGCAAAGCTCGATCCCTTCCGCCAACCTAATTAAAAGTCGAGTGGCAAGATCTCGCCCCGAATCTGATCCCTGATCGCCTACATTCTTTATACTATCCCGGCAAGTTCCTGTGCGCCCTATTGATCTATACTTTTTTTGTTTGAAAAAAATAATTTTTGCACCATTTGTGGGAGTTGATCAAGTAGGGCTTCGGCGACTTCTTGGATAGGTAGGGCTTCAGCGACTTTGAAACAAATGGTAGGGCTTCGGCGATCGGAGGAACAAAAGGGCTTCGGCGATCGGAGGAACAAAAGGGCTTCGGCAATGAGGAAATTACAGAAAAAAACACAAAAAGTCGAACGGAAAATGATACCTGCTTCGGAGAGGGGAGGAGGAGGGGAGGAGTCGGGTCGGATCGGCGCAGGTGGCAGGCGGAAAATCGCAGGGGCAGGCGGAAAATCACAGGGGCAAGCGCAGGCTTCGGACGCGAAAGAGAGAGGGTGGGGGGGGGGGATCGTCTTCGGACGCGAAAGAGAGACGGTGGTGGGGGATCGTCGAACCATGGCAACGAGGGAGGCGGCATAGGATGCAGGCGGAAAGTGTTGGTGCAATTTGCACTAATAGTTAAACCTGAGTTTTGATGAATGACAAATAGGTTAAAGTTAGACTTGCTTTTGGTTTTGATCTCTTTACTAAGTATGTAGGGTTGAAAGACTTGGGACCTGACACCAGGCTGAAGTCTAGGGTGGTTGAGTCCTGGCGGGAAGTCCAGGGTGGTTGAGTCCTGGCGAGAAGTCCAGTTGGGTTCACGGGGCCTGACAACTGGCTGAAGCCCAAGTTGGTTGAAACTTGGCAAAAAGACCAGGGTGGTTGAGCCCTGGCAGGAAGACCTGGTGGGTTAAGAAGTTGAGTAGAGCTGCACGAGTTAAGTGAGGTAAGTCACTGGAGGAGCGAACCAGTGAAGACGGGTCCTATTTTAGGACTGTAGGCGCGGTCCAACTTAGGCCCATTTTGGTGACCTCGGTTGAGTCCTGGTTAGATCCTTATCCAGGTTTGGACGGGGTCTAATTAACTCTAAATGCATTAACTCTATTTTACAGAATTTATTTAATTAGATTCTAAATGCATTAACTCTATTTTACAGAATTTATTTAATTAGATTCTAAATGCATTAACTCTATTTTACAGAATTTATTTAATTAGATTCTAAATGCATTAACTCTATTTTACAGAATTTATTTAATTAGATTTTGTAGTTGAATTTTATAAAATTATTCCTTATCTAAAGCCTTGGTGGAGGATAAATTATCAATTAAATTATTCGTATTTCCTTCTTTTTAGAGAATAAAATTATTCCTACTAATGCTTAAAATTCTCACGTAAAGCTTAGCTGGAAGGATAAAATCTCCTTTTAAATTATTAATAAAATTGTAAGAGGATAAAACCTCTCGGTTAACTTTTCAATATTCTGTATTTATATTTTATTTAAATTATTTTCTTAATTGAAGCAAAGGATAGAAACATTATCTTTTTTTTTAATTATTTTATCTTGTTGATGGATAAAATTTGAGCTGAGAAGATCATGCATCGAGGCACTATAAATAGAAGCAAGCAAGCCCTCTAACAAATAAGAAAATTTGATTCTGGTTCAAGCTTTGGCGCTCTCTTGCTTCCACGCTCCTCTGCTGCGGTTTGTGCTTTGACTCGACGCTGTCCGACCGCTGCTGGAAGATCGCTCCCAACACCCAAGCTGCTTCAGATAAATCTAAGTGTTGGGTAACGAATTTTTTTTCTGCACTTAAATTATTTAAGGGGGAAGTGTAGGGCTGTTACACTTCCGCCCAATCTTGTATTCGAATCACTCTATCGGTAGTTTGTCGGTAGAGGTTTTTAGTGGATTGCCCACAGGAAAGGTTCAAGGAACCTGGGCCTTCGAGTAGGAGTCGGCGAAGGCTCCGAACGAAGTAAAACTCCTCGTGTAATTTTGTTTTATTTTTCGCTTTCGCATTTCGTTTTAATTTTTCCGCTGCGCACGTTATAAAAAAAACATCGTACAATTTTCTATCGACTCTGATTTTATAACGAAGATTTTAAAAGTCACGTGATTCACCCCCCCTCTCACGTGCATCGGTCCTACAAGTGGTATCAGAGCGAAGTTCGCTCTGTATCGGTGCAACCACCATAAGAGCCGGGGGAAATCCAATTCTTTTTCGTTTGTTTTTGTGTTTTCGCTGCACGATCTAAATTAGGTATTGTTGCCTAAATTTAGATATTTTCTATCGATTTTACTCGAATTTGGGCAACACCATTTCGAGTCGTTTTTTGTTTCTTTCTTCTCCTTTTCCTACCACACTACTAATCCAAGACCTAGTCTTGGAACAAGTGTTTTTGTTGTTGTCTATTTCAGATGGCTCAAGGTGAAGGATATAGTACTGCCCGTCCTCCGCTCTTCAATGGGGAAGACTTCCCTTACTGGAAACGAAGAATGGAGGTGTACCTAAAGACTGATATGGATCAATGGTTCGCAGTGCAATCTGGCTACGAACCACCAATGGACGAGGGAAACAATGCACTACTGAAGCATGACAGATGGAACCTAGAAATGAAGAAAAGGGCTCAGATTGAGTTCAAAGCACAGAACACACTCCAATGCGGACTAACCAAAGAGGAATTGAACCGTATCGGCCCAACTGAATCTGCCAAAGAACTTTGGGACAAACTGATTGAACTGCATGAAGGCACCTCAGATGCGAAGGTAACAAAAAGAGATTTGTTATTGAATAAATTATTTAACATAAAGAAAGGTGAGTCTGCAAGCCAACTCCACGCCCGGAGCAAGGACATACTAAATGGACTCCACCTCATTGGGCACAAACAAGAAAATAGAGATATTATAAGGTATGCACTAAATGCCTTTCCTAGAAACTCTTTATGGGCATCCATCATAGATGCTTATAAAATTTCTAGGAATCTTTCCAAAATAAATTTAGATGAACTATTCTGTGAATTAGAACTGCACGAACAAACTAACGCCAAGGCCGAGAAAGGATTTGCTTTGTTTGCAGGTTCTTCAAAAGAAGTCAAGTCGAAGAAGAAAATTCAAGAATCAGAAGAAGAGTCAGACTCAGACTCAGACTCAGATGACGAGGAACAAATGGTTAACTTAGTAAGAAAAGTCCTCGCCAAAAAGAAAAGCAAATTCTCGAAAAGAGATTTCCAAAAGATAATGAAGCCAACCAGTTATGGAGACAAAAGCAAAATAACCTGCTTCGGTTGCAACAGAAAAGGACACTTCAAACATGAATGTCCCTACAAAACGGAGGACCAATCAAAGAAAAGCAAGAAGAAGAAGGCTCTTCAAGCCACCTGGGACGAGAGTTCGGATGACTCTGACTATGAACCACCAAAGAAGACAAGCTACCTCGCGCTAATGGCAACTGGACCCGGGTCAGACTCGGAGCACGACGAAGATTCCGAATACGAGTCGAGTCAAGAGATCGGACTCTTTTCGGACGACTCGACTAAGGTATATTTAGATTCAGTTAATGAAAAATTTTTTAAGATTATTTCCATTTTAAATAAAAAATTACTTGCATCTGAATCTAGGAATGACCAGCTCCTTAAGGAAAATCAAGACCTTAAGGAGCAATTAATTAATACCAGAACATTAACTGAACAAACTCAAAATCAAAAGACAATTGAGCTTGAAACTGAAAACTCCACTCTAAAGGGCGAAGTCCTAAAACTTAAGGATCTACTAGCAACTTTCACAACCCGATCCAAGAACCTTGACCTCATTCTTGGATCACAAAAGGGCATGTACAATAAATCTGGGATAGGATATAAATCAGGATCAGCCCAAAGATCCTTTATCTCCTTTATCCACCCCCGCAAAAATCAACGAAAAGCGTGGGTTCCGAAAGCTTACCTAACAAAGCAAGTAGGTCAGAATCAACTTTATGTCCCAAAAAGGGACATCCACTACATTGACCCTAGACATCCAGTCTACAATTTAGGGGGAAGTTCCAAATTAGTTGGCACCTCAAAGTCACCCTTTACCCGTCTGGGTACCTAGGACTAGTTTCAAAAGTTAGTCTGACACTTGACCTACTCAGTACCAGGGTAGGGCGAGCTGATAGTACGTTAGGGAAGCTGATCTAAGGAGTCAGGTAGGGGAAGGCGTCCTCTATTTGGTCTTCTTAGCCCAGTGGAACTAGCCGAAGCTACCTCGCCACATCCTAGACTAGTTAGACCAAGGAGTTTCAATAGGTAGGTTAAAAGTACAACTTCCTTAAGCGGTTTTGCCTAGAAAGTGGTTGTTGATCCAATAAGGCTTCGGCCAAAGAAGACCTCTGTGCCTCGCCACGGCCTGGAAACCAATTATGGAAGTATACTTTTAAACTGCTTCTTGTCAAACCTGAATCTAACAAAAGGTCAGATTAACTTTTATAAATCAAACTCAAACTTATCTCACACAAATCATAGGATCCCTTTGATTGACAACTTAGATCAAGTGAGATGAATAAGGACAACTAAAATCAAATTTCAAAATTCAAATTAACAAAATCAAATTTCAAAATTCAAATTAACAAAATCAAATTTCAAAATTCAAATTAACAAAATCAAATTTCAAAATTCAAATTAACAAAATCAAATTTCAAAATTCAAATTAACAAAATCAAATTTCAAAATTCAAATTAACAAAATCAAATTTCAAAATTCAAATTAACAAAATCAAATTTCAAAATTCAAATTAACAAAATCAAAATTTCAAAATTCAAATTAACAAAATCAAATTTCAAAATTCAAATTAACAAAATCAAATTTCAAAATTCAAATTAACAAAATCAAATTTCAAAATTCAAATTAACAAAATCAAATTTCAAAATTCAAATTAACAAAATCAAATTTCAAAATTCAAATTAACAAAATCAAATTTCAAAATTCAAATTAACAAAATCAAATTTCAAAATTCAAATTAACAAAATCAAATTCAAAATTCAAATTAACAAAATCAAATTTCAAAATTCAAATTAACAAAATCAAATTTCAAAATTCAAATTAACAAAATCAAATTCAAAATTCAAATTAACAAAATCAAATTTCAAAATTCAAATTAACAAAATCAAATTTCAAAATTCAAATTAACAAAATCAAATTTCAAAATTCAAATTAACAAAATCAAATTTCAAAATTCAAATTAACAAATTCAAAATTCAAAATTAATAAAATTCAAATTCAAAAATTCATAAAATTCAAATTCAAAATTCAAATTCAAAAATTCATAAAATTCAAATTCAAAATTTAAATTCAAAAATTAATAAAATTCAAAATTCAAATTCAAGTTTTAAATTCTTTAGGATGTTTAAAATTTTCTTAAATTTTTTTAAAAAAAAATTCAAAAACTTAACCTAAGTTCTAAATCTTTTACTTAACTGTAGGTAAATAAATGGATTATTGACAGTGGGTGCTCCAGACACATGACTGGGGATCCCACCAAATTTACAGAACTCAAGTACAAAAGACTAGGGACCGTTGCTTTTGGAAATAACGGTAAACTTAAGGTAATTGGCCTAGGTAATATTGAACTTGAGTCTGATTTTATAATTACAAATGTATTACTTGTTGAAAATTTTCACTTCAATTTACTGAGTATTAGCCAATTGTGTGACACTGGTTATAAGGTTAGGTTCCTATCCAATGAATGTCTGATCAAACACAATGACAACCCAAACATCACACTTAGAGGACTTAGGCACAATAACATTTATGAAATTAAGTTAACCTGTCCCTTAGAAAATTGTCTTTTAACCCATAAGGATGAGACTTGGCTCTGGCATAGGAGACTTTCACACACTCACTTCAGAAAACTACCTAAACTAAAAGGTTTAGTTAGAGGCCTACCAAAGTTATCTAACCTTGAGTCAACCTTATGTAACGCATGTCAACAAGGAAAACAAACTAGGTCAACCCACAAACCAACTAGTCAAACTCAAACTAAGTCAATTCTTGAATTAATTCACCTAGACCTATTTGACTCACATGGGGTAAAATCAATTAGTGGAAACCTTTACTGTTTAGTAATCATAGATGACTATTCAAGATTTACCTGGGTAAAATTTTTAAAAAATAAAGATGAAACTTTTGATATGTTTACTCAATTTTGTAAATTAGTAGAAAATGAAAAAGGGATTAAAATTAAAAGACTTAGGAGCGATAACGGCGGGGAATTCAAAAATCAAAAATTTAACCAATTCTGCTTAGAAAATGGCTACCATCACGAATTCTCTTGTCCTAAAACACCTCAACAAAATGGAATAGTAGAAAGGAAAAATAGAACACTACAAGAAGCAACCAGAACAATGCTAAATGAATACAATCTACCTAAATATTTTTGGGCTGAGGCTGTTAGTACAGCCTGTTATGTACAAAATAGAATAACTATAAATAAAAATCTAGGAAAAACAACTTTTGAAATCTATTATGAAAAACAACCTAATATTAAGTATTTTAAAGTATTTGGATGCAAAGTGTATATATTAAACACTAGAGAACACTTAGGAAAATTTACCTCTAAGGTTGAGGAAGGTATCTTTGTAGGTTATTCCCTTACCAGTAGAGCTTATAGAGTTTATAATAAAACTACCCTAAGAATTGAAGAAACTACAAATGTAAAATTTGATGAAAAGTCTAGCCCAAATAACCTTGATCAAACCACCTACCAACCAATTGATTTTGTTAGTACTGACCCAAATGAAAGCCAATTTGAGGACCGAGACCATGATCTGACTGAACCTGCACCTGAATCTGAACCTAACCAACCCAGAACTATTCGAGTTAGCTCAGCCCACCCAACTGATCAGATCATAGGCGATCCAGAGCTAAGGGTTCAGACCAGATCAGCCTTTAGGAACCTTAGTCAAATTGCCTTGATTTCAAAAATTGAACCCAAGTCTATAGAAGAGTCCTTACTTGACCCTGATTGGATCATAGCCATGCAGGAAGAGTTAGCCCAATTTGAACGTAGTCAAGTCTGGGACTTAGTACCCTTACCTAAAGGCAAGAAATTTATTGAAACTAAATGGGTCTTTAGGAATAAACTTAACGAACAAGGAGAAACAGTCAGGAATAAGGCTAGGTTAGTAGCTAAGGGGTTTAGCCAAGTAGAAGGACTTGATTATGATGAAACCTATGCCCCTGTAGCTAGACTTGAGTCCATTAGGATGCTTTTAAGTTATGCAGCCCATAAGGGATTCAAGTTGTATCAAATGGATGTTAGGTCAGCCTTCCTAAATGGCCTGATTAAGGAAGAAATCTATGTAGGCCAACCCCCAGGTTTTGAAAGCCTAGAATATCCTGACTATGTCTTTAAACTTAAGAAAGCCTTATATGGACTTAAGCAAGCCCCTAGGGCCTGGTATGAAAGATTGTCTAACTACTTAGTATCTAAAGGCTTTAACCAAGGCAAAATTGACCCAACACTATTTGTTAAAACTCTAAAAACTGATATTTTTATAGCTCAAGTATATGTAGATGATATAGTATTTGGCTCAACTAACTCAAATTTTTTACAAGATTTTATAACGGTAATGGAAAATGAATTTGAAATGAGTTTAGTAGGTCAATTAACTTTCTTTTTAGGGTTACAAATAAAACAGACTAGTGAGGGTACTTTTGTCTATCAACAAAAATACACTAAAGAATTACTTAGAAAATTTGGAATGGATAGTGCTAAAGAAATTAAGACACCTATGGCTACCAATCAAACTATAGATAGTGACACAAATGGCAAACCTGTTGACCTTAAGTATTATAGAAGTGCTATAGGTAGCTTACTTTACCTAACTGCAAGTCGACCTGATATTCTCTTTGCAGTTAGTATGTGTGCTAGGTATCAAACATGTGCTAAAGAATCACATCTAACCCTAGTTAAAAGGATATTTAGGTATCTCAAAGGGACAGAAAGTTTAGGAATTTGGTACCCTAGAACAGCCCAGTTTGAACTTATTGGATTTTCTGACTCAGATTATGCTGGCTGTAAATTAGATAGAAAAAGTACCAGTGGTGGATGCCAACTTCTAGGACCCTCACTAGTTAGTTGGTTCAGTAGAAAACAACATTGTGTTGCCCTATCCACCACTGAAGCTGAATACATAGCAATGGGTGAATGTGTAGCCCAATTACTCTGGATGATGCATACCTTAAAAGATTTTAACTTAGATTTTAAGAAAGTCAAAACTTTTATAGATAATCTAAGTTCAATTAATCTAACCAAAAACCCAATTCACCACTCTAGGACCAAACATATAGAAATTAAGCACCATTTTGTTAGAGATCATGTTAATAAAGGGAAATAGAACTTAATCATGTTGAATCCAAATCTAACCTAGCTGACATATTCACTAAACCACTTCCTGAATCCGAATTTAGCAATTTAAGAAGGTTAATAGGAATGTGTGTTGTAGACTAGGATTGACCTAATCACTTTTACTCAACTCACAAATTCTGTTTGACACATAGCTTGAGTTAGAGTTAATTTTTGTACTTGCATTTTTTGTACTCTCTAAAATGTGTATTTTTTAAACTTGATTTTCAAAATTGACTTTGATTTTCACACTTAATTTTAAAAAAAAATTAACTTTGATTTCAAACTTGACTTTCGAGACTGGTGGACTTAGCCTAAGTTTGACCCCTAGAGATGCATGTTCCTATAGATTTAGAGGCCGCATCTCACAAAGCACATTAGGTATAACATGTTTGTGTATGCTAAAACTTAGAACGGGGTGAGATGCATAGGGTATTGCCTGGACTTCAGAATGCTTAAACCTGTGCATCGTAGCAAGTCTGGGCGTTAAATACCAACTTCATATTGATCAAGTCAAGTAGTCTTTCTGTAAAGCTAAGCTAGACACTAGTACTTGACTTGACTAACCTAGTGAAAACTACTATCCTATAGATAGTTAGCTAGTAACTACGGTTAGACATTCAAAATGGGCTAAATTTTCTTACTTGGTTCAGGGGGAGCTTGAGTTTATATTTTGTATTCTAACTCTCAAAAATGTTTAGTGAAAACTGTTTTAGAAAATATCTTCAAAAAAAATATCTTGAAATTTCCTTTAACATTTATGCTCTCAGATTGTTTGTGTTAAATTAAGAATTTGACTTACCCCTCTGAATCAGTTCAGAAACTTAGTATGCTTGTTAAGCATTTTTTTCCCCCAAATACTTAAAGTATTTTTTACTTGGCTGGCATATTACTTGATTGCTTATTTTATTTCTGATGCTTGCGCACTTATTATTTCTTTGTTTTGATGAATGCCAAAGGGGGAGGGTTTAAGGGTTGAGTTAGAAAATTAAAAATTTCTGATCTTAGAGCATGTCATTTGCATATTATTCTTGGACTCATTGCTTTATCTGGTATTTTCTAACTTTAACCCAGGTTGCCATTGCATCAAAAAGGGGGAGATTGTTGGTGCAATTTGCACTAATAGTTAAACCTGAGTTTTGATGAATGACAATAGGTTAAAGTTAGACTTGCTTTTGGTTTTGATCTCTTTACTAAGTGTGCAGGGTTGAAAGACTTAGGACCTGACACCAGGCTGAAGTCCAGGGTGGTTGAGTCCTGGCGGGAAGTCCAGGGTGGTTGAGTCCTGGCGAGAAGTCCAGTTGGGTTCACGGGGCCTGACAACTGGCTGAAGCCCAAGTTGGTTGAAACTTGGCAAAAAGACCAGGGTGGTTAGCCCTGGCAGGAAGACCTGGTGGGTTAAGAAGTTGAGTAGAGCTGCACGAGGTAAGTGAGGTAAGTCACTGGAGGAGCGAACCAGTGAGGACGGGTCCTATTTTAGGACTGTAGGCGCGGTCCAACTTAGGCCCATTTTGGTGACTCGGTTGAGTCCTGGTTAGATCCTTATCCAGGTTTGGACGGGGTCTAATTAACTCTAAATGCATTAACTCTATTTTACAAATTTATTTAATTAGATTCTAAATGCATTAACTCTATTTTACAGAATTTATTTAATTAGATTCTAAATGCATTAACTCTATTTTACAGAATTTATTTAATTAGATTCTAAATGCATTAACTCTATTTTACAGAATTTATTTAATTAGATTTTGTAGTTAAATTTTATAAAATTATTCCTTATCTAAAGCCTTGGTGGAGGATAAATTATCAATTAAATTATTCGTATTTCCTTCTTTTTAGAGAATAAAATTATTCCTACTAATGCTTAAAATTCTCACGTAAAGCTTAGCTGGAAGGATAAAATCTCCTTTTAAATTATTAATAAAATTGTAAGAGGATAAAATCTCTCGGTTAACTTTTTAATATTCTGTATTTATATTTTATTTAAATAATTTTCTTAATTGAAGCAAAGGATAGAAACATTATCTTTTTTTAATTATTTTATCTTGTTGATGGATAAAATTTGAGCTGAGAAGATCATGCATCGAGGCACTATAAATAGAAGCAAGCAAGCCCTCTAATAAATAAGAAAATTTGATTCTGGTTCAAGCTTTGGCGCTCTCTTGCTTCCACGCTCCTCTGCTGCGGTTTGTGCTTTGACTCGACGCTGTCCGACCGCTGCTGGAAGATCGCTCCCAACACCCAAGCTGCTTCAGATAAATCTAAGTGTTGGGTAACGAATTTTTTTTCTGCACTTAAATTATTTAAGGGGGAAGTGTAGGGCTATTACACTTCCGCCCAATCTTGTATTCGAATTACTCTATCGGTAGTTTGTCGGTAGAGGTTTTTAGTGGATTGCCCACAGGAAAGGTTCAAGGAACCTGGGCCTTCGAGTAGGAGTCGGCGAAGGCTCCGAACGAAGTAAAACTCCTCGTGTAATTTTGTTTTATTTTTCGCTTTCGCATTTCGTTTTAATTTTTCCGTTGCGCACGTTATAAAAAAACATCGTACAATTTTCTATCGACTCTGATTTTATAACGAAGATTTTAAAAGTCACGTGATTCACCCCCCCCCCCTCTCACGTCGCCTCCTCGTTGCTGTGGTCCGACGATCCCCCACCGCCCTCTCTCTTTCGTGTCCGAAGCCTGCGCCTGCCCCTGCGATTTTCAATAATCAATAACTTCAAGTACTGTTCTTGATTTTCAAAAATATAAAATTCTTATGAAGACACTACACTAGTGTTATTTTGAAACAGCTTAAGATAAATATCATCAGAATGTACATGATCGTTAATTTTTGTGAAAGTAAAACTACATCAGGTCCAAACATTATGCTTAATCTATATTAACAAACTAGTATAACAAAGTTAATCAATGAAAACTTCACAAAATGCTGAGAAAGCAGGAGAAGCGGCAAAATTTGACAAAAGCACAGAAAAATTGCATTAGGGCTTGACGACTTCTTGGATAGGCAGGGCTTCGGCGATCGGAGGAACAAATGGTAGGGCTTCGGCGATCGGAGGCACAAAAGGGCATCGACGACGAGGAAATTACAGAAAAAACACAAAAAGCCGTAATGAAAATGATACCTGCTTCGGAGAGGGGAGGAGGAGGGGAGGAGGCGGGTCGGATCGGCACAGGTGGCAGGCGGAAAATCGCAGGGGCAGGCACAAGCTTCGGACGCGAAAGAGAGAGGGCGGTGAGGGATCGCCGGACCACGACAACGCAGGGGCAGGCGCGAGAGAGGGAGGTGACGCGGGCTGCAGGCGGAAAAACGGAGATTAGGGTTCGCGAGAGAGGGGGTCGTGCGGGCGCGAGAGCAAAATCGTGAAAGTTCACGCAGCGAGTTTGCTTTTGGCTTTTTTTTGGTCCACGCAGCATGCCACGTCGGACTGGTCCGCAGCCTGGGTCCGCAGCCAAACGGAATTGTATATATATATTATTTAATTGAATATTTGAGTAAGATATTGAATATTAATAGTCTCTTTATATCTATTCCATAGTTAGATATCATATTTTTCATCAGATTCTCGGATGAAATTATCATATCTAATTAAAAGGAAAAGAGATTTTATATGAATGGTGAGAAGAGGGAAATTATATATAGTTTATATGCAAAAAAACTTGATAAATTAATACGTTTTTTTTTGGATAATTACTAAAATTAAATATACTTTTTGACTATTAAAAAATTACATACGCTTTTGGTAAATTCCCGATATTCAAAGGAAAGTTTTTAAAAGATTTTTGTCCAAAAAAAGAAGAAAAAAACAGGCAGCATTAAAAAGTTAAAAGAAAAGCATGTAACAATAATAAACCCATCATTCCTCTTCTCATCTCCTCTCAATAGATTGACTCAGTAATAATGTATAGCTAACGGACAAACCATGCAATAGGGCATCGACATGGGGCCTGGTGGTCGAAACTTGGGTAAGTTTACTCCGCGGGGAATATGGTTCCTTAATCTTAGCTTTCGGATGGTTTTAGTCTTTGCAGATTTCATCGAGAACGCAACTCGTTGCTGGAGTCGGGTCCGCTAACCGATCCACCATGGTCGATGCAGAACCTACCGGAGACGGGGAGGAACTCCGCCGCCTCCTCGCCTCCCTCTCTGCCGCCGCGGAAAACGTCCAATCGTTCCGCGGCCGCTGGTCCTCCGTCTCCGTCACCGTTTCTCGCCTCTCCGATGCCCTAGACGACCTCGATCGTCTCAAGTCTTTCCCCCTCGTCGCCGAATTCCAATGCTCCCTTCTCCAAGCTGCATCCTCCGCCCTTGAGCTCGCCGTTCTCTGCCGCACCCCTGACCCTCCCGCCGCTCGGCTCCACACCCAAAGCGACATTGCCGCCGCCTCCGCGGCCCTTCAGCAACTCGCCGCAGACGCCGATATTCTCCGCCGTAGCGACGCTCTTTTTGATAATCCGGAGGAAGGGAGTCGGCACCGAGAGCCTGTGCGGGAGGAGGCCCGGAGCCTCGTGACCCGGCTTCAGATCGGGAGCCCCGAGTCGAGGATCGCCGCGCTGGATTCTCTCCTCGACCTCCTCCGCGACGACGACAGGAACGTCGTGGTGACCGTCGCGCATGGCGCGGTGCCGGCGCTAGTCCGCCTCCTCGACTCCGTCTCCGTCGCCGCGTCCTGCCACGAGGCGAGGGAGAAGGCCGCGGCGGCGATCGCGAGGATCGCCGCTGTGCCAAGCTGCCACCACCTCCTGACCACGGAGGGCCTGCCCCTTCTCCACCACCTCGCCCGCGTCCTCGAGTCGGACGGTGGCGTCGCCAAGGAGAAGGCTTGCATCGCCCTGCAAACCCTAACCCAGACCAGGGACAATGCCCTCATCATCGGGTCCCGCGGCGGGATCGCCGCACTCCTAGAGATCTGCCACGGTGGAACTCCCTCCTCCGCCCAGGCAGCCGCCACCGCGGTGCTGAAGAACCTCGCCGCGGCGCAAGAACTCCGGCCAAAATTCACCGAAGAGAACGGAGTCCCGGTCCTCGTCGGTGTTTTAGCGTCCGGAACACCTCTTGCCCAAGAGAACGCCCTCAGCTGCCTTTGCAATCTATCTTCTAGTGAAGAATCCCAAAGCACAAAAGTGAATATCTTCAAAGAAGGGGCTTTGGAATGCCTGAAGAACTACTGGGAAGCAGTTGAAGCCGGAGAGCATCAACATCTTGAGCTGGGAATTCGCTTATTAAGAAACTTGGCATGCTTCAGGTACATAGCAGAGGCCATCGCCGCCGCCGGCTTCCTTCTCCGCATCATCAACGCACTGGAGAGCTCCGGGCCAGGAGCACGAGCAGAGGCAGCCTTGGCAGTAGCTGAATTATCTTTAATTTTTGGCAGGACGAGGAAGGAGTTCGAGGGCGCAGTCACTCCCCTAGTGCGGATGCTGGAAGCAAAATCTGTGGAGGAAAAGGAAGTTGCTGCAAGGGCTGTGGCTTCTCTGATGTCATTCCCGGTGTATCAGAGATTGCTGAGGAAGGAGGAGAAGGGAATAGTAAACATCGTTCAGCTCCTCGATCACTCAGTTCTTGTAGATAAGAAGTTCCCAATTTCAATACTGGTATCGATTTCAAAGTCAAGAAAGTGTAGGAAGCAGATGGTGGCGGCCGGAGCCTGCGGGTACTTGCAGAAACTTGCAATCATGGAGGTGGATCGGGCAAAGAAGTTGCTTGAGGACTTGGGAAGAGGAAAGATACTGGGAGTATTTCCAAGAACTTGACTGTCTAGTATAGTATGGACACCGAGCTGGAGGATACTCCATCATGTGTATATAACAACAACACTGCCTCAGCAATTGTTATCTGATGCTCTTGAATCTTTCTGAAGATGATATTGTACTAATCACGTGTGTAGGCTTAAGATTGTTGAGTCATTTAAGCACAATTTCTCGTTGCTTTGAAAATTATCAATGGTTACTTTTGCCTAGAAGTTATATAATTCTTAACCACAGCTTTTTAATCATTGATTAGTGGTGAATCAATATAGTGTAATCATCAGTGATGCAATGATGATTGCATGAACAGTTGAGGGCAAAAAAAAATTTGCATGGGATCTTTAAAGATTTCCTGTGCCATCAATTCTAGCACATGCATTGACAAATTCCTAGTTCCTACAAGCAGAACCCACCTGAATAATTTTGTTATATGGTTGACTGATTTTTTTGAAATATTCTTTCATTTATTTGTTGGTTGAATCATCTGGAGTAGATCAGCCTTAACTCTGTAGAAAGGCAATAACATATTTGGTATATGATGAGCCTTGAACTAACCTCAGCTTAGTGCCGCCGCTTCTGCTTCTTCTCACAGCTGCACAAGAAGCTCTTCGGCGACATGGACCACTTTGCTGTATCGCAAAGCTCAATTATAAGTTTCCGGTTTCTCTGTCAATCCTGAGAGGTTGATAGAACTACACCCTTGCTTTCCTGCTTTCTGAGCAGCCTTATTCATTTCGACAATATGCCCGAGGATGGATCACTGCAAGGCCATCATTCAGCTCTGCGATGCTGTTCTTCTCCATGTTGAGCTCCATCTCTTTCTTCTCTGCAAACCTGGAATTTTGTTTGAGATCAACTTTCAATTCCTCGGTGAGACAGATTCACTTTTGTTTTTTTACTTCCCATAGTCCTCCCCCATGTTGTATCAGCTCAAGAAGAGAAATATCATCTGAAACATCCTTAATTGTCTTCAATTGATTCTTCATAGTTTCGATTTCCAGAAGCAGTTCTTGCTTTTCGTCAGGTTGTAGTGGCTGATTTCAAGAAAGCTGCAAGATTGATGAGTAGTATGAAATTGCTAAACAGTCAAGTAAAAGAAACCTACTGTATGATCATAAACCAAGCAGTTTAATGCAAGTACATTTTCATTGCCAGAATGCTGATCCTCTTCTTGCTTGTGTTTGTCAATCTGGATTTTATTTATGAACTATTCAACAGAAGATTACTGTCTAACAAACTGATCTTTGCATTCAGAAGTTTAGCGTTATGTGAAACTGAGATGATGGATCATCGCTGCCTGGTCCGCACATAGAGCTTCAAGAACCTTATCTGCCACCACCTTTAGAATGCAAAAAGCAATGGCGGAGCCAGAAGGACAGATCTACCCAGGTTAATAGCCCCAGATTGACATCAATAGCCCCCCGAGCTGACATCTCCTTGATTTTTTTTTTTTTTTTACTTCTCTCACATTTTTCATTTTTCCTCTTTACAAGATCGTGAGGCCCCCCGAGTTACACCCGGGTAGATCACAATGTGGCTTCGCCCTTGGCTAAAAGAGAACTTAAACCGACTGCTATTTGAAGTTATAATTATTGATGTAGTAGAATCCTACTGCCCGCACATGGTCCGTATGTTGCGATCCTGTGACCTTTTTGTAATCTCCGCGGTATTTGACTTAGTCGATTTTACTCGACCGTCGGAACTTCCGGGAGGTTGCTGCCGGGAGGTAGCAAACTGAATTTGTTTACGTCGAGGCTAGTGTTGGACATTATCTCCGTAAAACGATATTGCTCCGCTACGGTGCTCACGGATAGCAGCAATTCGTTCCCAAGATACAACGACGTCGTCTCGGAATAGTAACACTTCAAATTCCGAGACCGGCGAACCTTTTCGTAGGATTTTCGGACTCTCGATGCAGAAGAAGAGCTCTCTAATACTTAGATGTTTGAATGCTTCGAATGATTGAATGAATGAATATTTCCAAAGAAGGGATCCTTTATATAGTAGGTGAAGAGGCAAGTGCCCCTTGGCGAGGACTGATCCGAACCATCAGTTCATAACCCTTTAAAGGGTTCTAATCTCAGCCATTAGATCTGAAGAGTTATAACTCTTCAGATGGCTTTTAATCTGGTTTGTTAGATCCGAAGAGATTTTAACTCAATCTAATCTCGTTCGCTGGATTCGAAGAGTTATAACTCTTCATCCTATCTTTGATCTGAGCCGTCAGATTACTCCATTTAATCCGACGCTCCAGATCAGTCCCCTCGCTAATGGTCTGATCGTGACCCTACAGTATCAACGATCCAGATCGCGCCCCATGCGATCTTGTTGTCATCTTCGATCCAACGATCGTCATTTGTCTGCCCAGTCAATAACCAGTCAGAGTTCTCCCTGCACAGTCATGTGTCACGCAGGCACGCTACTTCATCCGTGACCATTGCACGTCACTGCCACGTGGAGCATAAATGAAGCTCCTCAATGCTCCTCGCGACGATGCGTACGTGCAAAGTGCAAAGTGCGCCAACAAAGCGCCCATTGCGCGCGTGCGCGCGTGGCGGGTGGCGGGCTCATAGGTGCGAGCACCTGCTCGCCCAAGGGTAGAGAGCACCTGTGCTTTTTGTATTGACTGCAAAAGCACAGCAACACATATAAGGAAACATTGGCTTTCGCCAATTAGCGATGTGGGACTAATCTCCATCTTTCTCCTTAACGCTATTTTGAGCATGACTTTAAACACTTAATTTCTCATTCACCCGTAATTGGTTTTGAGCAAATTAATAGTCTAGATTTATCTACGCGAAACGTAGATTTCGATTTTGAAGTCAAATATGACTTTTATCGATCGATGGTACTTTGATTTCGTCTCGCAAAATCATATCCAACAATCCCCCACATGAATGGAAATTAATGTATGCATTATGCATGTTGACACTTTACAAGAGTCTAATCGATAAGTCAAAGCATCGGGAGAGATAGCTTGTGGCTTTGAACCTTCCGTAGTGGAATGCTATCGAGTATACTAGGCTGCGCAGTGAACGTGATGTCTTGAACTGCTCAGCTGTTGGTGTATACTAAGACAATAACACCCACACAGAGACTTATCTCCCCTACTTTTGGTTCTCATGGTTGGTTCCGTTTCGGCCATGGACACTTTCTTGGATTCATGAGTGTTTCATTAAAGCGGCCTATCTTCACACTCACATAGGTGACACTTCTATCTATAGTATCCTACCATACTCCACCTTATAAAGGTATAGAAGTCATTAAAAGCATATGCTTAACCTCACTACATGTGATAGGACAACACCAATTCATCCTAGGTTTGGGATAGAGATAACACATCTCTTGTGCTGTTACACAAATTCTGTAACTTCGTTGTCCCATTGAACCAAGATCTTGGGATCTCCAGTCAACAAGGTTGGGTTACCGTTACAGCCGTTTTTTAGTTGTAGATTTTTAATCCCATTCCTCTTGATGAGCAGTATACTTGATCTCGATTTAGCCCCTTCGTAAGGGGATCTGCCAAATTATCCTTAGATTTGACATAGTCGATTGCAATCACTCCGTTCGAAATCAACTGCCTAATGGTATTGTGTCGACGACGTATATGTCGTGACTTACCATTATACATACTACTCTGTGCCCTTCCAATTGTCGATTGACTATCACAGTGGATCAGTACGGCAGACACAGGTTTTGTCCAGCTCGGAATATCTTCCAAGAAGTTCCGCAACCATTCAGCTTCTTCAGCTGCTTTGTCAAGTGCTATAAACTCGGATTCCATAGTAGACCGAGCAATGCACGTCTGCTTAGTGGATTTCCAAGATACTGCTCTCCCACCGATCGTGAATACATATCCACTAGTCGATTTGGAGTCTTTTGTATCTGATATCCAATTAGCATCACAATATCCTTCCAAAACAGCGGGATATTTTCCGTAATGTAATCCGTAGTTCATAGTATATTTTAAATATCTAAGAACTCGCATCAATGTTTTCCAATGGGTGTCGTTTGGATTACTCGTAAAACGACTTAGTTTGTTGACCACACAGGCAATATCCGAACGTGTGCAGTTTGTGAGATACATCAAACTGCCTATTATCCGAGAATATTCTAATTGTGATATGGGTTCACCATGGTTATTTGCTAAGTGTTGACTTAGATCCATAGGTGTTTTCACTATAGAGAGATCGTTAGCATTGAATCTTTTCAATACTGACTCTACATAATGGGTTTGTGTTAAAACTATCACATCGGATGTTCTGAGAATTTTAATTCCCAATATGACATCTGCTAGACCCATATCTTTCATATCGAAATTGATGGTCAACATTTTCTTAGTACTCATAATTCACTACACCAAATAGTTAGTTTCGCGACGGTTGTTTTGCGGCGGTTTATAAAACCGCCGCAAAATATGTATTTTACGACGGTTTTTGCGGCGGTTTGACAACTGCTGTAAAATAATAGAATTTAGCGGCGGTTTCATGATAACCGTCGCTAAATTATTGTAGTCAATCAGCGATTTACGTGGCGGTCACATCTGATGTTAACATACAGTGGCGGTTTTATGAAACCGTCGCAAAAAGTTATTTTATGGCGGCGGTTTTGCCAACTGTCACAAAAATTTTCAACTATGAAACTTTTTAAATTTTACAAAAATTTAAAACATGTCTTATATTTTCAATGTTGCACTAAAGTATTTATTTAATTTTGTTAAAAAAAATTATTAGCTATTAAAAAGATATAAAATTCAAAAATAAAAATTAAATTTTATTTATTTATTTTTCTGTTAAAAAACTTTTAGTGAAACTTTTTCTGTTAAAAAGTTTTAGCTAATTAGTGAAAACTATTAATTTTATTTTACTAATAATTTTTTTAGCTATTAATGATTTTACCACAACCTATTATTAATTTAAAAAGTTATAAAAATAATTTAATTAATATGGTTTTTAAAGAGAGAATTCGTTTGCTCTAAACCGTGGAAAACCATTCACTCTAAACCCTATACGTCGTCGTTGCCTCGTTGCCTCGCTGCGTCGCCGCCTTCGCTACCTCGTTGCCTTCGCTTTCACTGCCTTCGCGTGACCGTTCGTTCGCCTCACCATTCGCGTTCACTGTCTTCGCCTCACCGTTCGCGTTCATTGCCTTCGCCTCACCGTTCGCGTTGGCCTCACCGTTCGCCGTCGCCGTTCGTCGTTCGCCGTTCGCCGTTCGTCACAGCATCATTGAAGGTATCTCCCTCTCCCTCTCCCTATGTTTATTTTCGAGGCTTTTATCATTGCTATATTGTGTTCTGAAATTGTTGATGCTTTGCTAAGAATAGTTTTTGTAGAACCTTCAGTACATTTATCTTTGTATACATCTCCTAAACCACCAGACCTCCTTCGATGTTTTTTCTAGTCTTCTTAGGAAGTCATTAGATCTTGATTATTCGAATTTTATTGTCCTGGTCAAGAAAGGTTTGATGATTTTGCAACTGCAATTCCTCAATGAAAGCTATGTCTAAAACTACCAAAACTTATGCTGAGTTTAACTATCTTCATGACTTTTTTGAAAATTCTCATTCCTTCTAAGAAAGAAAAGGTTGATAATTCAAGTCTTTCGGTTGACCGACTAATTGAGATTGTTCTTCAATTGCAATTTACCATAGTCACATTTGGGGCCTTGAAGGGACTGAGTTAAGATGAGGATGGGTTGAGAAAGTCAACTATCAGATGCCCTTGTTCGTGAGTTTTTGAAAAATTGAATCCTTGACTAGTCTTTTTGTAAAGTTTTTTTTTCTCCATTTTAATTCGACTGACAACATTTGTCAAGCGTGGATTCCTTTGATCTGACTTGTTAACAAATAGTTGATCTAGCATCAATTTCCTTTTAGCAAGTTGCAAAATGCGCTCCTCCACACTACCACGTATTACTAGCCTATAAAGTAGAAGTCTATTTGACTGTCCTATTCTGTGTGCATCAATTTCCTTTTAGCATATGGTAATTCTTTGTTAGCATTGCACGGTAATATTCGGTTGTTTTGGGTGAGCATTAACTTTCTTGTTAAATTCAGTTGTTTTGGGGAGGTTGATATTTTGGTTTGTTCACACACGTGTTAGATTGTATGCCTTTTTGTTATAATCTCATTTTATAAGATTCACCAATACCTATTCTTATCAAAGTAGTAATAGTTTATATACAAGTATTCCATTGAATAATTTTTTTTGAATTCAATAGGACGATTCTAACAGCAATCAAATGGATAAGACATGGATAACTAAGCCGCGGAATTCATCAGAGTATGAACAAGGGGTTAGAGGTTTTATTGATTTTGCCTTTGAACGTAGTTCAGTTGATGGCAAAACAATATGCCCTTGTGCACGATGTGGTTTTAAAAAATGGCAATCTAGAGAAGTAATGTATGATCACTTAATCTGTACTCAATTTCCAAAAGGGTACACAATTTGGTTTTGCCATGGGGAGTCAAGTAGCGGAGAAACAAGTAATATATCAAATAGTGATGCTTTGGATCTCATTCAAGATGTTGTGCTTAATGAAGATCCAATTCGTAACATGATAGAAGATGCTTTTGGGGTTGATAGGCAACACACAAGTGAAGTACCATTGGCATCAAATGATGAAATTCAGAGAGCTGAAAGACAGACATCGAACATACCTCACAAACCACATCAAGCTATAGAATTTGAGGAGCTAGCAAAAGATGGAGAGCAACCCTTATATGTTGGGTGTACTAAGTATTCAAAACTCTCTTTTTTGGTTAAGTTGTACCATATTAAATGCCTGTGTGGGATGAGTGACAAGGCGATGACAATGATATTAGAACTCTTACATGATGCATTTGAACATGCCAACATTCCAAGTTCATTTTATGAAGCAAAGAAAACTATCTCCAAGCTCGATTTGAACTATGAAAGAATACATGCATGCCCAAATAATTGTATGCTCTATTGGGGTGAAGATGAAGATAAAGAAATATGTAAAGTTTGTAACATGTCTAGATGGAAATCAAGAACAAAGGGTGGTGAGACTCAAGCATCTAGTGATGGCAATACAAAGAAAAAGGTGCCTGCAAAAGTTCTTCGTTACTTTCCACTGAAACCTCGCCTGCAAAGATTGTTTTTTTCTTCAAAAACTGCTGAAGATATGATATGGCATGCCATGGATACCAAGAATGATGGCATGATGAGGCATCCTAGAGATTCAGAAGCTTGGAAGATGTTTGATTTAAGAAATAGTTCATTCGCAAAGGATCCACGAAATGTTCGTCTGGGATTAGCTACTGATGGTTTTAATCCTTTTGGTAGTATGAATGTAAATTACAGCATTTGGCCGGTAATTCTCATTCCTTATAACACTCCTCCTTGGGTATGTATGAAGCAGACTTCTTTTATTCTTTCAATGATAATTCCTGGTAAAAGAATGCCGGGAAATGATATAGATGTGTACTTACAGCCTTTAATCAAAGAGTTGAAGGAGTTATGGATTGATGGTGTCGATGCATATGATTCTTTCAAGCGAGAGATGTTCAAAATGCATGCAGCTTTGATGTGGACAATTAGTGACTTCCCTGGCCTTGGAACTCTCTCTGGGTGGAATACATACACTGGATTTGCTTGTCCATCTTGCAACTTTGACTCAATTCCATTCCGTCTTCCACATAGTAGGAAATGGTGTTTTATGGGTCATCGTCGTTTTCTTGATCAAAGGCACAAATTTAGATTGAACAAGGCTCGATTTAATGGAGCACAAGAATTTCGGAATCCACCAAAGAAATTATCTGATCTTGATATTCTTGAACAAATCAAGGACATTAATGTCATATTTGGTCGAAAACTTGCAATAGAAGAAAAGGGAAAAAGAAAACGTAGTGGACAAGCTACACAAGGTACTCAACAATGGAAGAAGAAAAACATTTTATTTGAGCTTCCATATTGGAAGCACAACTTGTTGCGTCACAATCTTGATGTAATGCATATTGAGAAGAATGTTTGTGATAATGTACTCTACACTTTGCTAAATGACAATGCAAAGTCAAAGGATCATGTCAATGCTCGAAGAGACCTTAAAGATATGGGTTGTAAACGTGACCTTTGGCCAGATGATAATGGAAAGTATCCTCCAGCTATCTTCTCCTTGACTAATCAAGGGAAGAAACGATTTCTAACAACTTTAAGAAACATTAGTGTTCCAGATGGTTATTCAAGCAATATTTCTAGGTGCATTGATGTGGATAATCTTAAGATATGTGGGATGTTGAAAAGTCATGATAATCATATACTGATGGAGCAATTTCTACCCCTAGCCTTGCGAACAAGTTTGCCGGAAGACATTTCAGCAGTGTTGATTGAGTTGTGCTCATTCTTTAGGAGCTTATGTGGGAAAGTGTTATTGATTAAGGATTTAGACAAATTGCAAGATCAAATTGTACTCACTTTATGCCACATGGAAATGTTATTCCCTCCATCATTTTTCACTGTTATGGTTCACCTAGTTGTTCACCTTGTTGAAGAAGTTAAGCTTGGAGGTCCTGTCTATTACCGATGGATGTATCCTATAGAAAGGTTAGAGATAAATATCATTTTATTGATGCTATATTAGATTATTATTTATACTCCTTATGGTCTATTTTGATTTAATAGGTACTTAGGACAACTGAAATCATATGTACGTAATAAGGCAAGACCAGAAGGCTCTATTGCTGAAGGTTATCTTGCTCACGAGATTCTTACTTTTTGTTCAAGGTATCTAGACAATATCGAGACAAGATGGAATCGACCTAGTCGTGTGGATGATGAGCATGACAAATTAGAGCCCAAATCACGAGCATCTGAACTATTTCCTCAAATAGGGAAGCCGGTTGGTGGATCTACATATTTTACTCTGACCTCAATAGAGAAGTTGCAAACTCATAGGCATGTGTTAATCAACTGCCCAGTAGTCAATCCTTATCTTGAGTGAGTAATTTTTGTGCTGACATTATTTATTAGAATTTCCTATTTTAGAATCTAATATCGTCAAAATATGTAGGGAATTTCGACATGTTGTGAAGAGACAACTACATAGTCGTACAAGGAATACTTCTGAGATAGACAAGAAGGTTCATAGGGAGTTTGTTGGTTGGTTCTCTGATCGCGTGAGTTATAAATACCTCATATGCATGCATATTTCATATTTTTTAAATATACATATGACTAACACAGATATAATCTTGTATTTAGATTCGCAATAATCTCAACAATCTTCCTGAATTAGATAAAGACATTCTTATCAGTCTTGCTCAAGGACCTTATGACCAAGCTACAAGATTCTCTGCATACAATGTTAATGGATACAAATTTCGAACTTTGTCTCGAGACAATGCATTAAAAACTCAAAATAGTGGAGTTTTTGGCAATTTTGGAACAAGGAGTTACTCAAGTAGGTGGGATACTCAAATGGATTTTGGAGATGTTCCTTACTATGGAAAGTTGATCGATGTTATTAAGCTTGTATATAATGGCTTTAGGATTCCCTTGTTTAAATGTCAATGGGCCAACACGACGAATCTTAGAGGCATACAAAAAGACAAGTTGGGCTTTACCTCTGTTAACTTTGCAAGGTTAATACATACTGGGGAACATCAAGATGATGAGCCATATATCAATGTTTCTGAAGCTCAAATGGTTTATTATGTGGATGATGAGAAGCAAAAAAATTGGTTACAGACGATATTTTGCAATTAGCAAGAACGGCTACAGATGATGAACCTCAAAGTTCTACTATCATTAGGAATGTTGATGATGATGTAAATGAGGATATGGTTATGTGAAATAAATGACTAGAACTTGATTATCATTTTATGTTTTCTAAACTAGTTTCCAAACCTCTTACCGTGATAATTTTGTTTCGGTAATTTATGATTCTTATGGCAAATCTATTTCCTGTTTGAAATTATATCTATGTATGTGTGTGTGAAATTATAATATCTATGTACGTCGGGATAATTTTGCCTAGGACTGCTACTCCATTGGCAAACATTGCCAGTCAAGCCCCTTTGGCTATCCTAATAATGTTTTAAAGTATAGGATGCAAAATATCTTCCTTTTTTGGGATATGGATATCTAATATCTAGTGTTTTTACAGCATCTTCACTGACTTGGATAAGATGTTGCATCATGTAGAAAAATTTGAGTTCTAATGCAAAGTGTGCAGGTCTTGAAACTGTCACAAATTACGTTTCTTGTGTTGCCTTTCTTAGCCTTCATAAAGTTATATCAACTTGGATATCTTTGTACTTTAATTCTTCATTTTGCACCCTAACATAAGATGAATAATCTTTCATAGCATATCTTTTCTAAACTAGTGTCCTATTTATGTTATCATTATCTATGTATGTGTGTGTGAAATTATAATATCTGTATTTTGCACAATCTGTATTTTGTAAAAATAATTTCAGATATGCCTAGAAAAAAGAGACATCCTCCTAGGTGTCAGTCGACACAGAGCGCACCTATACTTGAGAAAGCATCTCAAATTTCTACTCAGAGCGCACCTATAGTTCACATTAGTCCATCCATTCAGAATGAAACTTCTTCCCACCAACCTGAACAATGCAATGCCCAAAGTCTCTCAAACACTGCAATAGGAGATCTTGGAGACCAAGCTTTAAGGATCTTGAAGAGGAAGAAGTTTTAAGAGATCATGAGGAGGAAGAAGCTTTAACGACTGTCAAGAGTAGGACCAAAATCGTGTGGACAGTTGATGTCATTGGTTTGTGATTTTTATTTACTAAATTTTATTTGCTTGTTTATATTTAATTATTGGTTTATTTTATGTTAATTTTGAATATGATTTTTTTTAGATGAGCAAGGTAACAAAGAAGAACGACAACTCAAAGTGCAAGATGTAGTTGCACTTGCAACTGGAAAACGGATAATTACTGAATGGAATGATAAGCATCAACCAATCGGAGATTCTGGTGGCTTACTGGGAGGATATTTGGGACATGTTGGTAGTAATTTTAACAACTTCCCTATAATATATAACACTTGGCATAAAGTTCCTATGGATTATAAGGAAAACATATATAAAAGAAATATCCAGGTTTGAATAATAATTATTTGCATAAATTTGACCTTCTTGTTATTGTTTGATAATAAGTTTGTGTTTGATTTGAAGGAAAAATTTATTGTTGATGATGATCACCAGAAGAAGTATATCATTGCAAGTCTTTCAAAAAAATGGAGAGATACCAAATGCAGAGTATTTCAAAGCCATTACCAACCAGAGCGTAGATGGGAAGAAAATGTCAACTTGCACCCTAATGGGATTCCTAAAGAGCATTGGGCAGCCTTTTTGGAATATAAATTAAGTGCTGAAGGAAAGGTAGTACAATAATATAATGACAATATTTGCATATTTTTTTAAATATTATTGGTAATCAACTCTTAGTTATGTCTATTAGTTTGTTAATCTACGTATATATTAATGTGCAGGCATTGAGTGAAAAAAATACTGCTAATAGAAAGCGGCAAACAATTCCTCACACTCTTGGGTCAAAGACACTCGCCAGAAAACAACACGAACTGGTACATATATTTTATTCTCTTTTTGTTGATATTGTTAATTGTAGCAAAATGATTTGGTGGGTTTTAGATCTAATTATGTTATCGCACAATGTAAGGAAACTCAAACAAGTAGAAAATATAGTAGAGGGGAAATGTATCTTGTTGCTCACACAAAGAAAGATGGATCTTTTGTCAATGATGAGGCCCAAAAAAAGAATGTAAGTTATAAATATATTTTGGATGTTTTGAGTGTTTATATTGTTTCTAAATATGTAATTTATGCTTAGACTTCATAATTTTCATTTAATATGGATAGGAAGAGTTAGAAAAGGAGATTAGTCAAGGATCTTCTGCAGATGAAGCATTTGTGAAAGTCTTTGGGAAAGAGCACCCGGGATCTGTTCGAGGCATGGGATTTGGTGTTTGTCCATCCCAACTTGGGTCATCATCTCGCTCGGGAGGCTCAGGTCAATCTGATGGTCCATCAAGAGCTGAACACGAGAGCTTGAAGCTACAGTTAAAATTGTTGCAAGATCAAATGACCTTTATTATAAGTCAACAAGGAGGTCAATTTCCCACTGGTATACAGACTAATCAGGTATAGTTTCTATTGACTTCTCATTTCATGGATCATAATTCTTATATTTCTTTACTGCTTATATGCCTTTACTGCTTATATGCCTAAACTGTTCTTTTACTTAAGTTAGTGTAGGGCATATTCTTATATGCCTTTACTGCTTATATGCCTTTGATGTAAAGTCACTATTATATGCCTTCACTGCATTTTTGTTTTCTTTTGAATATTGACTTGACTTGACTGCATGTTTTGTTTTTCTTTTGCTGACCGAGTGAGATGATGTAATTTGCACCACAATTATGTGGCCTACTACATGTATTTGTTGGCCTACTGCATGAATTTTCTTGTTTATATCATAATTTCTTGGGTACAAACTGTTTGAAAAAATGATGAGGCATGACTAAAACATGGCCTGCTAGCTGTTTTTTCCTTATCGTTTAGTATTTTTGTCTGCAATCCAATGCCTTGAATTGAGCATCCTTGATCAAGAAGATTACAAAATGTAAGTAAAACAATAACAATGACAAAAGCATCCTTGGAAAATGGCACGGTAAGTTCGGAAATGAGCTATAAGGCTCGGTTAGTGCTCGGTAAGGCAGCAGTTCAGTGTGATTGACAAGTCAGTTAAGTGGACGGGCTCTGTTTTGAAGAGGTCCAGGTGACTCAAGGGCAAGGGCTCAAATCTATGAAGCAGCTGCTGCTGTTTACGCTTCATAAGTTGTTATAGCTTTTCCAGAGGTAGGGAATGGGGAGCTACTTCTCATAATTAATGTCTTCACTTGCTTCCATTTCATTCGTGTTCACTAGCTTATACAACCTCCCTTTGCTTCCTTACTTACAGTCTTCAAGTTCACATATTATTCTGTTTTAGCTTTGTTAATTGATCCTTTATTTAGTCGTCAAGTATTTTCATGATCTTGTTCTTGTTTATAACTCCTTAAGTAATATGTTTATGTTTTCTTATGTCTAACATATAATTTGATGGATCGATAGCAATATGTCTTTTCTTGCAATTAAGTTCTGTCTCATATAACATCTTTATTTTTATAATATCATTTACAGGATCAAACTTCTAATATTGACGTTTTATCTAATTTCAGGCAACAGACATAGGCTCACCATTAGAAGCAAGGCGCTCTTCCGAGGCTAGTCACGAACCCCAAAATGAAGGACCATCATCATCTTTTAACCCTTAGTCTTTTTTTCTTTAGATCATAAGTCTACTGTTGTTAAGATTTTTTTATGTTAAGGATTTGTATTTGCTTAGACATTAGCAAGATAAACTTGCATTTGATACATTGGTTTGTTTTTAATACCTTTTGAATTAAATTAGTTGTGACGATTTCAAATTGCACACAAATTGATGGAGCATAATGTTAACTAATAACGGCGGTTTTATAAATCGTCGCAATAATTTTAGCAATTTCATGCTAATAAAATTTGTGGTGGTAAAAATTTATGGCAGCAAGTTGTGGCGGTTAACAAACCGCCGCTATTTTTTGTTTGCGGCGGTTCGGGAACTGCCGCTAAAATTTAATGTACTTTTTAACAAAGTGATTTGCGGCGGTTCAATCACCACCAAAACCGTCGCAAAATAACTCGCAACGGCGGTTCCAACAGTTGTTCAAATTGCTACACAAACCGTCAGTATTAACCATTTGCGGCGGTTTGTAACCGTCGCTATTAATCACCGCCGCTATTAACAATCACCCTTCACCATTTGCGGCGGTTTCCAAACCGTTGCTAAACTTTTAGCGTGACATTTTAATCAATTGATTTGCGGCGGTTCAACCGCCGCCCAAACCGCCGCAAAATAATTCGCGGCGGTTGTACCAGCGGTTGCTCAAAACCGCCGCAAAATGGCTGGCGACACTACGGATAGCGGCGGTTTCAGAACCGCCGCAAATGGTTAATAGCGGCAGTTTGAACCGCCGCAAATCACATAATGAACCGTCGCAAAATACTTGTTTTGGTGTAGTGATTGCATCATGATTACTTCCCATTATAAGCATGTCGTCTACGTATAGACAGACAATTACATAATTTTGAGGTGTGCTCTTGACATAAATGCATTTGTCACATTCATTTATTCTGAATTCGTTTGACAGCATTATTTTGTCAAATTTTTCGTGCCATTGTTTTGGCGCTTGTTTAAGTCCGTACAACGACTTAACAAGTCTACACACCTTTCCTTCATTTCCAGGAGCTACGAACCCCTCGGGTTGCTCCATGTAGATTTCTTCTTCCAACTCACCATTTAAGAACGCAGTTTTAACATCCATTTGATGTATTTCAAGGTCATATAGTGCTGCGATAGCTATCAGCACTCGTATGGACGTAATCCTTGTCACCGGTGAGTAGGTATCGAAGTAATCAAGACCTTCATTTTGCTTGTACCCTTTGGCTACAAGTCTGGCCTTATACTTGTCAACCGATCCATCAGCTTTATACTTGCGTTTTAGTATCCACTTACAACCTAGTGGTTTAGCACCAGAAGGAAGGTCTACTAATTCCCAAGTATGGTTATTCATGATGGACTCGATTTCACTATTGACAGCTTCTTTCCATAATGGGGCGTCGGGACTAGAGAGAGCTTCGCTTAAAGTTCTTGGGTCCTCTTCTGACATGAAGGTCATGAAATCTGGCCCGAATGATTTCTCAACTCTAGCCCGTTTGCTCCGACGTGGCTCTTCGCTTTGATCGTCAATAGTTCTTTTATGACAACTAAGTTCAGGAACGTCATTTTCGTTAGGACTTTCGTTGTCATCACTTTGAACGTTTCCCTTTTTATTTGGGAACACGTCTTCAAAGAATATTGCATTCCGAGATTCAATGGTTGTACCCACATGAATATCAGGAATGTCTGACTTATGAACTATGAAGCGATATGCACTACTGTTTTGGGCATATCCGACAAATATCGCATCGAACGTTTTAGGTCCGATCTTTACTTGCTTTGGCTTAGGTACTTCGACCTTTGCTAAGCACCCCCATACTTTCAAGTATTTGTATGACGGCTCGCGGCCTTTCCATAGTTCATATGGCGTTTTGTCATTTTTCTTGTGAGGGATTTTATTGAATCTTGTGAGGGATTTTATTGAAAATGTGGTTTGCTGATAATATAGCTTCCCCCCACAAGTTCTGGGGTAAGCCTGAATTTATTAGCAAAGCATTCATCATTTCTTTCAGTGTCCGATTTTTACGTTCGATAACGCCATTCGATTGGGGTGAGTAGGGCACCGTTGTCTGATGAATAATGCCAAATTCTGAGCAGAATTCATCAAACGGTGCACCATATTCTCCACCTCTATCGCTACGAATTGTTTTAATTCGTTTATCAAGTTGATTCTCAATTTCAGTTTTATAGGTTCTAAAAGCTTCTAAGGCTTCGTCTTTACTCTTTAAAAGAAAAACATAACAGAACCTCGTGCAGTCATCGATAAAAGTGATGAAGTACTTCTTACCTCCTCTAGTTTGCACGAATTTTAAGTCACATAGATCACTATGTATTAATTCTAGAGGAGTCGTTGACCTTTCCACCGAATGAAAAGGTAGTCTCGTCATTTTAGCTTCCACGCACACTTCACATTTGTGTGTATCGTTAACATCGATGTTTGGTAATAAATTTAGTTTAACGAGACGTTTCAGCGTATTATTATTGACATGCCCAAGACGATCATGTCATAAATTGAAACACTCAACAACATAGCTGGAAGCTTTTATTTTATTACCATCAAAATCACGATGTATAGTCATTACAACCATTTTGAACAGATTTTGTTCCATATATCCCTTGCCTACGAAGACACCGTTCTTCGTTAGTACAAAGTTGTTGGACTGGAACACTAGTTTGAATCCAGCTTTGACAAGTGCCGATCCAGAAACTAAGTTCTTTCTGATGTCTGGAACATGGAGCACATCAGTGAGAGTTAGCTCCTTCCCGGACGTCATTTTAAGAACTACTTTCCCGAGTCCAACGATCGGGGATGTCATGGAATTGCCCATATAGAGCTTTCTTCCACTTATCGGGGTATACTTGGAGAACAGCGCTTTGTCGGAACAGACGTGGCGGGTTGCTCCAGTATCGATCCACCACTGTCTCGGGTTGTCCACCAGGTTGGCTTCAAACACGACTGCAGTGAGATCCAAGGTACTGAGATCAATGTCAGTGGAAGTTGCGACCTGGTTCGCAACATTCTTCGGACTCTTGGTTGTCTTCTTTGGGCATTTGCAGTCTTTAGACATGTGTCCATTTTTTCCACAGTTGTAGCAGGAGCCCTTGAACTTCTTGCCTTGAGCCTTCTGTTTGGTTTGCTTCGGCTTCTTGGCTTTTGGTTCTGCCAGGTTGGACATGTCTTCGACTGTCCGCTTTGTTCCTTTAGAGTCGGAAAATTTTCGGTTATCCTCCTCTATGCGCAGCTTCAGGATCAGGTCTTCAAGTGCCATCTCCTTTTGCTTATGCTTCAGGTAATTTTTGAAATCCTTCCACGACGGAGGGAGTTTCTCGATTACCGCGGCCACCTTGAATGATTCGTTTAGTGGCATGCCTTCGGCGTCCAGATCATGCATTATTATTTGCATGTCTTGGACTTGAGACATTATGCTCCTGGAATCCACCATCTTGAAATCCAAAAATCGACCGACGATGAATTTCTTCAGTCCGACGTTTTCGGTTTTGTATTTCTTCTCCAGAGATTCCCACAGGGATTTGGCTGTCTCAATTACGCTAAATACGTTGTACAACACATTGTCCAGTGCATTGAGAACGTAGTTGCGGCACAGAAAATCCCCATGTGATCACGCTTTGCGAGCAGCCTGACTCTCGGAATTATTTTCCGCAGCGGCTGGCGGGTCATCACGCAAAAACCGTACAAGGTTTAGCGTGGTTAAGTAGAACAGCATCTTCTGCTGCCATCTCTTGAAATCGGCTCCGGCGAATTTCTCCGGCTTCTCGGCGTGCGGGATGGAGGTCGGTATGTCGTTGATCACGGCCATTTCAGTTTGCCAATATCATTTTACGATTGTTGGCGGTCTTGTGACCTTTTTGTAATCTCCGCGGTATTTGACTTAGTCGATTTTACTCGACCGTCGGAACTTCCGGGAGGTTGCTGCCGGGAGGTAGCAAACTGAATTTGTTTACGTCGAGGCTAGTGTTGGACACTATCTCCGTAAAACGATATTGCTCCGCTACGGTGCTCACGGATAGCAGCAATTCGTTCCCAAGATACAACGACGTCGTCTCGGAATAGTAACACTTCAAATTCCGAGACCGGCGAACCTTTCCGTAGGATTTTCGGACTCTCGATGCAGAAGAAGAGCTCTCTAATGCTTAGATGCTTGAATGCTTCGAATGATTGAATGAATGAATATTTCCAAAGAAGGGATCCTTTATATAGTAGGTGAAGAGGCAAGTGACCCTTGGCGAGGACTGATCCGAACCATCAGTTCATAACCCTTTAAAGGGTTCTAATCTCAGCCATTAGATCTGAAGAGTTATAACTCTTCAGATGACTTTTAATCTGGTTCGTTAGATCCGAAGAGATTTTAACTCAATCTAATCTCGTCCGCTGGATTCGAAGAGTTATAACTCTTCATCCTATCTTTGATCTGAGCCGTCAGATTACTCTATTTAATCCGATGCTCCAGATCAGTCCCCTCGCTAATGGTCTGATCGTGACCCTGCAGTATCAACGATCCAGATCACGCCCCATGCGATCTTGTTGCCATCTTCGATCCAACGATCGTCATCTGTCTGCCCAGTCAATAGCCCAGTCAGCGTTCTCCCTGCACAGTCATGTGTCATGCAGGCACGCCACGTCATCCGTGACCATGCCACGTCACTGCCACGTGGAGCATAAATGAAGCTCCTCAATGCTCCTCGCGACGAAGTGCAAAGTGCGCCAACAAAGCGCCCATTGCGTGCGCGCGTGGCGGGTGGCGGGCTCACAGGTGCGAGCACCTGCTCGCCCAAGGGTAGAGAGCATCTGTGCTTTTTGTATTGACTGCAAAAGCACAGCAACACATATAAGGAAACATTGGCTTTCGCCAATTAGCGATGTGGGACTAATCCCCATCTTTTTCCTTAACGCTATTTTGAGCATGACTTTAAACACTTAATTTCTCATTCATCCGTAATTGGTTTTGAGCAAATTAATAGTCTAGATTTATCTACGCGAAACGTAGATTTCGATTTTGAAGTCAAATATGACTTTCATCGATCGATGGTACTTTGATTTCGCCTCGCAAAATCATATCCAACACCGTATAGTCAAAAAATCATACCCGCATGTGGTTCGTATAGTCAAAAATCATATTGAGTTGTTAGTCAAAGTCAAGATAGGTCAGATGTGACTTAAAGGGAATCAGACCCGACTGAGATGAGATTCGAGTTTGATCAACCTACTCAACGCATTCATCTTAAGGATTTGCATGGAGACAAGACAACTACTAAAACTCAACTTTAGTGATCAACATCGCTTATATCTTGGCTCCAGATCTCGACATCCTTCCTGTCTCATATCACAACATCATCCATACCTCAACCTCGGTCATTAACTTCCTCCTTGCTTCAACTTCAGTCATTGACATCGCTCTTATCTCAACTCTGAATCCCAACATTTTCCCTGATTCGGTTTTAGTCGCCGACATCACTCTTGTCTCAGTTTCGGATCCCGATATTATTCATGTCTCGCCCTCAAATCCCAACATCATCCATGCTTCTGCATCGGATCCTGACATCACCCCAACATCATCCATGCTTCAGCATCAGATCCTGACAGGGACAGAAAGAGGACAAAGTTGGTCGACTCTCCGTCGACAAACCATGCCCGTCATTGAGTTGGGAGTCCCTCTCGCACACCGACATGATCAATTGTTATAACACTGATTCATGTTTAATAATATTCATATTGTAATGATATGGATATCAAACTGTAATTATTATAACTAGTAGCAGTTAACTATTACCACGTGAATTATCATATTATAATTGACCGATCCATTTAGGATTTGATATAAAACAAGGTATTTAATACGTATGATAATATATAATAATATCAAACAAGGTATTTAAGGGAAATTGTATCATTAAGGTGAGACGCTCACGTGATTTTGACATTGTTATAATATAAAGGCTCATTTTAAATTGACATATAGATGGTTGGTAGAAACGATAAAGATTATAATACGACTTTAATTAACATACAAACATTAATAAAAAGAATACATATATGGTTAAGAAATTTACTATCTAACGAACTGTAAGAACTAATCTTTTGACTAAAATTTTATTCAAACCTAATGGAACTACTTATACGTACACATTTCTTCCCTTTTTTTTTGTAAAGATTGTTTTGTTTGTTTGGACTTGATTGACTTCTAATTAAAAGGAGCTACCTTAACTAACAAATTAAAGTTGTTTAAGAAGAAAGTTAAGATTAATTATAAATGATTGAGGCATTCTTTTATATACTAATTTAAGGAATTGGAAATTTTCAATTTGACCTTTAGAGTTTATCTTTTTCGAAACGCCTGCTATAAATATATTTTAAAGTTGTCATTTAATCTAATGTTTTAAAACCTTTGTTTGCTCTATTTGTTCATAACACCCTAGAGTTTTCCCATTTTAGAGTGATCTCTAAGCTCTTTCAAAGCTCTAATACTTGTTACAAATCTGTGAGGCAAAACATAAATGGATGGTTTTTTATCGAGTTATTGAACTTTGTGAGTTTCAATATGATGGGATGCGACGGTCTACCGTCTTAATGAACTGGTAAATCTTCAATATGTGGTAGGGTGACTAATCGTTATTTTAGGTATCCGTGATTCGATCTCCAGTTACGATGTATTTGTAGAAATTTTTCCGCCAAATGGGGCGCGAACCCTGGGACGCTGAGCTTCTAGACCACCCACTGTGAGCGCTTCCCGATTTACCCTGACGACCGGTGGAAAACTTCCGTGTGACCGGGGCGGTCGCCCAAGGTTGGTTGGAAAAACCTCGTTACTCATTTTTTAGTAAATCTTCAATTTGATTCTAAGACGAGTTATGAATTAAGCGGGTTAGTCCTCAAATGTCAAAAAATTAAAAAATATGTATAAAAAATGTTGAAATGTTCGTTTGGTATAAATTTGGCAATGGAAATGGTAATGAGTTTGATTGAGGGGTTTATGGGTTTGGTGATAATCTAGTGGGGGGTGGGTTATGAAATCAAGGGTATTATATCCTTATTTTGATTCCGATTCCCGTATACCAAACATCATCAATGGGAATGAAATAGATTTCATTCTCATTCCCACCTTCTAAACTAGTTTACCATCGCCCCCTAAGTTTACATTGTGATTAGGCAAGTCAAATTCACGAACCTATTAAATTTTCTACTAGATTTTGCTTCCTCAACTTACGGGCCAGCATGAGTCGCGAGCTTAGACAGATCGGCCCGCCTAGATCTAGTTTAAAATGAATTAATAAAATCTTAATTTAATCCGTATAAATTATTTGATAGAGTGGATCAATTTGATAGTTCAAATCTAAATTGGCGGCTCTAGTTCCAGTTCGGATCCTCTCTCCCCAAACCCCTCTGTCCCGAGCGCAAAACGACCGAGAAATCGCGTGCGAAACACGTGACTTCGCCCGCTCGCGGGAAGAAGTCGCACCGCGCGTCCCGTGAGCACCAAAAACACCCTCTGCCCTAAAACCCGATTGCGGCGTCGGCGGCGAGGATGAGCGAGCGCGCGTACCGGGTGGAGACCACGCCGCGGCTCGCTCAATGGAGGATCGATACCCTCTCCCCTTTCTCCTATCGCAAGTCCGACCCCTTCAAGATCGGCCTCTGGAACTGGTACCAAAACCCTATCTTTTCCTCCTCCCTCTCGAACTGGTGTCCGAAGCCCTTGTTTCCCGATGTTTTTTTTTAAACCTGCAGTCAATCTAAGATTACTTTTGTGTAAAAATCTCACTTTCAAAGGATTTCTTGAAGAAAAATTCGAATTTTGTTACCGTTTTAGGGCATTTTCATCTCGTTGTTCCTTGTGGTTTACGATTGTGTTGATTTCTATGCCGCTGCTTTGTATTTACTGCGTGTATGCTTTCGAATTTCTTTTTTTTTTCCTCCATGAATTGATATCCAATTTGGTGGTCGAGACAGACAAAACCTAATCATCCAGGTATCTCTTTACATTTGTTAAACAGGTACCTTGCAGTTGAGAAGAACAGGCAACTCTTTGTGAAGCTATACCCTGAGGGGTCAAGCTTGACAAAGGAGAAGCCACCAATTGCTTCCTTGATCATCAAGATTGTTTCTCTGTCTGCACCAAATCGCAACACCCTCATTCATCCAGGTTTAGATTTCTGCTGCCTTGATAACAGGACTTTTTATCAAGATGCTAAAGAAACTAACTAGTTATTCTTCTTTCCATGTGCAGGAATTTCTGACAAGCTGCTTAAGAACAGTGACGACTGTGTCTGGGCCGTCGACACCTTGTTCACTGGACGGTTCATAATCGACGTCGAGTTCCTTGATCTAAAGATTGTACCTCCATCAGTAAGTATGTTGGGAGGATAAGAGTTGTTTGATCCTAAACTTCATGCATAGAGCTATAGAAGTAGGTTATGTATAGTTGTTGGCCCCTTCTTAGAGCTTTCACATAGACTAAATATTTCATGTCAGATATTAGTCTGATGGTGACATACTAACTGAATTGTCTGGACTGTCATTGTTTCTCATTGCTTTCAGATATTTACTTCTTCATCTTTCAATTGTTTGAGGGATTTGGAAGGTAAGAGACTTGAGTTTCTAGAAAATCAGATGCGAGGGAGGATATGAAAACATGTTTGCTCCGTTTTCCCTTTCTTATATGTATGCACATAATTTTCTTGCTTGAGATTGGAGGGGCAGCAAAGAGAAACTTCCTTAATGACATTTGCCCTTGATTGTCGGATTTAACTAACGTCTTGCTTGTTAGATGGTCAATTGAAGTTGTTAAATTTTTGAGAAAAGAATGGCATTTGCAATTTCTTGAATTTACTTAATGTGTGTCAGGGTGGTGAACCTGCCTCGATTTGGACCAGCTATCAGGCGACGAAGCACACTGAAGCCGCAGTCCTCAACTCACTGGGAAGGATGCTGAGTGAGAGCATTCACACCGACATGACAATCAATGTCACTGATGGTAGCATTGGTGCACACAGGGCCATCCTCGCTACAAGAACATTCCACTATTGACATCTCCGACATGTCCTTTGATGCTTGCCAAGCCTTCCTCAACTTCATTTATGGCAACTTCCAGCTCGAAGAGTTCATGATACACCGCATTGCCCTCC
The DNA here is from genome assembly GCA_024364735.1 of Boesenbergia rotunda. Classification (NCBI taxonomy): domain Eukaryota; kingdom Viridiplantae; phylum Streptophyta; class Magnoliopsida; order Zingiberales; family Zingiberaceae; genus Boesenbergia; species Boesenbergia rotunda. Next base: position 125,290 of record JAGFNQ010000442.1, read on the forward strand.
TCCGAGCAGCTGACAAGTATGATATCTCCGACCTAAAGCCTAGTGGAAGACATCGATACTAGGAATGTGCTCGAGAGGCTCCAGCTTGCCCATCCCCACCACTTGTCCAAGCTAAAGAGTTCCTGCTTCCGATACCTAGTGAACTTTGGAAAGATATACAAGATTCACGAAGAATTTAACGGCTTTATACAGAGCGCCGATAGAGAACTCATAGCTGAAGTATTTCATGAATTCTCTTATACATGTACACTTAGTTAAACATGCTGTTAGCCCTTTGTTTTGTTTAAGTTACAAAATCATTGATCTGTTTTTCTTGAAGGACAACCTCTTGTGTTTTTTTAGAAGTGTCTATTGTTGTCGTTGCTAATACTTGGCGAGCCTGTTCTTGCTCATCGCCATCCAAATCTCTGTTTCCTGAACACCCTTTTACTCATCCAAGAACAATGGTGCGCGAGGTTTAAGAGCTCTTTTGGAGAGTATTCTCAGTGAGGCCATGTTTGAGGTACCAAAAGAATCCTAGTATTTGGTTGTGTTGTTTTAACTTAACCCGCTCAATTCCATGATCGCAGATTCCCGATGTTAAAACGGGGGATGAACAAATCGACACAGTAGTGGCCAAAATTTTGCGAGGAGATGATGCTTTGGAACGATATCTTTCTCTGAATAAAAGAATTGATTCTGCCACTGTGATTTTAGAAGGTGAATTGGAAGGAGAATCTGAGCTTGAATCTGGAGCCATGAGCAAGTGATGCCCCATTGATGGCCATAAATTGTAAAAAATAATCCTCGCTATTTACATTCGATCGAATTTTCTCCTTGTATACAGAATAATGCTCTCATCTCAACCTGAAGTAACAAAAAAAATTAGACTGAACACCCTTTTTCTATTTATTGATAAATGATGTAGGGAAATCCTCAAATCAAATTGTAATCCAATGCAAAGATAATATTGAGATAACTATACATCCACTAACTCACACAAAGCATCCCTGCATTTGATTGCATCCAAGAACTTTTAATCGTATATCCAACAAAACATAAATTATGCTTGATCTAGGTGATATTTTCAGACTTTGATGCTTATGAATCTGATTCAAGTTCAGATACATTGGTTGAAGATGGTAATGAAACAGAAGGTACTTTTACTGAAGATAAAGAGGATTCAAATACAAGAGGAATACCACCTCAGAAACATATAATTTAACTGGTGGAACAATAAATAGGTTTGAGCAAAGCAAAGATAAAGAGGATTCAAATACAAAAGGTTCCAATAAGTTAGGAGGTTTTGTTGTGGAAATGACAATGGCAAAAGCTTCCAGACCACTTATCTTGCTGCCAAAAATTCATATCCTTTTCAAAGACAACAGGACCAACCATTTCAGCAAGACCACAGAACTAGCCACTTGCATTGACCTGGAACAAGATTCTTTCATTATGGAAAAAGGCAAAATACAATAAAATAAAATAAAAACTTTGAAAGGGAACACTCACAGAAAAGAAAAGAAAGACAGGGCTTGACCACACATCAAACTTTCTGTTCCCATTGTGAGTGCTTGACCACACATTATACTTGATACTTCATCCCATTGTGCATCTGCATAGGAAAGTCATCCTTATTGTAATTGTCAAGACAGTAACTAATTCAATACAACCACAGCAGTTCATCAAACAACAAAGAAAGTTCTAACAAACCACAGCAGTTCAACAGTTCTAATCATTCAAATTCCAGGTGTACCATCAGATAGATCAACTATTTTATAAGATTGTGTCCGGCAAATTGCAAGCAGAAATCAATCTTCCAAAAGCTAGGCAAGGCAGATATGATGATGGAACAAAAAGAACTTAACGAAAAAGATCCATCATTCTCAAAGAGTTGTTAAAAAGATCAAACATTCTTGTATAACACATTGTATCTTTTAGGTCCAATCATTGGCTTGTTGAAGTGCGGAGCAAGATAAATGCAGAAGCTGGAATCGCCAAATCTATTGGTACTTAAAGCATCTCCGTTGTTGAGAAAATAAGCTAGGAAATAGCAATTCAACATAGAAGCAACAGGTGCTTCAGAATTTCTATATTAAAACCAAAAAATTGGATGCTTGCTGATCTTATGACGATAGGCATGTCAATCAATTTCATAGTTGCAAGAATTGGGCAATGAACAGAATTGGCTAATGCATGCCAATGGCGATCCATTGTGATGCATACTTACATTAACTTAAGAATGGATATGGATCAAATTCACTATAAAGATCTACTCAATTCAAGCATTTATACCCTATATGGAAAATAGACAAGTTGAATTTGAAACTTCAAATGCTGCCCCTTCCACTGATTCCTCCAAATGATTAAAAATCATCAGCATTTGAGATTTATCATAACAAAACAAATGCAAGCGTTTCTAAATATAAACTGTTTTGTAAGAAAAATATCAATTAGTTGAGAAACAACCAAAGATTTCATGTAGCAATAGTATGTGACTTAGTGACATCTAATATATTAACAGAATCTGGGATCTCCAAGTTCCAACCATATGACAATGAGCAAGTGCATGGAAATCAAAGGAGCGATACCAAAAGCAATAGAGTCCAGCTATTCTGGAAGATTGTTTTTAAAAAATGACTCTAATACAGCAAACCAGTTAGAACAACAAACTCACAGCTTTGAAGAATTAGGGCTGGGAAGACAGGAAGTTTGGGCACGGAAAACAAATTAGGGTCGAGGCGTCGACGAGACGAACCTTCGGGAGATCCGGTGAGGCTAGGAGAGGAGAGAAGGGCGGAGCTCTTGGGGGCTGATCTTGGCACGCGATCGAGAAGGGGGGAGCTCGCCGAGGCTGGGCACTCCGAGATCTTGGCGCGCGATCGTCGGGGCTGGGCTGGGCAGCAGTAGACTTCGCCGGGCTGGGGAGTGGGTGCGATTTCGCCGTCGTTCGCCGAGTCGCGAGGGCACACGCGAGGGTCGGGGCTGGGCACTTGGGATTTAGGGCACGCGATTTCGTCTGCGAAGGAGAGTTCGGCGAGGATTTAGGGCACAAGCGGGGTTTTTGTGTGCTAGGGGACGCGGGTCGGCTTCTTCACGCGAGGCAGGGGCTGGGAGAGAGGGGAAGGCCGGAGCTCGCCGGGATCGAGAAGGAGAAGCCGAAGATCTCGGGATTTAGGGCAGAGGGTGTTTTTGGTGCTCACGGGACGCGCGGTGCGACTTCTTCACGCGAGCGGGCGAAGTCACGTGTTTCGCACGCGATATCTTTGTCGTTTTGCGCTCGGGACAGAGGGACAGAGGGGTTTGGGGACAGAGGATCCGAACTCCTCTAGTTCCATTACCTTCGAGCTCTCCGTGGTAAAATACTATTTTTTGAAATTTTATTGTTAAAAAAGCAAAATGACTCGACAATAATATTTAGATGAGGTCTAAAGATGTTGCTCCTTCCAATATAATAAAAATAACTCGTTCTAGAAGATTTTCTTAGATATTAATTTAGGGTATAAGATAAGGATACCAAAAATAATGTTATTTTAATTTTATCCTTTCTCTTTTAATTTTAAAAAGTAAGAATAATTTTATATGTTTAATCTATCCGTTAATAAACTTTTTCTCCCTCTAAGGAAACATAAATATTTTATTTTCCCTTTCTTTTCATTGTTCCATCCAAACATAAACTTAGAATGCATTTTAGTACACTTCAAACTATTGAAATATTACTTAGAAACACTTAAGAATTGAGGATGGTAATTTTTCCTATGAGTTTGGAGTTCCATAGAAAAAATCTATATTGGAGATGGCTTTAGAAAATATTTTTTAGTACATATTAGATTTGAGGATTTTTCAAATCTCTGTATTTGAACCAGGATAAATATAAGGATGGTATTCCCATCCCTAAATCATCCCGATATGACAGGATGGGGAATGGGAAGGAGATGAGGATTCTTCGATTAATTCGGTAAATGTTAAATGAAAATGACTATGCTTTTAAATTCAATTTCGGGATAGAAAACGAACATGAAAATTGAGGGGTGAAAATGGAGATGGCAAATTCGCTCCCATACCATCTCATTATCTACCCATTCTAAAAAACAGTATAAATCATGAAGATTTATTGCCGAAAAAAATGATGGGGTTTAACCTTAATACTTGGGGTTTATCAAAGCTTATCCTCTTGGTTTATTCAGACTTTTAGCCCAAAAAACAAAATTATCCGTGCTTATCCCCTTGTTTTTTCGTCCTTTCCATAATTCCTTAATACTCCAAAGATTTTCGTAATTTTAAAATAATGAATTTTTTTTAAAAAATGATAAATTTTGAAATTCAATGAATTTTTGCGTCTCGGCCGGGCTGATCTCGGTAATATGAAAAGATCAGGGTGATTTAGGAAAAACAAACAAAATATATGGGGTCCTGTTTGCATAAATGCCGATGGTGGGGGTTTAAGCTTTGTACGCTTCGCTTTTCCTTGTTAAATTAACGCTCCCAAAGGACGGACTTTGTCTCCGGCCGATCGCAAGAACTCTCGGCTCCATTCCGATCCCTGCTCCGCTTTGTTCGCAAGGATTCGCTTTCTCCGTAGGGAATCGGATTCCTCCTTCGGCAATGGATCGCTCTCCTATCGCCGCACCATGATCGCGTTTCTTCTGCGCTACCCTCCCTGTTTGGGTTTGGGTTTGGATTACTGCTGCCTCTCCGGCAGAAGACGAACGCTGAGGTTTGGCCTTTTTGATTTACGCTTTTTACGATTAGACGGAGATTTGGGTGTTGAAGTTTCCATTTTTTTTCTTTCCGCTTTGCTGATATTGAGCTGGAAAAGGAAATATTTTGAATTCGGATTTGTTCGATTGTTTTCTCTTTTTGTATTCCATGCTCGAATCGATCAATTAAGGTTTGTCTCATGAGTAAGGGTTTCTTCGTCACCAAATTGTGCTCGAATTTCCTTTTTTTTCCCCCTCTTTCTATTTGTGAAATTTTGCCTTTTTTTAATTCCCGTGGGATTCAAAAGAACTTGTTCGTACTTTTCTTCTATTTTTCTTATCTCTATTGAAATCGAGTTTGGCCTTGAATCGACTTCAATTGTCTTTGTTGCGTGTTGCTTGTTTCTGAAATAACTGTTGTGTTCAGATTGCAGAAATCACCGTATTGAATCCAACAGTTTGTTTGAGACCAATTTAGGTTAAATTCGCTGACGGCGCAGGGATCTGAAGTCATGGGTTGTGTGAGTTGCTGTTTGCGCGAGAATAACGGTGAAGAACAAGAACATCAAAATAGAAGACGTAGCTTCGTTCGGCTCCTTGTTGACTTGGTATGTTGCCTGTAATGTCTTCACAATGGTGTTTCTCTTGGATTCATCTGATCACTATTCCTCAGATATAATGCTTCTATGATCATTCTATAATGCAGTTCATCCCTTGAGCATTTTGAATTGTTTTGTTAGTTCACCTTATAGGACTTCCTTCATTTTGATTTTAAATTTCACTTTGATCTATATCACTTTGTTACCATATTGTTACATAGATTTTAAATTTCTATGATCATTCTATAATGCAGTTTGAAGATGTTTATTGAACTATCCAAGTCTTGGGACAAATATAAACTACAGGAGCAAAACCTGATTAAGAAAATTAGGTACAATAAAATCAGAAGCTAATCCACTGTTGGTGATAAAGATTGCTCTTCAACCTTCAAGAATATAAAAATATTGTTAATAAGATTTTGAGTATGTGGTTTGGCACGCTCATATTTGGGTAGTGAAGCTTACTATAGGCGATAATACTATCAACATACAATTAAGTCTAAACAGTTCTAACAATTCGAACATAAAACATTTTCTGGATACACAATTAGATCGATTTGCTTACCTTGGCCAGATCTTTTCGTTTGATCAATCACTCCCGGAATTGTATTACTGACCCATGTGCATTATGTAGTATCGTTCATTGTTCCATAGCAGAGAACGAGTCATGCCTTCGGGCGAGCAAGGGCTAAATCGTGAAGAAAATAATGCTGCTGTTCTTCCGTCAAACAACAATCCTAGAAGCTCCCAACCACAGGCTCAGCAGATAGCCTTGGGTTAGGGCATACCAAAGGTTCAGCTGTTGCTTTAGGTGTGCAAGGGAGCATTCTTCTTTCTTCTATTTCCCCAGTACGAGTCGATATTGCAGATAATACTGCTTCTCCTCTATCGAGCAATGATCCCAGCAGCTCCCAGTCACAGACACAGATTGAAGATCTTGTGTCAGGGCATGCAGTAATTCCAGAAGGTGTCCAGAAATCTGTATCAATCAGATATGAGAAGGATACAAACACTCAACCCGATCCGAACTATCAAAATGGATCCACTGAAGGAGAGGGGTCCAATGCATGCCACACAGGGAGTTCACAGCCGTTACCCTATCTTTCTCTGTTATCCGATGTTGAAGATTCATGCCCAATTTGCCTCGAGGGTGAGTTGGAGCACAAAGATCAATAGACGTGCATGTTTCATGGTCATCTGATTTAGTTTACCTTCCATATAAACTAGTTGTGATTGCAATATCAAGTAAATGACATTCCATTTTTCTACAGATTACACTATCGAAAATCCAAGGAGTACTTTGCAGTGTGCCCATCAGTTCCACCTTTGCTGTCTATATGAATGGATGGAGAGAAGCCATGCCTGCCCATTCTGCAGCAAGGTAACTACTACTTTCATGACTACACTTTTAGTATTCAATCCCTTGAATAAGAGAGATGGAGAGAAGATCGAAGAGGGGGGAATATACATAGGATTCTAAACATGATCTAAACCTATTAATTCTAGTACCTTTAAAGAGTGAGATCAAAGCCAGTGAAATAGACAAGAACAAGAGTGGTAAAGCAATTAGTGTACTCGAAGACAAAATCTATCATCTTGTTTGCTGTCCTATTTCCTTGCACCTTCCTAATTCCTTTATTTTGTTGCTGTTTTTTTTTTCCAGTTAATGCTATTTAAAGAAGACCCCTGATCTTGTTTGTGGCTACTGGTCAGCTTCCAAACTGCTAACTCTACTGTGAATAAATGATTGTTTTCATCTTCTTATCCGTGGCTGCATATTCCTTGTTCTCCCTGTTCTGAAACAGTTTAGCTGATATTTTTCATGGATCACTTGTCGATCAATTATGGTTTAAGCAAATAGTTGGTATACTGTCTGATTTTATGTTTTGACAGGAAAGGGACCTTTTCTGATATCAATTTTGATCTTTATTTAACAACCTTGATATTGAAGATCTGGCATATTGAGTTGTATAGTGAAATCTTTAATATTTTTTAGTCATTTTTTGTTGATATTTATTATTAACTGTTTGACAAAATAATGATGACTTTTAAAAAATATTTTGGTAAAACTTTATTTTTTTTAAAAAAAAAGAAGTTTTGAGAATTATTAGCTGGATATTTTCACTGGATTAAATAATTATCAATATATTTTGTAGCAATTTCATTATAATTAAAAAAAATTCAAAACTTGGGAAAGACAGATCATGTGAAGAGGAAGAACCCCATTGCCATGATCACTTTTCTTGTCGAGCTCATGCAGACACAATCAGCAAGCAAGATTTAGTGGTCCAACCACAAGGCTAACTCTTCTGTTTTCCGATTACAGATCAAGCCACGCGAACACATACTTAAACCTCTATCTGATCTTGTCTAGACGATGCCCCCTCCTAGATACTAGGACTGCCCTCACTCTAACTACCACATCCAAAAGGCTTTAAATACCTTTCACAACTCACAAGTTCTCGTTAACCTGCTAGTCCCGTCATGCACTTAACACGCGCTCATGATGAACCTCCTTTCATCGACGTGGGACCGTCGCGTAACCTTCTAGTCGATCTGACTCACTCATCGCGAACGCCCCGGTTATAGAACCAAGCCGACTCAACCCACCCGACTTCACACAGACATTGCCTTTAGTGATGCAATCAAGAGCTGGCTGTGGAGCCAGGCAAGGAAGAACAGCTCGAGTTGCACAGTGGAGACAAGTATGATTTTGCAGCAAAGCAAAAGTTCTGGCTGCAGTTGAATGGCGTGTGCAGTGCTGGAAAATAACTCAATGGAGATAAGGCCACGAACAGTCGATGTTTCGACACTGTACAAGACAAGACATTAAATGGAGAAAAGGAAAAAACCAGAGCTACTTGTGTGCACTGATGCTGCACTCACTTCACGAATGCCTATCTGGCTGTCCTACTGGGACACTGAACCTTCTTTCATATATCACAACAACACTCGTGCACACATCTTTTTTTAAATACACATGCAAACTAAAACTTAGTTTTGGTGTTAATTAATTGTAATGCAATCTAGTAAAAAAAAAGAACCAATCACTACAGAAATGTGTTATATATACTACCCATGCAGAGCAGGGAGGACTTGCACTGAGGGATTTCCAAACATGAACAAGCTTTATGAGCATGAATCAGATGAACTAGATGTGTTCGAGGCGACACGGTATTTCTACGGTGAGGTCGAGGATGGTGGATTGGTTGGCTTCCATGGTCTCAGCTTGGCAGATGAAGAGAGGGAGGAGGAGGAGGAGAGTGAAGTGCAACAGAGAAAAGTAGATGATGAGGAGCTGGTGATTGGAAACAGCAGTCCTTTGTCATTGATGGTTAAGGACAGGAGGTGGAAGCAACCTCGATCTCCTGGTGCCAAGCTTGTGAGCTATCTCAACCATTTCTTCAACCGAGTCGCTTCCGGCAGGAAGCTCAAGTGCTTGAATCCCAGCTTGAGCACCGGGGAGGAAGAAGAAGCTAAGGAAGAAGACAAATGGATGCAGAAAAGCCTTGAGGAGCAGAGTGAGAGTAGTAGAAGTAGAAACAACACCGTTCGCTGGAGCAAGAGCAGCTTTGGCTCCAAACCCAGCAATTTCTGTGGCAGCAGCAGCTTTGCGAGCCCCAGCAGCCAAAGGGGAATCGCCGAGAGTGACTTTGAGACATGGGGAAGAAGACTCGGTGGTGCTAGGGTTGAGAGTCGGTGGGTGCTTAAGCCTGGTAGTGAAGACCATCATCTCACAAGAGATTGGTTCCATCAAGGCCGCAACTTGCCATTTTCAAGGACTCATTTTGGAAGGGTTAGGAGAGAGGATATCAATGGTGATGACGACGACGAAGATGATGATCTCTTCGAACTGAAGGATATTTGTGCCCAAGAAGACCTCTCAAATGGCTTGCCTGTCTTTGCAACTACAAGTATTGGAGTTACCAAGAGGAAGACATCAATATCAAGCACATCCTAGGCAATGAAACATACTTCTACTCTATAAATTTATGCTGTATTAATTTGTTTCACCTCTCTCTGCAACCTTGAGGCAATTATCTAATGGTAACTAAGATTTGTGTGAGCTAGGTTTTGAAGGCAATTATCTTATGGTTATGTAGATACATGAGTGTTGGTCATGACTTAATAAGTCTGAGATCATATGATGTTTTACTATTTGATATTCATGAAGGAGGATATAATAATGTTTCTATCGATATGAAGTATCATATATAATTTGGGCATCGTTTTGTGTACCACTTATTCTCGGCATTCCAATAGCCATAGTTGTGTTCTTGAGGTGTTATGCTCTCCTAATGTACTCACTGTAGTTAGCGAAGTTTCGTAAAGATGTAGTGGAGGTACCATATGTAGTTAGTGTTGAAATTGTACTACAGATTGTTCCTCTCACAGTATCTAACAATCAAGCAAAGATGATACGTAGATATAATAAATGGCTATTACTCCAACCTCAAGTTTCAAGATTTTCTTCAATTATTGCTGAAACAACTTTATCTAAATTGTCCCATTATACAATAGCATAAATTTGTATTTATGGGAGTTTGTCCTCACATAAACATATTTATTATGACCCGGACCCATATATTTCTAAGACCTATCGAGATACTTTGAGGTCCCGAATTGCAAATAGCCACAAAATTGTTGAACTCAAATTGCCCTTTCTTAATTTACTGGCCTTAATTCCCAACAGATTCATTCATGCATTTAGTTCCTCGAACAAATATTACAGATAATGACAGACCTCAATATGGAACACATCGCTTTAAATAAATAATTTGATAATATTGCAACACTAATTTTGATCACATATCAGTTATTTTTTCTCAATTGAGATAGAATTGAGGAATTCCATCATATACAAGAGTCGATTGTCAGCCTTGCTGTTATGGGACCGCTGCAGGAACTGGAAGTCGACCCAGCCTACAAGGACAATGGTAAAAGAAAAAGATTAATAGTTTCTTTTAGTTAGGCAAATTCTATACCTCTGGGATCAAAATTAAAAACAGTATAATACTTTTCAATCTCCTAATATTTCGTTTAGAACAACCAATTTCTAGGAGCCAAATGCCAGAGAAGTCTTCACAAAATTCAGCGAAGTTTCTTTGATTGGATCTAGCTCACGAATACCAATAATGGTCATTTACGATCGTTGAGATGAATTCGGGCAGCAAATGAGAACACTATAAAAATAAGTGACATGAGAACTCTGAACTTTGTTATGAAACAGAGATCTCAGTTCCATAATTTTGTCCAAGTGTCAACATTATGAGGTCATAAGTCATAACAAAACCAAACAGACTTACAACCAGATATAGGTTAGACACAAAATAAAGAATCTAGACGAAAGCTATGAGATTCAAAAAATAATGTTGAATCTCCGTTCAGTCAAACAGTGAATGTGTGCATTGAAAAAATAAACAAATTGGTTGAATGTAACTGCTTGCAGTAGATGGACGTATCAAGAAGGACCTTGTGGTACAAGCAATTGAAACAGACTTATCATCGAGTGAAATTCTAGAGCATGTACTCAAAATTTCATGGTTTCTTTTCTTATGTAAGGGTTATTCCTGTCTTTGGAACTTATACACAAATCAGAAAAAACATAATTGAAGATCTTACCGCGCATGAATGCACATCATCGCATCCACATAGCAACCTCCCATTGAGCATATCTGTTGCCTGAAATGCTCCTCCTCCATCGCTTCTCTGAAAATGGGTTTGATATTTAAAATTCTCATTTTTGTCATCTCCTTTCTTTTAAAACAGTTCTAGCTACCAGATATATAGAACTCTTGTGGTCATAATAAATTCATTAAAAGCCCTGGTTAGGATGGATGGCATTCAAATTTACCAGACTAACTTGACAAGCGCAGTAGATTATAAGAAACATCTCTTGATGCACTTAATTATCAGATTATGTCGTTCAGATGCTTTATGTGTCTACTTGAGATTCATGCTCAGTTGATGTCTACCATGGTGTTATCACAGTAAAACAAATGAGAAGTAACTTACCTTGTAAAAATCAACAGCCACAAAGTTTGACCAACGGTTGCTAGCTGCACCATGGCATGTATTTAGCATATCAATGAGTTCCTCGGAGTTGTGTTCACATGCAATTGGCCTAACTGGTACTGATGGGAAAAAGTTAACTAGTACAAGAGATTTGCTCGTGTCATTTAGAGGAGCAGATTCAGCCCGATTGAAGCATTTCCCAGCTTCCATGCCATCATTTCCATCTACAGAGTTCCAAAGAAGAATATAAGCAAATTGTAGATCAAAACTAAAGGACACATAAGTCAATACTTTCAATATCATTTAAGGATGCTATCAGATAACAACATAAGATGTATTTAGGTCAAGCGCACTGAAAACAATTATAAAATACTTCCATACACGTATGCCCAAAAGAAGAAAGATGTGACAGGAAAAGCAAAACTCCGTAATAAAGGAAACCATTCACAAAAACAAGACAATTTTTCAAGAGAAAGCACATTGCATTATTTTTCAAGAGCTCAATCACATTTTCAACAGGATGCTTACACTGGTTTTCCACCATGTAGTTCCACTGGTACGCTATCCCTTCTGTATCTTGCTTGGATCTGATTGATGTAAAGACAATTAAACGCTGGTTGTTTGCAACCATGTCACTTACTAGAGGCCAGTCTTGGCCATTCTGGGGCATGTTGGAAACTGGGAACCAGTACTTGATCAATCCTGAATCGTTGAAAAGTCCTGTTAATCCATTTGGAGTCTCAACATAGTCTTCTAAGATCAATGTGACAATCTCAGATGGGTTTGCAGACAAGAATGCCTCAATTTCCTTCATAGTATCTATAGCTGGTTCCTGGACAAAAATGTGTCACTTGCTTTTTCCTTGAGCAGATTAAACAAAATTGCAGTAAAAAATAGTCTGTTATAAGAACAGCGAATTATGAGTTCATCTGTATCAGATGGCCAATTTTCAAGCCACAAAAGAATAGTCCAATTAATCTAGCATGATAAGATATAATTTAGCAATCAATTGAGTTACTAATGTGTTTGTATATGTGACACACATAGGTACGATTCTAAAAAAAATGTATATATTTGACCAAAAGAGGAATTTGTATGATATAAAATTGCCCATAGAAGCTCTTCAGTACCATCGATTATGTCTATCAACACCTTGGAATCAAACTCATACATCATAAATTTGAATTATTCTGGGTAGTAGAAACAGATGAGCTTTAGTTTCTAAAATATCAAAGAAAAATACACAGTTATTAGCAAACACTTGCTACCTATATAATTGTTATAAACAAGTGATAAGTCCACATTTTATGCAGTCAGCAAATTAGGCTAAGCAAATTACATGCCAAAGACTAACAGCAATGAAAAAGATTTCTGAACAATGTTTTAATTTGGTTTGAAGTCTCATGGGAGTATTAATATGTCATAATTATTGAGCAACAATTATGTGTTCAATATGATTTGTATTCACTGAATAACAAATGCTTTTATGGATTTTATCTTGTTAGACCATAAAAAATGTAAACAAATTTTGCAATGCAGTTGTTGTCCAAATTTGCATTTGTATGAATTTGGAAAAACAAAGTTGAATTAAGTACAACTCGATGATGATTATTAGTATGCCATTAATTTATCTTTCTTCACTTTAATTATCATGCACATGTTAACTCTTTTTTTTCTTCTTAAACTAAGTTCATTTTATCTATATTATGTTTGAATTACTCAAAAATATAATAGATGTCAGGAAATTTATTTAGTGATTTTATATTGCAATAATACTTATTTTCAATAGTTTTAGATTTATCTTCTTATCACATCCTCATGTTACATATATTTTTGATATTATGAAAGGTGTTAACAATTTAGTTCTGGGCCTGGCTAGATTAAATATCTTTACAATACTTTTTAACCTTTCTTTACCTTAACCTTAAACACCTGAACGAAGCTGAAAAATTCCTTTCGTATTTTCTCCTTTCCCAATTTTCTATCAAGATAAGAATCTTCATAGATTGGCCTAGAAACTATAAATATATATTATTCTATCATGACTATGTAGAATTTGAAATATGTCATTATTGAAATGTATATTAAATATTAAACGTGCTATAGGGCAAACATCTAAATATTATGCAATAATAATTGTATATTACTGAGATTATTTAATATAAATATTATATTTTTAATATATTCATTTCATAAATAATTTTGCCATTTTATTTTTCATTTTTTACTTTCGATTCCACTTCAGAGATTTAGATATATGATAGAATAATACCCATATTTTTTGACCAGTAGACACCAATTCCACCATTTATCGTTAGCAAATTGAAAGACGTAAAGAAATGAAACAAAGTAAACTAAATTTTTTATAATTCATACTTACAAAAGCAGTAAAATCACGACATTTTCCACCGTTTGAATGGCACAACCATATGCCATCTTCAAAGTCGTATGTGTCCAGCATCAAAGCTCTAACACCATTCTGTATTGAAGATTTAAAACACAATACTGTCAAAAAAAAAAAGAAACTAAAAAGATAGCAGGCAAAACATTCAAATATATTAGGGCCCTACATTTAACTGTTCAGTTACACTGTCCTCTTGATTTGTAAATGTAACTCGTGGGACTCCAGTTCGAGACGGTTCTCCAACAATAGCAAAAGAATTGTGGGTTGTGAGAAATGCATACTTATTGAAGGGCAAGGAATTATTCTGTGTCAGATAAACCAAAAGAAGAAACTTGTTAGCTAAAAGACACGAAATCGAACAATAAGTTCTTTTTTGGAAGCAATACAAGTCCATGCCACTTCTATCAATAATCATCACTTCACAATTTAGGCACAACTAATTTATCAAAACATATCGTAGAAACATGAAGATTATCTTGAACAACAGTTTGTGGGTTACAACAAGCAAATCATAAACCAAACCAACAAACAACTAGTAGAAACATTCTGCACTTAGTTTAGCAATAATTGATGGCAATGAACATACCACGATCTTGAATTCATCTGTTGCTGTGTACCGGACACACCTCGAAGCAGAGAGACCGCAGGAGAAACAATACAACCCTGCCTGGCAATCACTGTCCGAAGAGCACTCCTCAAGAAGCTGCACAAAATTTTCCCCCAAAGATAAAATTGTAATCGTTGTTCTTCTTCTCTAAAAACAACTAGGGAAACCAAACTAAACTTGCCTGGCATTCTCCATTGGAGCAGGCGATTGTATTGGCGATGGAGGCCATCAAGATGAGAAGAAGGAAACTGCAACTGAGGAGACCCATTCTCGAAGAGGCTGCAGCTAGTTTTCCTCCTCAAAAGGCGATCTTTTTCCTCCCTAATATAGGAATATGGAAGGCCGCCGTGGTTGAGTTTAGGCAGTGTGAAGGCACATGAAGGATTCGTACCAAACTCCGCATGAGAAAATAGGGCATCATGGAATGTACCTTGAATCGGTCACCATTGCCGAGGGAAGAAGATGAAACCCAAGCAAAGGTCGATTTCTTAGATGGCGTCACACAACGCGCTGCATTGAAAAGTAAATGTGGAGGACAAACGGCGTCTGCCAAGTAGTCGGCAGGAATGGATGGAGACGGGTTCCTGCTCAGCAGTTTGAAGCGTCGCGGCGACGGAGCACGCGGTGACGAATTGTTCAACTGCGACGGATGCGTGGCCGCTACTTGCTCCATGTTCGTGGAGGCGATCGAAGATGGCTTGCTACACGATCAATTGGTCGTTCTAACCATTTTCTTTTGCGAGGTTGACGCTATCCACTGCCATGTTTGACTACTCTTTTTTTTCCCACCTCTCCCTCTATTTTTTTTGCGGCATTTTACAATTACCCTCTCATCTATTATTTTTATTATTATATTCCAATTATATTTCACGTCTAAATCTTCAGCCGGAGATTAGAGCAACAATCCAATATTCGCAAATAAATTTGATGTTAAACTTAAGTACAGTCAATACCTTAGTAAAATTTAATTGTTAATTGGAGACATAATGTTCGATCGACGATTTGACACTGATCCCGCCCTATCTTTGGCACCGTACGGACAACCAACGTGGCAAACGGCCTGGCCAACTTCGGGGTCCAAGTCATTGTACGGGTAGACCGCTTGACACCCTAGCCGGGCCCAGGGTCCCCACCGGTCGGTCGGACTCGACGGCTGGTCAGAATAAATATAACTGTTCAGTCGGCCAGCCATCTTAAGGCTTACACGCCTCGTCCGTCCGGCCGGTCTAACCCGGCCGGCCACCTTAAGGCTTACACGCCTCGTCCGTCCGGCCATCTTAAGGCTTACACGCCTCGTCTATCCGGGTATTCCCGCCCGGTCGCATTACGGCCTACACGCCTCACTCATCCGAGTGCATCCGCCCGGCTGTCCTTTATACCCAGGCTGGAAATCCAGCCGGGCGGGCCACCCCTGTGTCCGCTCGGACACTCTCTCGGAATCCCCCTGGGGTACAGACCGAATACACCTGCACCAGCTGCAGATAACAGGCTATCATCATTCGTGTGAACTGACACTCCGATTTACCGCAACCTGTCTTTGTCCTCACATAAGACAAACAGTATACGACAGAAGGTTGGTTACAAAACGACTTACCCATACCATATCTTCTGATCCTGTCAGAAGATCCTGCCACAGGTCATACTCAAAACGACCTAGCCATACCATATCTTCTGATCCTGTCAGAAGATCTTGACACAGGTCATACCCAAATCGACCTAACCATACCATATCCTTTGACCCTGTCAGAAGGTCCTGACACATGTCAGGCTTGGTCTTTTTCCCCTGGCTATATAAGCCACTCCCCTCCGCATGATCAGGTACGCATATACACGCGCAAAACCTCTCGTCTCCAGTGCTCCATTGTTTTTCTTGTTCATCGGAGTACTGACTTGACCGTCGGAGTGCCTTGCCGGGACGTCTCCCGGCTAGGTTGCTAACGGTCATCTTCCTCCCCAGGTCCACCTCCATCCGGTCGAGGGTTCATTCGGCGGCACCTGCTTCCCACCACTCGGAGGACGCCCTACGCCCGCTGCCATTCTGCGCGAGGACATCCAGTCATCGTCCACGTCACGCCCCTCTACGCCGTCATCCGGTTGCGGCTCCATCGCGCTCGGCGACAGGATCAATTTGGCGCTAGAAGGAGGGCCTTCTGCCTGATCGAGAGCGAAGAATGGAAAATCCCAATCCACTGACGGTTACTCTTTCGCCTGAAGAATATGAAATGCTGATGGCTGTCCGGACGCAGAAGGCACAACAATCGCACCCGCCGACCGGTAGCCAAGTGGCCCGGCCCCCTGGGCCCTCTACACGGGGAAATTCGAGAGGTATGGCTGCTCAGCCCGACCCCGTCGCTCCAAATTTTCCCCAAGCACTTTTTCGGAACGAAGACCACTCGGCCCCGACCGAAGCTTCGGCGTCCAGCCGGGCGCATCAAGCGCGCCCTGATAAAGGGAAAGGGTTGACCGACCCCGCTGCGGCGAATCCGACTCACAGCGCTTTCTCTCCACAAATTCTGGGGGACCCAGTTCCCAAGCATCTGCGATTCTTCACTATGCCTGAGTATTCGGGGGCCAGCGACCC
>JAGFNQ010000442.1:145033-161084 GCA_024364735.1 Boesenbergia rotunda
AATTTTTATCTTGTGTAGACATGATCATATATTTAAAATTTTTACAGAAACGTAAACTAATTTACATATTACCTCGCGTAACTCGAAGGAAGAGACGAGATCCAACCGTAAGCGTCCCTTGGAAGCTCCGCCTCTATTCGCGTCCACGCCGAGTATCTTCGGGATGACTTCGCAAAGCCACGAGTTTCGTGTTCTCGAGAACTACTAGATTCTTCGAGAACGCGACAAGAAAAACCAAGAGAGAAGTCGGAAGACTAACCACAAAAGGATGGCCGGCTGGTGCTCCTTCTTGGGGCTGGTTGGTGCACGACAAGAAGGGAAGAAGAGAAGGAGAGAAAGAGAGGGAGAGAGCCTATGCCTTCATCTCTATGATTCACCACCCAAGCCTTGTCTTGGGTCCTTTATATAGTGGCCTCTCAACCATCAAGCCTCTCAAACATGGAATAACTTATTCCATCATGCCAAGTTTGATTTTATATCATGGTTAAAATCATATTTTAATTTATGATAAAAATCTTCTCTCCTATGGAATAAATTTCCTTATCATGGTAAATCAATCCATGTTTGATTTTATAAAATAAACCAATCTATGGTTCATTTTAATTTCCATGAAAAATAAACCAGACCTTGGTTTATTATATAAAAATTTATATCATCCATAATTTTATAAAACAAACCACACTTGGTTTATTTTATAAATTGAACCAAAAACTTGGTTCTCTCCCTTTGTTGTGGCCGACCAAGCAAAGAGGATGGAGGCCCTCTTTGGTCGGCCCATCCAAGCCAAGCCCCAATGAATTAAACTTATTTAATTCATCTATTAAGTCTTCAAAAGACTTAGCCATTTTACGCTTCCGATGCGTCTCTGAAAAATTCATATTCGACTTAACGTTTGGCTCAACCAAACTTAATCTCTCTTGATTGGAAAATCCAATTTTCAACTCGTTTTAAATCCCTCGGATTACTCGTAGTGCGTGTGACTAAATAGGCTTTCGATTTATGTTGGCCGTCTATAATTAATCAATTAATTATAGAACGATCATGAGTGACACCTAGTAGTACATCATGATCCCCAATTAATCGAAAGATTAACGGTTGACCTCAGAAACAATTTTGAAATCCTTCAGTAGCTATAATGAATTGTGCCCCATTCCCTTCACCATCTTATACCCACTTGGTTTAGGACATGGTCTATGTGTGTCAGTCCCCACTAGGCTGACTACGTAACACCTAGCCCAAGTAACGTTTTCTCGTCCTACGGATTCTAATTACTCTCATGTATTTAAGAGATTCATACTCTAAACATGTCATGCTCTGGCCAGAGGCTTCGAGTAACAATCCGACGATAGGCCTCGGGTATACATCTCCTCGCAAGGAGTGGTGAATCCTTTGTAAGTTGTTCAAACATCTTCGGGTACTTCGACTTATACCCAATCATCATGGGTCCACACCTCCTTGGAGATGCTTGCTTAAGATGTCAAAGTATAAGTCTCCATGACCAAGATGACTTGAACACCGCAAGTCAAAGGAACATCGCACTTAAGCTGCAGTAAGAACTTCACTGACATATCTATATGTAGACTACCATATGAAATTTTACAGCCAGTCACTCCAATGAACTAGTTCCCTTAATTAGCATTCATGTTTATCTCCAGACATCTCAATGTCACCAGCCAGTGAGAATCAACTGATTAGAGAATAACCCATGCTAGTCTCAATAGAATTGATAATGTCCGTATTTATCAATTCATCGACTAGGGACAATTTCAATACTTCACAATTGCACATGTAGAGATAATCACTAGTTGTGAATTTATCACAAATTCTCTCATGCTGTGAATTGTATTGCAGACATTCAATAAATGAGTTTAAGATCTCAATCAAATACACAAACATGTATACTCAAATAGTGAATATTTATTTATTAAAATAATTGATTACAATCATAAGGCGATTGTCTTAGGACACTTCTCTCATATCACTAACAAATGGTTAGGTCAATGATGAGCTATTCATACTTACTTGATTCATTCTAGGGATATGCTCTGGAAACGACAGCGTACATAGTGAACTTGGTTCCATCTAAGTTAGCCCCTCTTACTCCCACAGAACTGTGGACTGGGCGCAAGCCCAGTCTAGGACATGTTCGGATTTGGGGTAGTCCAGCTCACGTGCTAAATGGAGATTCTGATAAGTTGGAATCTCATACGGAGGTGCGACTGTTCGTAGGCGATCCCAGGGGAACGAAGGTGGTCTGTTCTATAGTCCTAAGGATCATAAGGTAATTGTTAGCACAAATGCCAGATTCTTGGAAGAGGACTATATGATGAGCCATAAGCCAAAGAGTAGACTAGTGCTGGATGAGTTAAGGGGGGGCATTCAGACTTCAGGACCAATTGTACAAGGGGACACATCATAAGCCACTGCACCGCGTGTCACTCAGGACACATAGGTAGTACCTCGTCGCAGTGGGAGGGTTGTGAGATAGCCTGAGAGGTATATATTTTTGGGAGAGTCATCGGACTTGGCCCCGGGAAAACATGAACCGGATCCCTGGACCTATGACGAGGCCCTCCAAGACAAAGATGCAGATTCTTGGCAAAGGGCAATTAAATCCGAGATAGAATCGATGGATTCTAACCATGTCTGGGAGCTAGTAGAACTTCCCAATGGTGTAAAAGCCATTGGATGCAAGTGGATCTACAAAAGAAAGAGAGGATCAGACGGGAAGGTGGAGACCTTCAAAGCAAGGCTTGTTGCGAAAGGGTACACTCAGAAAGAGGGAATCGATTATGAGGAAACCTTCTCGCCAGTAGCCATGCTCAAGTTGATCCGGATTCTCTTATCTATTGTAGCTCATATAGATTATGAGGTTTGGCAGATGGATGTCAAGATAGCCTTCCTTAACGGGAGTCTTGATGAGACCATCTACATGCAGCAACCAGAAGGATTCATTGCCAAGGGCAAAGAGCATCTAGTGTGTAAGCTTAATCGATCCATTTATGGATTGAAGCAAACTTCAAGGTCTTGGAACATCCGTTTTGACAAAGTAATCCTGTCATATGGATTTACCCAAAGTCCGGATGAGTCATGTGTGTGTAAAAGAAGTGGCAGAAATGTCATGGTGTTTCTTATACATTACGTAGATGACATTTTGTTAATTGACAATAATGTCAAAGTGTTATCAGACGTAAGGGTCTGTCTATCAAAGCAGTTTGATATGAAGGACTTAGGAGAAGCGACACACATCCTTGGGATCAAGGTTATAAGGGATCGCCAGAAAAGGATGTTCTACTTATCCCAAGCTTCATATGTTGACACAGTCTTGTCTCGTTTTAGCATGGAAAACTCCAAGAAGGGTTTCCTACCCTTCAGGCATGGAGTTTCTCTATCCAAGAAGATGTGTCCGAAGGCATCAAAGGAGATAGAGGAAATGAAGGCGGTTCCTTATGCTTCAGCGGTCGGAAGCCTCATGTATGCTATGTTGTGCACAAGACCTGATATCTTTTTTGCCGTGGGAATGGTTAGCAGATATCAGAGTAACCTTGGACAGGGACATTGGATAGCGGTAAAGCATATATTGAAATACCTGACACGGACTAGGGATTATATGCTGGTTTATCGGACAGGCCAATTAGTCCATATGGGTTATACGGACACAGATTTCCAGTCAGATAGGGACAAAAGTAAGTCTACCTCAGGTTTTGTGTTTACTTTAGGAGGTGGAGCCATTGTCTGGAGGAGTGTCAAGCAGAAGTGAGTGGCAGGCTCCACCATGGAAGCTGAGTATGTGGTAGCCTCAGAGGCAGCCAAGGAAGCTGTATGACTCAGAAACTTCATCATGGACTTGGATGTGATTCCTGGTTTGCCTAGAACTATCATAATTTTTTTGTGATAACAGAGGTGCAGTTGCAAACTCGAAGGAACCACGAGCCCATAAGGCGAGTAAACACATAGAGCGCAAGTACCACTTGATACAAGAAATCATAAAGCGAGGAGAAGTGGCTGTCACCAAGATTGCATTGGAGGACAACCTAGCAGATCCCTTCACTAAGACTCTTCCATCTAGAGCTTTTGATAGGCATGTGGAGGGAATGGGAGTCAGATGTATGGGAGTGGGAGAACAACAATGTCTTTAAGTATAAGTGGGAGATTGTAAGATGTGTATACTGAAAGACATGACTTTTATTACATGAACATCTTTTATGAAAAGAGAATCACACTACACTATGTGTTTATTTATAATAGTACATACACGAAGTCCCATTGCTTTGCACTGTAGATAACATGGTGTGTGGTGTCACATGGAAGATCATGTTATCAGTACCTTACTTAGCATAAATAGAGGCTCACAACCTAGATGGAATTGGACAACCCATCGGGATGATTGTAGTGTAGTAAGGTGAGGTTGGTCTTGAGCATAGGACTACACTAGTGTGCTATGAGTACATTGAGCAGGACCGAAACCCGAGGTTATCCTATTTGTACTGACTAAATAATTGGATAGGACCTCAGTTGTTATTATTGAGGACGATCCCTTAATCTTGAAATAATATTGGGCATATATTATTATTTATTATTTCTTTGGTTTATCAAAGGGCGAGATCTATTCTGTTAAATCGACAGACCCGGTAAGTTGGAAAATAATACTAATAATATGATGTGCCGATGATTGTTGATAGAATCTGTGTCCTGGTGAGTCAGGATGATGATGCCCCCTTGATGAGCGCAAAAGGTTCATCGTGCCAAACCCTGCAGGTGGATTTGATCTGGCATGTTGATAAGGTTGAGTGGTACTAATCAAGGACCCAGAAGTTAATTAATTTAAATTATTAGTAATTTAATTAATTAATGGGCATGCGCAATCTTAAACATGGGTGGATGAACGACTCGTAATATGTGGAGCCCATATGAAAAGATGGGGGTTGGTGAGGTAAGTTCAATTAAGATCCTTTTTGTGGAATGTATCTTAATTAATGGATCAGGTTTGGATCCATTAGCGGGCCAAGAACCAACTCCTCCTCTTGGTCCCTGCCTTAGCCCTATAAATACCCTATGAGATCAAGAAACCAAACCAATTTGATCAATCCTAGAAGCCAAGACCAAAACCCTCTCCCTCTCCCTCTCCCTCTCTCTTTCTCTCTCAGCGGCGCAACAAGAAGAAGAGGAGGAAACTCCTCGGTTCTTCGTCCCTCCTCCACCAATCTCCGGATGAGGTTTACAAAAGCAAGGTAGAGGAGTCCTCTACCTTGTGTGGTGCTCGAGGAGGTCGGAAGAGGGGCCAGCAGCCGCCTGTAGGCGGCGCAACCTTGGGTTGCGTCGGCGCCGCAAGCAAGGAGAAGAAGAAGAGGTGCGGGTTTTTGTAGCTGAGAAGAAGGTTGTTCCTTGTCTTCTTCATCTTCTTCATCTTCCTCTCGAGGTGTACCGCTGATCAGGAGGGCTTGGAGCCAGCTCTGGTGGACGGCGGTGCAAAGGGAGGGGAGGAGGTGTCGGCGGCGCAAACCCTAGGGCTTAGGGTTTTCGACCAGCTAAAGAAGTGGGTTCGTTGGTGTTCTTGGTGATCTCGGATCACGGTAGATCTTCACCCACACAACGTCCGTGAAGGGAGGGACATAAGGTAGAAGACCGCGAGGTGATCGGAAAGGTATAACCTTCCAAACACCCCTTTGCATATTCTTATGTCATGTATGTGTTGTGTGGATATGTCTCGTCATTTTATATGTTAGAATTTATTGTTTTGCTTGCAAAATATATTTAATAAATTCTTAATTGGACCCCGACCATAAACACAAATGCCGGCGATCATCTCATCGCCTTTTCCGCGGTCGAACGGTTGAACAACGTGCAAGGCCAATTTTGGTAATTGGCTAAGTTGCAATTTTGGATCATTCGATACGGCACGAGACGGTCGATGGGAAATTATTCTCTATTCGGATTGAATTTTTTAATCCGTAGGCATAGAGAGGTCTCTCAGATCGACTAGGTATTTGCTAGGGAACCCCGCTAAGCTATACACAACACAAATAAGGTACGTCTTATCCTACTTGACTTCTTATACCGATTTTCCTAGCGTACTATCATCTCGTCCCACCCTAGTACTAAGTAGATCAAGTGCCAAATTAATTTTCAAGTCTAGTCCTAATTACCTTAATGGGTAAGGGTTGATTTTGAGGTGCCAACTAATTTGGTGCCTCCCCCTGAATTGTAGGTTGGGTGTTTAGGGTTAATGTAGTGGATGCCCTTTTTGGGACAAAATATTGGTTTTACCTCATGCTTTTCTTAAGTTTTTGCATTAGTGGATATAGGAAACAAAAGATCTTTGGGTCGATCTTGTTTTGTATCCTATCTTGTAAATAGCCTTCTGAGATCTAAGAATTAGGTCAAAGCTCTTGGATCTTGCTGTGAAAGTTTCTAGTAAGTCTTTGAGTTTTTATACTTCACCTTTTAGGGTAGAGTTTTCATTTTCAAGTTTAGTAGACTTTTCAGATTGCTTTTGATCAATTAATTTGTTGTTAATAATTTGCTCCTTAAGGTCTTGATATTTCTTAAGGAGATGATCAATCCTAGATTAAAATGCAGCCAATTTTCTATCTAAACAGGAAATAATTTTTAAAAACTTTGCATTTAATAATTTCTGTACCTTGGTTGAGCCATCAAAAAAAAGTGCGGACTTGTGGCTCGACTCATATTCAGACTCTTCATCTTGTTCTGATTTTGACTCGGGTCTGGTTGCCATTAGTGTTAGGTAGTTGGAATTCTTCAAGGGTTCTCTATTTGAGTCGTCAGAGGAGGTCTCGTCCTAGTTGCTTGCGCCTTCTTCTTCTTCTTCTTTGTTCTCTTGGGTTGGTCCTCCTTCTTGAATGGGCATTCATGCTTGAAGTGTCCTTTCTTGTTGCAGCTAAAACATGTGACGTTTCTTTTGGATTCTGTGGTAGGTGGTTTCATCATCTTCCCAATATCCTTATTGGAGAATCTTTTCTTCTTCCTAGTGAACATCTTTTTACCAAGTTCACCAGGTGTTCTTCATTATCTGAGTCTAAGTCTGACTCACTTTTAGATTCCTGTTAGGTTCTGCTCTTCGACTTTGCAACTTTTGAGGAACTTGCAACCAAAGCAATACCCTTCTCAGTTATTTTGACGTTAGTCTATTCATAGAGCTCTAATTCTCAGAATAATTCCTCTAATTTTAATTTTGAAAGATTTCTCGAAATTTTATAGGCATCTATAATAGATGCCCACAATGAGTTTCGAGGAAAGGCGTTTAGGGCATACCTTATCACATCTCGATTCTCTGGCTGATGTTCGATTAAATGAAGTCCATTCATGATATCTTTGATTTGGGCGTAGAGCTAGCTTGTAGACTCTCCTTACTACATTTTAATGTTAAACAATTTATTTAATAAAATGTCACATTTTGTTATCTTAGCATTGCTAGTCCCTTCGTGCAGCTCGATCAGCTTATCCCAGAGTTCTTTGGCACTTTCAGTGGGACCAATTATGTTCAACTCTTCTTTGGTCAACCTGCATTAGAGAGTGTTTTGTGCTTTGAATTCGATTTGCGTCTTCTTGTTCATCTCGATGTTCCACTTGTCTGGTTTAGTAGAGCATTTCCTCCTTCATCCATTGGTGGTGAATATCCACTCAAGATAGCAAACCACTGGTCCATGTCGGTCTTTAGATAGACCTTCATTCTCCTCTTCTAGTACGGAAAATCTTCCCCACTGAACATAGGAGGACGATCTGTGCTGTAGCCTTCACCTTAGGCCATCAGATTTGTCACACAAAAGAAGCAAAAGAGAAAAAATACCAAGACTAGGTCTTGAATTAGTAGTGTAGGAGGTAGTAAACAATAAAAGTGACTTGAATGTGTAGGATCGGTGTCGTCGATAGAGGGGGGGGGGGGTGAATATCGACTTGAATTTTTTTTTTTTTGTAAAACCCGTCAGAAATTTCGATGTTCGTTCGTTCGTTCTAGTCAGAGAGTTAGTAGCACAACGGAAAAATAAAGAACGAAAAACACAACAGAAGACAAGCGAGTTTTTACTTGGTTCCTAACCCCCCAGGGTCAATACGTCCAAGGCCTAATCACGGGTAGCGCCCATCTACTAATGGTCTCCTTTCCAGACTTTCCAGAGGAGGAGAAACCCGTCTTACAGTGCAAGTTTACAACCAAAAGAATAAGTAAATTAACTACATAAAAATAAAAGCAAACCAAAATGAAAGTTGACGATCGGGCCAATCTGGAAGTTCGTAGTTCAGTGCACTTACTCCTGGAGCCTCCTTGGTCGCAGAGCTTTGCCTCTAGCGCTTTTTCATCGCTCAGAATGCTTAGAATGAAGTTTCAAGTGTTGTTCTGAGTTGAGGGGTTGAAGCCCCTTTTATACTATCTTCTCAAGCGCCCTAGAGCCTTTGGGGTGCCTCTATTCGGTCAAAAAATCATCCGGAATCACGAACTTCGCGATGCTGACAAGCCATGGTGTCCCAGGCCCCCTAGACCATCCAGGCGCCTGGAAGCATGGGGGCGCCTATATTCATTCAAGCGCCCTGGATGATTCTTCCAGGTGCCATTTTCTCTGCGTTTGCTCTTCCGTCTTGCCTCCAACTCCAGGTACCTGCAAGACAATTAAATACAAGACAAATATACAGATAATCTTAGCCTTAAAGATTGGTTCTAACTTTGGATTTCTCACGAGACCCTAGGTCAAACCGACGCCTAGTGTTCCCTTCCCAGGGAATGTGCCCTCGCCTACTCCTCTCAGGAGAAGTTGCCAACTGGCTCCTCCGATTGGACTTTTGCCTGATCTTCCGGATCAGGACTTCGGTGCCCAGTCCACGACCAGGACTTATTGCCCAATTCCTCGAATCAGGACTTCGTGCCCAGTCCACGACCAAGACTTATTGCCCAATTCCACGAACCAGGACTTCGTGCCCAGTCCACGACCAGGACTTATTGCCCAATTTAATGAACCAGGATTTCATGTCCAACCCTCGGTCAGGTCTTAGGTGCCCAGCTCTCGGCCAGGACTTATTGTCCAATTCCTCGAACTAAGACTTCGTGCCTAGGTTAACTAGGACTTTTCTTCGCTTTGATAAAAGACTTCTTTTACTAGTCATATTAATCCAGACTAGACTTCTATTCTGCCAACCCTAGGTTTTCTTGCTAAACATCAGATCCTGTTTAGCTAACTCTTGTTCTAACTGATCAAACCTCAGTATATTAACCAGATTAAATCTAGGATTGATCACCCTGCCAAACATCAGGTCATGTTTGGCTAACCCTTGGTTACCGTAACCAACCCTGGGTTCTAGTTGACTCTAACAAACATCAGATCCTATTTGGCTAAACCTTTGTCAACCTGATCAAGCTTTGGTTAACCCTACCAAACTTAAGATCCTGTTTGGTATAACCCTTGATCACTTTGACTAACCCTTAACTTGTTTAACACATATTGTTGGTGTCGGAAGCACCAAAGTTGAACCTATGTTTTGATAGTGGCAAACGGTTCAGAAGTTAAGATTTGGTTGTGATCTAACAAAGTTACTATGTGTGCAGGAAAGTCCTAGGTACACTAGGCATAAAGTCCTGGTTTTTTGAATTAGACACAAAGTCCTGACCGCGGGCTGAGCAACTAAGTTCTGACATAAAGATGGGCAATAAGACCTGGTGAGTGAAGTAGGGCACCGAAGACCTGGTGAGTGAAGCTGGGCATCGAAGACCTGGTGAGTGAAGATGGGCATGAAGACCTGATCGCGGATTGGGCACGAAGACCTGGTGAGTGAAGCTAGGTAAAAGTCCAACCGGAGGACCCAGTTGGCAAAAAGGTAAATTCTCTCGAGAGGAGTAGGTGAGGACGCGTTCCCCGTAGGAGGGAACGTTAGGCGTCGGTTTGACCTAGGGTTCCATTTGGGAGACCCAAAGTCAGAACCAAGACAGCTTAGGCTGTAAATAATGTCTAACATATATTCGCTTCTTGTGTTTTGGAACTAACCCTGGGTGCAGGAAACGAAGGGACTGTGTTTCTACAGCTCAGGCGCCTCATTGGAAGGAGGCGCCTCACTGGGCTAGGCGCCTGTATGGATACAGGCGCCCCAGTGCAAGGCCAAACCAAGACCATCGTTGCAAACTGCCACGAAAGCCTCTGGACCAAGTCAAGCTAGGTGCCTGTGTTAACACAAGCGCCCCAGACAGCTCAGCCGCCTCAATGAAGGGGATAAGCGCTGAGCGAACCTGCGGATTAGAGTTCACACAGGAGAGGCCACGTGTAGGCGCCCCCTTCAACACAGGCGCCTAGGAGACTACTATAAAAGGGGGTTCACCCCCAAGGCTTAAACACAACTTGCAAATCTCACATTCAACACTTTCACTCAAGCGCTACGCTCTGCATTCGCGATTTAAGCGACGACGATGACCTGCTACTCCGAAATTCCATCCACTTCGGTCATCGTTAATTTTCTTAAGTGTTGTAATTCTCTTTTTCGATTCTATATCTGTACTCGAAACTATAATCATTTCTACGAATATAGAATTGCCGAACGTAAACGGTCAAGGACCGTAGGCTTTGGAGTAGGAGCCGACCGCGACTCCGAACCAAGTAAATCAAATCGTATTAGCCACATTGCTTTACTATTTCTGCTGCGTATTTCTCTTTACTATCCGAAAAATTTTCGATCGATATTCACCCCCCCTCTATCGATTTACTATGATCCAACAAGTAGTATCAGAGTGGGTGGCTCAAACATGGTGCAACCACCAGTTTGAGAATTTGTTTTTCGGATTTACGAATTTTTAAATTCATTTCGCACGAACTTTCTCATTAATCGAGGTTGGTGCAACACCACTCGATCTTTTTCCGTTATTATTAATTTCTACCCGCACTACTAATCCAAGACCTAGTCTTGAAACAAGTTTTTTTGTTATTTCTTTTTCAATAAATTCTATGGCCATGTAAGAGGGCTACAACACTGCCAGACCTCCTCTTTTCAGTGGAGAAGACTCCTCCTACTGGAAAAGCAGGATGAAAGTTCACCTGAAAACTCAGGTGGACATGTTAATAATCATCCAATCTGCGCTGGAGATTCCCAAGAACGCACAAGGTGTGGTGCAACATTATACCGAATGGTACGTGTCACTAAAGAAGAAAATCGAGGCAGATGCAAAGGCAACCCAAACTTTGCAATATGGCTTAACCAAGGAGGAACTGAACCGGGTGGGACCCTTCAACAGCACGAAGGTGCTTTGGAACAAGCTGATCGAGCTGTACGAAGGCACTTCTGACACAAGGATCAGTAAAAGAGATTTGTTGCTCAACAGACTCTATACAATCAAGATGCACGACGGTGAGACTACGGCCCAACTCCACGCTAGAATTCAAGAACTAATGAACGGGCTGCACACGATAGGTCACAAGGTTGAAAACCGTGACCTGATAAGGTATACGCTTAATTCTTTTCCGAGAAACTCACTGTGGGCGTCTATGGTAGATGCCTACAATGTTTCAAGGAACCTATCTGAAATCAAATTAGACGAACTTTTTTCTGAATTAGAATTACGAACAAACTAACACTACCTTGATCGAGAAAAGTATAGCTTTTGTTGCAGGCAAAGCTCCCAAGAAGAAGACTCAACCAGCACCCGAGTCTGACTCAGACTCAGATTCAGAAGATAGTGAAGGGGATCGACCCAAGTTGCTTCGGCTAGCTCGGGACTACTACAAAGAACTAAAGCACCAAATGAACAAGAAGAAAGCAAGTCGAAGAAAGGAAGATCCATCAGAACCTTCAACAAGCTCGAAGAGTAAGACCAACGTTACCTGCTACGAGTGCAACAAAAAGGGATATTTCAAGTCAGAATGCCCCAACCTAAAGGAAACCAAAAAGGCACGAAGAAAGAAGGCTCTCTAAGACACCTGGGATGAATCCTCTTCCGAAGAAGAAGAAGAAGTTCCACACGCGAATCTCCTCGCCCTAACCGCCTCGGAAGACGTTGACTCCGGATCAGAGTCAGAACCAGACAACGAAAGTCTTACAATCTCGGAGAACGGGCAAATCATGGTAAGATGTTACTCTGAATATGAATTATCAAAGTTAATTTCTTATTTGTCTCGTAACTTAGCGAAATCCAAGATCCGAGCTGAGTCCCTTCGACAGGAAGTAAAACGCCTGAAAGAGGAGGCCGACTCGAGGTCCTTGACCGAGAAAATTCAAGAAGGAAACTCAACTCAAGTTAAGAAGCTTGAGGAAGAGAATTCCTCCTTGAAAACTCAAGTCAAGTAGCTCAGAGTAGCCTTAGAACGGTTCACTTCGGGTTCCAAGGGTCTTGACATGATCCTTGGAAAGCAGAAGTCCATTCTTAATTGATCCGGACTCGGCTATCGAACTAAGTCGAGACAATACGCATATTATTCTGTGTTGAAACAATCTAGACCCAAGTCCAAGCATGGGTCCCCAAATTGTGTTTATGTAAACAAGCTGGACCAAATCAGTATTGGATCCCCAAGGACAAGATTCACATCTTGCCTAACCCTTATAGAGGCTATAGTCCAGGGGGAGCCAATATAAAAATCATATTTATAATTAGATAATTTTTTTATTGCTTGCTTGTTTATTTCCTTTTGAAATTTTAATTATCATGCTTAGACTTTGGATTGGTTAGACTAAGGACAAAAAATTCAATTGAAATTTGAATAACATAGTATTGGGTGGAGGTGAGATGATAGTACATTAGGGAAGTCATTCTGGTGGAACTAGCCGAAGCTATCGATCCAAGACCCAAACTAGTTAGACCAAAATCTTTCAAGAAGTAACTTGATGATGAATTTTCAATAAAAGATTTTGTCAAGGAAAGGGTTGTTGCTCCAATAAAGATACGACCAAAGAAGACCTAGTGCCTCGCCAAGACCTGTAAGCCAATTACTGAAAATCAAATTCACTTTACTAGTTAAATTTGAATCTAACACAAATTTCAATTAATCTTAGATTCAACGTATTTTTTTAAAAAATAAACTTAAACTTTATAAAATTTTCAAAATTAATTCAATGTCTTCAAAAATAACCATGTTTTTTTTTAAATTAAAATCTTTATTTTCGAAAACCTGTCTCACAAAATCCATAAGGTTAACGTGATTGATAACACTTGACTGGGTGAGACAAACTAGGTTGTGAAAATCAATTTTAAGCTATCCCTAATTCTAATTGGATCCAAATCAATAAATATTTTATGTGTAGGAACATAAAGATTTGGACCAATGGATGTTGGATAGTGGATGCTCCAGACACATGACTGGAGACAAATTGAAATTCACCAAAATCAAGTTCAAGAACCTAGGCTCAGTAGCATTTGGCAACAATGCTACACTCAAAGTCATTGGGTCAGGTAACATTGAACTCAATTCTGATTTTGTGATTAAGAAAGTACTCTTGGTTGAAAATTTCAAGTTCAATTTACTTAGCATAAGTCAACTATGTGATACTGGCTACGTAGTTACATTTACCAACTCTGACTGCCTGATTAGAAACCTCCAAGACTCAGAAGTCATGCTTAAGGGTACTAGGAAAAATAACATTTATACTATTAATTTACCATTAGTACCGAAATGCTTCTTGACTCAATTAGAAGAATCCAACCTCTGGCATAGGAGATTAGGTCACACTCATGTTAAACTAATTTCCAAAATTACCCAACTTGGTTTAATAAAAGGTGTACCAAAATTTAAGAATTTTGAGAACACAATCTGTAACTCATGTAACCAAGGCAAACAAACTAAGTCTGCTCACAAAAAAGTCAATCAGACTTAACTCAAACCACACTTGAGCTCCTGCACCTTGACCTATTTGATTCACATGGAGCCAAGTCACTAAGCGGGAATCGGTACTGCTTAGTAATTATCGATGATTACTCTAGGTTTACCTAGGTTAGGTTCCTAAAAACCAAAGATGAAACTTTGAACTTATTTATTGACCTATGTAAAATGATTGAAAACCAAAATGATACTAAAATCAAAAGACTTAGAAGTGATCACAGGGGAGATTTGAAAATCAAAGATTTGAGAAATTTTACAAAATAAATGGGTATATGCATGAGTTTTCTTGTCCTAGAACCCCCCAACAAAATGGGATAGTGGAAAGGAAAAATAGAACCCTTCAGGAAGCCGCTAGAACCATGTTAAATGAATTTAACTTAGCTAATCAATTTTGTACAGAAGCGGTAAGTACGACATGCTACATCCAAAACAGGGTTCTAATTAACAAAAAGCATAATAAACCCCCTTATGAACTATATTATTATAGATTGCCTAACCTACACTACCTAAGAGTCTTTGGGTGTAAAGTCCATATCTTGAACACTAAGGACTACCTATGTAAGTTTCAATCCAAGTCAACCCCAGGGATCTTCTTAGGATACTCAACAACTAGTAGGGCCTATAAGGTTTACAATAAACAAACTCATAAAATTGAAGAAACTACTAACTTAATTTTTGATGAGGAAATTGAACCAAAAACTGATAATCAAAAATTGAACCAATCAAATATTGATCAGGAAGACAATGAACCAATAATTGAACCATCAATTGAACCATTGATTGAACCCCTAAATGAACTAACTCTTGAACTGTAACGCCCCAAAATTTCCATTTTTAGTTCTTAAAGTCCTTAGAATTATTTAGAAATGGTTTAGAAATATTCTAGATATTTTTAGGAATTTTTAGAGTATTTTTATAGAATTTTCCGAGTCCGTTTGGTATTTTTGGAAAAAGAAAAAAGAAAAAGGAAAAAGAAGCCAAAATAGGAAAATACCATAAGGGGCAGCGGGGGTTCGAACCAGCGACCACCACGAGACCAAGGGAGCGCGCGGCCAGCTGGGCTAGGTATCAAGCACAGAAAAGGAAAGAAGGACAAATACTTAAGCTGCAGTTAAGTTAATCCGACCCTTAAGTATAAATAGCTAATTAAAGGGAGAAGTTTTATTTTCTCTCAAACCCTCTCCTTCCCCTAACCTGCGCCGACCCTCCTCTCCCTCTCCTCTCTTGGGCGACACCAACACCAAGCCAAGAGGGCCGGCCGAGACCCTTTCTCCAAGAGATAATACTATATTCGAGATCCCCGCGACGAGAGGAACGCGTAGACGTGAAGAATTCTTCGAGATCTCGAGTTTCTCCCGAGTTCTAGACCTCAATCTTGGTTGTAAGTCCAAGATATCAATGTAAGTACTGCTCACCTGCAGTAAGAGGCGGTTTTTCCGCGAGAATTTCCTTTAAAAGTTCTTAAAGAGATATTTCTTTTAGTTTTTAGTTTTTGCATGTGATCTTAGTTCATTATATGCTTATATATTTTATTGAGTGTCCTATATGAGATTAGGGACCAAGAAAGCTATGAGAAAAGAAAAGAGAAGATAAAGATAAGAAAAGAAAAGGCCAAGGCCTTAAGAAATCCCCAAAAGTCAAGACTTAGGGATTTTAGCACGCAAGGTGCTCCAGAAAAATGCCAAGGCATTTACAGATAAGAAAGAAAAGAAAGAAAAGCTATTTTATTTTATAAGGCCAGTACCCGGCGTCCAAGGGCGTCGTTAAAGAAATCCAGGTGTCCAATTCCAAGGTCTTGGCCCTGGTAGACCAAGGTCTGCTCTATTAGGATGGTGGCTCGCTACCCCAACCTTTTAGGGAACGCGCATGGATGGTACTTACGTCTTCAGTGGATCCAAGTGATTATTATTTTCAAGTATATGCTTTAGCAAAGTTTTCAAAAGTTTAAGAAAGTTTTCAAAAGTTAAAGAATAGCTAAAGTTTCAAGTTGAGCCAAGAAAAGTAAATTGAGATTATTTATTGCTTGAGTATGCATGTTTTGAGTTATACATGTTCTTAGTTTTCTTTCAAGCATATTAGTATCTCATATGATGTTCAGTTTGATCTAGAAGCAAGTTTGCATATTTCGAGTTTTTGTGAGCTAGATAGTACTTACTAAGCTTTTTTGCTTATAGATGCATTTCCTTTTATTGCAGATAAAGGTAAAGGCAGGCAATTCTGAAGGAAGGCGACGAGGCGGTGCTGAGCAAAGT
>JAGFNQ010000442.1:162321-270164 GCA_024364735.1 Boesenbergia rotunda
CTTCTTCGACAACTCTCCTCCTTCTTCCACGCCATTTCAAGAGAGGCTTTGGGGCTTAGTGTTGCTGTACTTCCAAAGCTCTAGAGGCGAAATCAAGCTTGAAGATAGAAAGGAAAGCAAAGAGAGCTTATCATTGTAAATCTTGTAAGATTTCATTTTATTTTTGATTGGATTCTTGTTGTATCTACTTGTAAACTTGTAAGAGGTTTCTCCACCTTAAGAAGGAGATCATTCATAGTGTATGAGAGAGTGAGGAGAGTGGACCCCTTGGATTAGTCACCTCAAGGAGGTGGATACCAAGTAAAATAGAGATGTTAGCATTGCTCAAAGTCTTCCGCCGTAACAAATCATCAACGAGCAAAGATCGGAGCTAATCACCCCCCTCTAGCTCTCTTACCGGTCCCAACAGTTGGTGCCGGAAGCACCAAAGTCAAACCTTTATTTTGATAATGCAAAGGGTACAGAAGTTAAGATTTGGTTGTGATCTAACAAGCTGATTAAGTGTGCATGAAAGTCCTAGGTACACTAGGCACTAAGTCCTGGTTCATTTGAATTGGGCACTAAGTCCTGGCTGTGGGCTGGGCAACTAAGTCCTGACCTAAAGTTGGGCAATAAGACTTGGTGAGTGAAGCTGGGCACTAAGACCTGGTGAGTGAAGCTGGGCACCAAAGACCTGGTCGAGGACTGGGCACGAAGACCTGGTGAGTGAAGCTGGGCACTAAGACCTGGTCGAGGCCTAGGCACCGAAGACCAGGTGAGTGAAGCTGGGCAAAAGTCCAACTGGAGGAGCCGGTTGGCAAAAAGGTAAATTCTCTCGAGAGGAGTAGGTGAGGACGCATTCCCCGTAGAGGGAACAATAGGCGTCGGTTCGACCTAGGGTTCCATTTGGGAGACCCAAAGTCAGAACCAAGACAGCTA
Organism: Boesenbergia rotunda; assembly: GCA_024364735.1. Classification (NCBI taxonomy): domain Eukaryota; kingdom Viridiplantae; phylum Streptophyta; class Magnoliopsida; order Zingiberales; family Zingiberaceae; genus Boesenbergia; species Boesenbergia rotunda. Next base: position 163,240 of record JAGFNQ010000442.1, read on the forward strand.
AGGCTGTAAACAATGGTCTAAACTTATTATTTTATTTGCTTCTTGTGTTTTGGAACTAACCTTGGTTGCAGGAAACGAAGGGACGGTATTTCTGCAGCTCAGGCGCCTCAATGGAGTGAGGCACCTCACTGGGCTAGGCGCCTGTATTGATACAGGCGCCCCAGTGCAAGGCTATTTCAAAGCCATCGAAGCAAACTGCCACGAAGCCTCAGGACCAGGTCAAGCTAGGTGCCTGTGTCCATACAGGCGCCCTAGACAGCTCAGGCGCCTCATTGAAGGGGATAATTGCTGACCGAGCCTGCGGATTAGAGTTCGCGTAGGAGAGGCCACGTGTCAGGCGCCCCTTCAACATAGGCGCCCAGGAGTCGACTATAAAAGGGGGTTCACCCCCAAGGCTTCAACACATTCGCTCACATCGCTCTCAATACTTTCGTTCAAGCGCTACGCTCCGACAAGCTCTGACCTCGTGATTCAAGCGCCGCCGACGACCCGCTGCTCCGAACTTCTATCCACCTCGGGCGTCAGTAACATTTAAAGTATGAAAAGTGTTGTACTTTCAATTTTGATTCTATATCTGTACTCGAACCTGTAAAAGATCTTTACAAATATAGAATTGTCCATCGTAAACGGTCAAGGATCGTGGGCCTTGGAGTAGGAGCCGACCGCGACTCCGAACCAAGTAAAAAGAACTTGTGTTTGCGATTGTTTTCTTGTTTTCCGCTGCGTAATCGCTCTACTTATCCGAAAATTTTAAGATCGATATTCACCCCCTCCCCCTCTATCGATTTACTCCGATCCAACAAGACCCATGAAGAAAAAATAAATAAATTGACTTCTACAACATATCTACCTGAGGTAGAAGTCATACCTCTTTTATTCTTAACTTTCTCTAGGTAGAGTTTGTAATTCCTCTTCCAATGTTCGGTCTCACTACATTGGAAACAAGTTCCTTTCTTAGGCACCCCAAAGCGCTCATGCTTTGCTTGCCCTTGATATAGTCGTTTAAGCTGCTCAACCATATTGTGAGCATCCATGTTCTCATGTTGCTTTTGAAGCTCAGAGTTCATGGTGGCAAACATTAGGTATGATACATCCAATGCATCATCTTGATGATTCTGGTAAGCATCCTTTTCCGCACGAGTAGCGGTAGTGGCATGTGCTTCAGGAAGGGGTTGCTCTAGGATGTACAGTTTTTGTTTTTGCTTGAGGGCGATCCTCAAATTTCTATACCAATCCGGGAAATTAGCTCCGTTGAGCTTGTCCTTCTTAAGGACAGATCGCAGAGAGAGAGAGAGTATTTGACGTGTTAAACGACATGGTTATCTACAACAGTAAAACATGCAAAAATAAGTATCATATCTAGATAATTTAATTAGGTCTTTAATTAAATGATACTTCCATTGAATCGTAGAGCTTTGGTAGGGGCTAGTCATGGATGTAGGCAAACTCAATTTTCCCACCCCTACTAGCTCCAAACCAAATAGCGACCATATTCATGTGGAACAAGATCCATATTATACCTCATATTGAGTTAGCGTTGGCTAATCGACCAAGACTTGGTATAATTAGGTAGACAATATTTTATCAATTATATCTTATGCAACTCACGGAAACAAAGGGTCAAGATCCACATTACACATCATCTTGAGTTAGCTTTAGCTAAACGTCCAAGACTTAGTATAATTGTTCTCTAACCCAACCTTCCCAACTTTTAGGATATGTCTCTAAGTTTCTCAATCTAATTGAGGTGACTTAGTTAAGTCTCACCCAAAGTTCGATAGCAGGACATCACAATTGTCCTCGCACACTCTACCAAGATAAAATGAGTCAATTTGCTTTGGCAAACCCAACAACAAATGATCGAGGTAGTTTATGAGTATCAAACATTGGTAGGCATATCGAATTGACTTGATTAAATGCCTCTTATTTCAATTGAGATAACATAGCTAAGTTGAATCCCAAGTTCAATAGTTAGACAAAACAATTGTCTAGTTGCACTCTACCAAGATAAATTGAGTCACTTTGCTTTGGCAAACCCAACTACAATCGATCAAGGTAGTAGTGAGCATCAAACTTTGTAGGCATATTCAATCGACTTAATTATGATAAATTTATCATCTAAACATGCATTATATACTCACATTGCATATATTAACATATAAGCAGTAAAACGTGACATGGTTATGGCCCCTATACTATGATTTTCTCAAGCCAATGAGAAAATCGATAGTCAACCTAGGGATAACATCTTCTCCAAGTGCATCCTTCGGTCGTCATGTATCGTCGACATCCTTCTTGTAACTTCATCCTTAAATGGACATTCCACTCCTCATTTTGTACATTACAAATTAGGAAAACTTGAGTTACATTCGAGTCTAAATCTATTTTACAACTAGAAAAATAGAGATAAGGCACGACACGTAGGCCGTATTATGAGTTATATTACAACATGCACACACGCATATATCCAATCACATTGGGGTTAAGGCCATAACCATGCACCATATCATCAATCACATACAATAGATTCAGGACATCAATTTTTATTATGATTGTAAAAATGCTTATGAGCCGAAACCATAGGTTATAAAATTTGTTGAGTACAATCGGTCCATAGCACACTTTCATATTACGTATGATGATGCTATGGACTTTTAGTTTGATCAACACAAACTTTTGTATCTCGACAAATGCTTATACATTATACAATCCATAACAAAAAATATGTCTTACTTCTGTATCACATATAAAAGTTTTTCGAAAATTTATACAATCATTCACAAGTGGCTCTGATACCACTGTAGGGATCTATAGGCATAAATATTTTAAAATCGTAGCAGAAATAATAGATCTCACTAGCGATCTATGCGAAAGAAAACTCATACAAAGTTGATCTATAAATTTCTATTTTATAGGTATACCTTTGGCGCGTGCCTTTTGCTTATCCCGCTTGTCCAAGGTATGTTAGATCTCTTGCACATTCAAGTGTCTGTGCCTCTATGCGTATCCACATGAATACGATCTCTCAAGCTTCAGAGAAGAATTGATTTTGTGATGCTAGCCACAAGATGAGATTCACAAAGCAAGAAGGAAAGGGAGAAGAAGGGATTTCGACCAAGGGAAGGAAGGGAAGAAAAATGACATGCAGTTCATCCAAATGACAAGAAAAACTCTTTTATACTCATCCCATGAATATGAAGAGTTTTTATCCCTTTAGCTTCCCTCCATTAAAGCCAATAAAAAACCAATTAGAGCACATGTTTCTCATGTGACTCTTCAACTTCTCTTCATCCAATGAAGAGAAATTTTTCATCTTTCTCTATTATTTATTTATTAAATATTTTAATGAATTAATATCTCATTCAAATGTGGTTGAGTCTAATCTAAATGAGTCTAACTCAAATTAGATCTCAATCCCATAATCCAATTGGATTCACTTGAGTCTAACTCAATTAATCCAATTCGGATCAAATCTTAGTCAAACTAAGATCAATTAATCTCCGAAGCATTGTGTTCTTAGTGTATGACCCAATAGGTTCTCCTTGTTGGATCGAGAAAGACCGATAGAGGGGGGGGGGTGAATATCGGAAAATGTTCGGATTTAAAAGAAAGAGCAGTTACGCAGCGGAATACAATCAAACAACGCAAACACCAGTAGTTTACTTGGTTCGGAGCCTGGGTCGACTCCTACTCCAAGGCCCACGGTCGTTGACCATTTACTTTGGGCAATTCTATAATGCGCAAAACGGTTACAGAGTAAGATTACAAAAATGACTGTAAATAGAAAGTTACACTCTGTTTTACCAACTCCCGGTTGTAGATCGAGTTTCGGTGCAGCGGGAGGTCGATGACACTACGGACTTGAGTTGGGAAGTTCCTGGAGCAGAGCGTAGTCGTCAGAGCGTTTGGAAGCGTTGAATGAAAGCGGTGTTGAAGCTAGGGGTCGAGGGGTGCTATTTATAGCACCTAGGGGCGCCCTGGTCGTCGAGGGCGCCCTGCCACGTGTCTCCCGATCCGTGCTTCGCTCGGTCAAGCCTTATCGCACCAGAATAGGGATGAGGTTTGACCTCTGGGGCGCCCTGGTCGCAGAGGGCGCCTTGGTTGACTTTTTCCGCGCAGAAGACTCGGCTGTGGATAGAGCTGAGGCTTCGCAGAGAGAGAGCTGGAGGCGCCTTGGCTGCTGAAGGCGCCTTCACTGACGAAGGCGCCTTCGCTGCTGAGGGCGCCTTGCCCAGTAAGCAGCTGAAGCCCATTTGCTTCGTTTGGTTCTGGTTCACCTTGAGGGCGCCCTGGACACTTAGGGCGCCTTACTCAGCTGTTGCCTCACTCCTTTGAGGCTCTCTGAGTTGCAGACACACGTCCCTTTGGTCCTGCATCAAGGGTTAGTCCAAAACACAACAAAATAATAATTTTATACAGCCTTAGCTGTCTTGGTTCTGACTTTGGTCTCCAAAATGGAGCCCTAGGTCGAACCGACGCCTAATGTTCCCTCAAGGGGAACGCGTCCTCACCTACTCCTCTCGGGAGAATTTACCTGGTGCCAACCGGCTCCTCCAGTTGGACTTTTGCCTGACGGTCCTTTGTCAGGGCTTGGATGCCGAGCTGTCCTTCGCCCGGTGCCTAGCATTCCTTCGCTAGGGCTTTAGTCCCAGGCTGTCCTTCGCCTAGAGCCTAGCAGTCCTTCGCTAGGTCTTGGATGCTGGCAGTCCTTCGCCAGTTGCCTAGCAGTCCTTCGCTAGGGCTTGGATGCTGGCAGTCCTTCGCCAGTTGCCTAGCAGTCCTTTGCTAGGGCTTGGATGCTGGCAGTCCTTCGTCAGTGCCTAGCATTCCTTCGCTAGGGCTTTTCCTGTACACTCAAGAAACTTGATAGGCACCAATGAACCCTTAACTTTTGAACCCTTTTGTCGATATCAAAACACAGGTTTGACTTGGGTGCAATCTGCACCAACAATCTCCCCCTTTTTGATATATGGCAACCTAGTTCAAAAGGATAAGGGAAAAAATGCTGAAATTGAAATCCTAAGTTGGATTCCCTCCCCCTGGAAGTAATCTCCCCCTAGGTTTTTCAAAAGTAGGTGGTTTTAGTTTAAATACTTAGAAAATTTTATTATCGAAAAACTTTTTAAGTATTGGCTGAGTTTTTCAAAAAAAATGTTCTAGGTTTGAAGAAGTTTTCACATTTTAGCAAATTTTGAGTTTCAGGAAAACTTTTTAAACTTTAGACTTTTTCAGTTTTTGAAAACTCTTGTTTAAAAAAATTGAGACTTGGAAAACTTTTTCAGACTTAGAAAATTTTCAGGATTTGGTAAAAAAAATTTCAGACTTTTAAAAAAGCTTTTCAGAGAAAAAAAAATTAATAGCAATTCAGAGCAAAAAGAATTTTAAGAAAATTGAGCTTTCAGAGTTAGAAATTTTGGAATTTTGGAAAAAACATTTTTGTTCCCTGTTTCCCTGTTTCCTTTCCAACTCTCCCCCTTTGACATATATCAAAAAAAAATGCACAAAAAGATATTTGCAATAAAGCATTTGCTGTACTGACTTGAGCTAGGACCTAAGTCTGGTTAAATCTTTTAGGGACCTGTCTAACCCATTTAGCTACTTACTAACTGTTATAAACAGTAGCTTTTGCTAGAGTTAGTCAAGTTAAGTGCATTGTTCAAGTTAGATTGTCTAAACTTGACACTTGACCTGATTGCTGTTCATTTAGTGCCCCAATTGCTGCCGATGCACTGACTTAAAGCATCTTGAATTGAGGCAAAGACCTAAGCATCTCAACCCTTTCTAGGTTATCAATCAAAAGTACCCTAAGGTGCTTGTGAGATGCTGGCTTCTAGATCTATAGGTGCATGCAATTCTAGGGTTAGAGCCTAGGCTAAGTCCATTTCGAAAAGAGGCCCTAGTTTTGAAGGGGGTAGTTTTTGAAATAAGACTAAGAAAAAAAAAACTTTTTCAAGTTAAATTAAAAAACATTTTAATAGACATTTTAAGATTAATTTAAAAATCAAAAATCAAAAACCGAATGATTCTATTCTACTAAGCATAATCCTAACTGCCTTCTCAGTGAGCTGAACTCAGACTCAGGTAAGGGTTTAGTGAATATGTCAGCTAGGTTGGACTTGGAGTCTACATGCTTAAGGACTATTTCACCCCTAGCTACGTGATCTCTTACAAAGTGATGTTTTACTTCTATGTGTTTGGTTCTAGAATGTTGAATTGGGTTTTTGGTTAAGTTGATTGAGCTAATATTATCAATATTGACTTGGGTCTGATTGTAGTCTAGCTGAAAGTCTTTAAGAGTGTGCATCATCCATAAGAGTTGAGCCACACATTCTCCTAGGGCTACATATTCAGCTTCAGTTGTGGATAACGCAACACAGTGTTGCTTTCTACTGCACCAACTTACTAAGCTGTTTCCTAAGAGTTGGCAGCTTCCACTTGTACTTTTTCTATCTAATTTACAACCAGCATAGTCAGAATCAGAGTATCCTGATAACTTAAAGGATGAGGTTCTAGGGTACCAAATCCTTACATTTAGGGTGCCCTTAATATATCTTAAAACTCTTTTTAGGGCTGCTAAGTGAGTTTCCTTAGCACATGTTTGGTACCTAGCACACATTCCTACTGAGAAAAGTATATCAGGTCTGCTGGCTGTAAGGTACAGTAGACTTCCTATCATACTTCTGTATAATTTTAAGTCTACTGGTTTACCATCAGGGTCACTATCTATTTTTATATTTGTGGCCATTGGAGTACTTATGCTTTTAGATTTATCCATTTTAAATTTCTTAATTAGTTCTTTAGCATATTTAGTTTGATGTACATAATTTCCATCCTTGGTTTGTTTGATTTGTAACCCTAAGAAGAAATTGAGTTCCCCAACTAAACTCATTTCAAACTCATTTTCCATTATTGTTACAAATTCTTTTAGAAATTTAGAATTAGTTGATCCAAATATTATATCGTCTATGTAAATTTGGGCAATAAATATATCCTTTTCTAAAATTTTAACAAACAAGGTTGGGTCAATTTGACCTTGTTTGAATTCTTTAGAAATCAAGTAGTTGGATAGTCTTTCATACCAGGCCCTAGGTGCTTGTTTTAGTCCATAAAGGGCTTTGCTAAGTTTATAGACATAATCTGGTTTTTCTATATCCTCAAATCCTGGGGGTTGTCCTACATAGACTTCTTCTTTAATGAGCCCATTCAAGAAGGCTGACTTTACATCCATTTGGTATAATTTGAATCCTTTATGGGATGCAAAGGCTAGTAACATCCTAATAGACTCAAGTCTAGCTACAGGGGCATAGGTTTCATCTTTGGTCTTTAGAAACCTGACCCAGGTGAACCTAGAGTAGTCATCAATTATCACTAAGCAGTATCGGTTTCCACTTAGTGACTTGGCTCCATGTGAATCAAATAGGTCAAGGTGTAGGAGCTCAAGTGTGGTTTGGGTTTGATCAGATTGGATCAATTTGTGACTAGACTTGGTTTGTTTGCCTTGATTACAAGATTCACATATTAGGTTTTCATTTTTGATTTTGGGGATACCTTTGATTAAGCCAAGTTGGGTAATTTTTGAAATAGTTCTTAGATTGGTATGACCTAATCTTCTATGCCAGAGTTTTGATTGTTCTAACTGTGTTAACATGCATTTAGGTATAAGAGGAAGATTTATAGTGTATACATTGTTTTTCCTAGTGCCCTTAAGCATGATTTCTGAGTCTTGTGCATTTCTAATCAGGTAATTAGAATTGTTGAAAGTAACTAAATAACCAGAGTCACATAACTGACTTATGCTAAGTAAGTTAAAATTGAAGTTTTCCACCAATAGTACTTTCTTAATAATGAAATTGGATTTAAGTTCAATATTACCTGACCCAATTACCTTGAGTGTAGCATTGTTACCAAATGCCACTGAGCCCAGGTTTTTGAACTTGAGTTTGGTGAACTTCAATTTGTCCCCAGTCATATGTCTGGAGCACCCGCTATCTAACATCCATTGGTCCAAATCTTTATGTTCCTACACATAAAGAATTTTTGATGATTTGGATCCAATTTAAGTTAGGGATAGCTTAAATTGAGTTTCACTTCCTAGTCTGTCTCATCCCAGTCTAGGGTTTTCAATCACGTTAACCTTAAGGTTTTTGTGAGACAGGTTTGAAGGTAAAAATTAGTTTGAAAAGGAATTTTCATTTATTTTGAAAAGTTATTTTTTTTTCTTTTAAAAAAAACAGAAATTTTGAAACCAGATTAAGTGTTTTTCAAGAGGATAATAAGTTTGAGAAGTAGAAGTTTTGAAAAACAGATTAGAATCTATAATTATTTGAAATTTGAGTTAGATTCGAATTTGACAAAAGTTAATTTGAATTTGAATTTCAGAAATTGGCTTCCAGGTCTTGGCGAGGCACTAGGCCTTCTTTGGCTGAAGCCTTATGGGATCATCCACCCTTTCCTTGACAAAGCCTTTTAATGAAATTTCACTTTCAAATTAAATTAGGTCATTTTCTGGTCTAACTAGCTTGGATCTTGGATCGGTAGCTTCGGCTAGTTCCGCCAAATTGGCTTCCCTAACGTACTATCATCTCACCTCCACCCAATACTATGTTTTCAAGTTTCAAGTAATTTCGTCCTTAAATCTAAGTATTACTTAAATCTAAGCATGGCAATTTGCAAGAAATTAAATAAACAAGCAATCAAAAGAAATTATCTAATTATAAAAATTGTTTTGATTTTGGCTCCCCCTGGACTAAAGCCTCTGTATGGGTTAGGCAAGATGTGAATCTTGTCCTTGGGAATCCAAAATTGATTTGAACCAGTTGGTTTAGTCAGGCACAGTTTTGGCACCCATGCCTGAACCTTAGGTCTTGACTGGTTCAGTACAGCAAAGTAAGATCTTTGCCGAGATTTGGTTCTATAACCAAGTCCGGATCGGTTTAGAACAGACTTCTGTTTTCCAAGAATCATATCAAGATTCTTGGAACCAGAAGTGAATCGTTCTAAAGCTGTTCTTAAGTCCTTAACTTGAGTTTTCAGGGAGGAGTTCTCTGATTCAAGTTTTTCAACTTGATCAGGGGTTCCTTCCTGAATTTTCTCAGTTAAGGATTTAGACTCAGCTCCCTCTTTCAAGAGTTTTACTTCCTGTCGGAGGGACTCGATTCGGAGTTTGGCTTTCGCCAAATCTCGGGATAGATATGAGATAAGAGAATTTAATTGTAATTTTGAAAAGCCCGTTACCTTTATTTCGCCATCGTCGGAGAATGTCAGCTTGCCGTCGTCCAGGTCCGAGTCTGAGTCAGTCTCGATTTGATCTGAAGCGGTCAGGGCTAGAAGATTGGACTGAGGTGCTTCTTCTTCTTCTTCTGAGGAAGACTCGTCCCAGGTTGCTTGGAGTGCCTTCTTCTTTCTGTTCTTTTTGGACTCCTTTAGACTTGGACATTCAGTCTTGTAGTGGCCCTTCTTCTTGCATTCGTAGCAGGTTACGTTGGGCTTGTATTTGTCAGTTGCTGGTTCAGCTGGTTCATCCTTTCTTCGGCTTGTTCTCCGTGTGTTGGCTTGGTTCTTCAACTTTTTGTAGTAGTTTCGAGCTAGCCGGACCAGTTCAGATTGATCTCCTTCTTGTTGATCTTCTATTTCTGAGTCTGAGATAGACTTGGGTTCAACTTGAGTTTTCTTCTTAGTTGTCCTTCCTATTTTCCCTGCAAAGAAAGCTATACTTTTCTCGGCCAAATTGTAGTTAGTCTGTTCATGAAGTTCAAGTTCAGAAAATAACTCATCTAACTTAATTTTTGAAAGATCCCTAGAGACCTTGTATGCATCTACCATAGATGCCCACAAGGTGGTCCTAGGAAACGCGTTTAGGGCATACCTTATAAGATCACGGTTTTGAACCTGGTGACCTATTGCGTGAAGACCGTTCATCAATTCCTGGATTCTAGCATGGAGCTGGGCTGCTGTCTCGTTGTCTGCCATCTTGATGGTGAAGAGCTTGTTCAGTAGCAGATCCCGTTTGCTGATCCTTGTATCTGAAGTTCCTTCGTGGAGCTCGATCAGTTTACCCCATAGCTCCTTGGCACTGTTGAAAGGGCCTACGCGGTTCAGCTCCTCTTTGGTTAGTCCGCATTGGAGGGTCTGAGTTGCTTTGGCGTCAGCTTCGATTTTGCGTTTGAGGGCAGTGTCCCACTCTGAGTAGTTCTGTGGTACGCCTTCAGCATTTGTGGGAATCATCAGTCCAGACTGGATGATTATCCACATATCCACCTGAGTTTTCAGGTGGACCTCCATTCAACTTTTCCAGTAAGGAAAGTCTTCTCCACTGAAAAGTGGAGGTCTGGCGGTGCTAAAGCCTTCTTGGATGGCCATTTGTTCTAAAATTGTGAACAACAAAAAAAAACAAGAATATTCCAAGACTTGGTCTTGGATTAGTAGTGCGGGAAGTAAAGAAATAAAAACAATTTCAAGGGGTGTTGCACCAACCTTGAAAGAAAAATTCGAACGAAAATTTAAAAAAAATGAGAGAGAAAAACGAAAGAAATCCGAAAAATTTTCAAACTGGTGGTTGCACCAAGTTTGAATTCCCCGCTCTGATACCACTTGTTGGATCGAGAAAGACCGATAGAGGGGGGGGTGAATATCGGAAAATGTTCGGATTTAAAAGAAAGAGCAGTTACGCAGCGGAATAAAATCAAACAACGCAAACACCAGTAGTTTACTTGGTTCGGAGCCTGGGTCGACTCCTACTCCAAGGCCCACGGTCGTTGACCGTTTACTTTGGGCAATTCTATAATGCGCAAAACGGTTACAGAGTAAGATTACAAAAATGACTGTAAATAGAAAGTTACACTCTGTTTTACCAACTCCCGGTTGTAGATCGAGTTTCGGTGCAGCGGGAGGTCGATGACGCTACGGACTTGAGTTGGGAAGTTCCTGGAGCAGAGCGTAGTCGTCAGAGCGTTTGGAAGCGTTGAATGAAAGCGGTGTTGAAGCTAGGGGTCGAGGGGTGCTATTTATAGCACCTAGGGGCGCCCTGGTCGTCGAGGGCGCCCTGCCACGTGTCTCCCGATCCGTGCTTCGCTCGGTCAAGCCTTATCGCACCAGAATAGGGATGAGGTTTGACCTCTGGGGCGCCCTGGTCGCAGAGGGCGCCTTGGTTGACTTTTTTCGCGCAGAAGACTCGGCTGTGGATAGAGCTGAGGCTTCGCAGAGAGAGAGCTGGAGGCGCCTTGGCTGCTGAAGGCGCCTTCACTGACGAAGGCGCCTTCGCTGCTGAGGGCGCCTTGCCCAGTAAGCAGCTGAAGCCCATTTGCTTCGTTTGGTTCTGGTTCACCTTGAGGGCGCCCTGGACACTTAGGGCGCCTTACTCAGCTGTTGCCTCACTCCTTTGAGGCTCTCTGAGTTGCAGACACACGTCCCTTTGGTCCTGCATCAAGGGTTAGTCCAAAACACAACAAAATAATAATTTTATACAGCCTTAGCTGTCTTGGTTCTGACTTTGGTCTCCAAAATGGAGCCCTAGGTCGAACCGACGCCTAATGTTCCCTCAAGGGGAACGCGTCCTCACCTACTCCTCTCGGGAGAATTTACCTGGTGCCAACCGGCTCCTCCAGTTGGACTTTTGCCTGACGGTCCTTTGTCAGGGCTTGGATGCCGAGCTGTCCTTCGCCCGGTGCCTAGCATTCCTTCGCTAGGGCTTTAGTCCCAGGCTGTCCTTCGCCTAGAGCCTAGCAGTCCTTCGCTAGGTCTTGGATGCTGGCAGTCCTTCGCCAGTTGCCTAGCAGTCCTTCGCTAGGGCTTGGATGCTGGCAGTCCTTCGCCAGTTGCCTAGCAGTCCTTTGCTAGGGCTTGGATACAGGCAGTCCTTCGTCAGTGCCTAGCATTCCTTCGCTAGGGCTTTTCCTGTACACTCAAGAAACTTGTTAGGCACCAATGAACCCTTAACTTTTGAACCCTTTTGTCGATATCAAAACACAGGTTTGACTTGGGTGCAATCTGCACCAACACTCCTAATGTTAGCAATGTGTCTAAACCGCTTTAGACACATAAGCAATGAGCGACATCTAGCAATGCATCATTGCTACCTAAGTGACGAGAAAGTCGAGATCCGACTTAACCTCCGTGACTATGATAATTTATGACCTTATCCTTTTATCCTCGATATCTAGATTGACCAATGAGGCATAGACCGTGTCATCCTCGATCAATCTTTGTGTTTCTTGATCCCCGAGTAGACTCACTTAAACAAATGAGCTCAATATCTCATATTGACTTATTTGAGTATGACCATGCATTTTAGTGGTCCTACTCGATCAAGGGGTCCACAAATATCACTCCCATCATATGGGAGAGATAGATCCCATCTACATCACTCACATCCCTTCGTATAATTCATTACATACCCAGTGATCGCCTTTATAGTCCACCCTGTTATAGGTGACATTTGACGATACGAAAGTACATAACTCCTTATGTAGGGAACCATAGTGACTTCAAGTCTAAGGACTATTCATACTAATAGTCACATGAGAAAGTTTATGACACTCATATGACAATCTATGAAACTTTCTCATAGCGGAATAATTCAGTACACATTCTCTAATGTATACCCACGTGTCAACTTGATATCACATATCCATGACTTGTGAGTTTAAGTCATCAATTGACCTACATGCTAGTCTCTATGCATTAATATTGTCCTTGAATATTAATGTTTGACTAGGAATAGTTTAGTGTAGTGTTCTCTACATCATCTCACTATCGATTTAATTAATCGATATGATATAGATAAAAACCTACTACCCAAGGACATTATTATACTTAGTTATTTGACACAAATATAAAATAAGTATAATAATCAAACATGCCTTTATTAATAATAGGATATGATAAAAAAATCCCTAGTCAATCATCACATAATTGACTCTAGTGCTCCGACTAACATAATCCATAGGGTGCGTCAGAGACTAGCAGACTTACTCTCGAAGAATTACCTACGAGAGGAAGTCTAATACGTTGGTTTACGAAGGTTGTACGAGCCGATTTGGGTGATCATGGATTGATTAACCAAATTTGTGCACTATTTCTCGATCTGTAGGACAGGCCATTTGAAAACATAGTAGGGACATACGACAGGGAGACTATATGTTAGGGATTTTCTTTGGAATCTGGCAGGAGTCTGTTGGTGCAGGAAGCACCAGATCGAACCTGGTTTTGATAATGGCAAAGGGTTCAAAGTTAAGTATGTGTTGTTATCTAACGGATTTACCAAGTGTGCAGGAAAGTCCTAGTTCACCTTGGCACGAAATCTTGACCTGCAAGGTTGAGCAAGAAGTCCTGGTCGAGGACTGGGCAAGAAGACCTGGCTGAGGGTTAGGCAAGAAGTCCTGGTTGTGGACTGGCCAATGAAGTCCTGATCCGAAAGATTGGGCAGAAGTCTTAGCCGAGCGAGAGTTGCGGACAGAAGTAGAGACGGGTCGAGGAACGGACGTCTCGAGATCTGGTAATCTCGGAGGCCGAGCAAAAGTCCAACCGGAGGAGCCGGTTGGCAAAAGGTAATTTCTATTGGTGCAAGATGCATCAATGATGCCATTCTCTAAGTATTTCGATGTTTAACAATATACTTAAGTTAGTAACAATATGTGTTAGACAAGTTAAGGGTTAGTCAAAGTGATCAAGGGTTAAACCAAACAGGACCTTATGTTTGTTAACCCAGGCTTGATCAGGTTGACAAAGGTTTAGCCAAACAGGATCTGATGTTTGGCAGAGTCAACCAGAACCCAGGGTTGGTTAAGGTAACCAAGGGTTAGCCAAACAGACCTAATGTTTGGCAGGGTGATCAAACCTAGATTTAATCTGATTAACATACTAAGGTTTGATCAGTTAGAACAAGGGTTAGCTAAACATGATCTGATGTTTAGCAGAAAGCCCAGGGTTGGTCAGTTAGACCAAGAAGTAAGCCAAACAGGACTTGATGTTTGGTAGAAGAGAAGTCTAGTCAGGATTAATATGACTAGCAAAAGAAATCCTTATCAAGGTAAGGAAAAGTCCTAGTTAACCTAGGCAATAAGTCCTAGTTCGAGGAATTGGTCACTAAGTCCTGGCCGAGGGTTTGGCACCTAAGACCTGACCGAGGGTTGGGCACGAAGTCCTGGTTCGTGGAATTGGACAATAAGTCCTGGCCGAGGGCTGGACACCTAAGACCTGACCGAGGGTTGGGCACGAAGTCCTGGTTCATGGAATTGGACAATAAGTCCTGGCCATGGGCTGAGCACCTAAGACCTGACCAAGGTTAGGCAATAAGTTCTGGTTGTGGACTAGGCACCGAAGTCCTGATCTGGAAGATCGGACAAAAGTCCAACCGGAGGAGCCGGTTGGCAACTTCTCCTGAGAGGAGTAGGCGAGGGCGTGTTCCCGGGGAAAGGGAACACTAGGCCTCGGTTCGACCTAGGGGTTCACGAGAAATCCAAAATCAGAACCAATTTTTAAGGCTAAGATTATTTGCATGTTTGTTTTGTGTTTGTATATCTTGCAGGTACCTAGAGTTTGAGGCAAAGCAGACAAGCAAACACAAGATGGCTGGAAAACTGCTTCTAGGGCACCCCATTAACTAGGGTGCCCCCATGCTTCCAAGCGCCCTGGATACCAGGCGCCTGGATGGTCTAGGGTGCCTTGGACTGCCTTCTTATCAGCATCGCAAGTTTGTGATTTCGGATGAGTTTTTGACCGCCTATAGGGCGCCTCAGAGGCTCTAGGGCGCCCGAGATGAAGCTATAAAAGGGGCTTCGACCCCTCAACTCAATACAACAACTGTTATAACATTCTAAGCATTCTGAGCCAAGAAAAAGTGCTAGAGATGAAGCTCTGCGACTAAGGAGGCTTCAGGAGAAAGTGCATTGCACTTTGGACTTCCAGATTAGTTGGGTCTTCGACTTTTGTTTAGTTTGCTTTTCATTTTCAAGTTAAAGTTATTTACTATTGTTTTGCTTGTAACTCTGAACTGTAAGACGGGTTTCTCCACCTCTGAAAAGTCTAGAAAGGAGACCACTAGTGGACGGGCGCTACCCGTGATTAGGACTTGGATGTACTAACCCTGGGGGGTTGGGAACCAAGTAAATGCCGCCTGTACGAGTGTCGTTTACTTTCATTCTTTATTATTTCCGCTGCTACTAACTCTATGATTAGAACGAACGAACGACTGTCAATGTTTCCGACGAATTTTTGAAAGATTGTTTTAGTCGATATTCACCCCCTCTATCGACGTCACCGGTCCTACAAGTGGTATCAAAGCCTGGTAGCTCTTCATCGGACTAACAGCCGACGGAGCAATGACGCCAGGAGCTGAGGGGGGGGGGAGCAAGGGTGAATCAGGTATTTTTCAATTATGTCAAAATTCAAGTTTCATATAATATGTTTTAAGTGCAGAGAGAGAAAACACTACAAAAACCAGTGTCCTACTCGTAAGAGTCGTTCTTCACTATCAGCGGCAAAGGAGGTACCAGCGCCAGGAGTCTGGATGGACAAGAGCCATATCCAGTGCTTCAAATGTCGAAAGCACGGACACTATAAGAACCAGTGTCCTACCAAGGTACAAAATGTTTATTTTAGCAATAATTTTCAAATTCCTGCACAATTATACAGTAATTTTGTTAATTTAGATAACTCTGTTAATTTTTCTGATAAACTAGATTTTTTTACATAATCAACTTAAGTTATTGAATGAAAAATTATCAAATATTGATAATACTAAAATATCAGATATGAATTCTTTAATCTTTAATATCAATGCAACAATTTTTAGAATTAATTCCAATATTTTATCTAATAATGCTGATAAGAATAATAATTATATTGTTGACAATCTTGAAGATAAAGATGAAACTAAAATTAGTAATCCTTTAATTTCTGATAATGTTAAGGATGACAATATTTCAATTAATAACGACAATACCAATATGGGTCAAAATAATATTGATAATAATCCTTCAGATAATTTTGAAGATAATGATGTAATTATTTCTAATATTTCTGAAAATAATTCTAAGGATATTAAAGATCTAGATAATATTGAAGACAATACTCAATATACCCTTGAATATACAAATTTAATAAACAACCCTGAAAATTACTCTACCTACTATGAAGATGGAGAATAATATAACTCTGATGATGAGGATGAGGAGGAAGAAGAATTTCTTAAAATCAAAGCTACATTTAATAAATTTTACAAAAATTCAAAAAAGCAGAAGTATTAGATAAACTTGAAAAATTATATGAAAAAGAAATAGTAGATGATTCTGAATTTTTTGAATTAATGAAAATGATGCAATTAGACCCACAATTACTATTTACCCTTGAAATCTTAAACCCTAATTCTTAATAACCTAAATTCAAATTAAACCTTAATAACTTAAATACGAATTAATTAAATCTTAAATTCAATTAACAACTTAAATTAATTCTTAAACCTTAATTAATTCTTAAATAATTAAACCTTAACTAATTCTTAAATAACCTCAACCTTAATTAACTCTTAATTAATTTAACTCTAATTAATTCTTAATCAATTTAACTCTAATTAATTCTTAATTAATTTAACTCTAATTAAGTCTTAATTAATTCAACCCTAATTAAATCTTAACAAATTTTAACTTTAATTAATTTTTAATAATTTTAACCTAAATTAATTTTTAATAATTTCAATCTTAATTAATTTTTAACAATTTCAACCTAAATTAATTTTTAATAATTTCAATCTTAATTAATTTTTAATAATTTCAACCTTAATTAATTTTTAAATAATTTCAACATTAATTAATAATCACAAATAAATATTTATTGAACTATCTTGTAACAATTATTAACAAGTCAACTTTATTAATAAATTCAAAAGTCATACAAAATTCATGAACTTAACTCAAATTGATTACTTTCAAGTATGAAACCAAATAAAGTTCTACCCAATCGAAACCTCCAACTTAATAATATTAAATATGTCAAAGTGGGTTGACATATTCGTGGGTTCACACGATATGTATCAAATCGAGAATTTGATACATTATTAGAAACTTAATTAAAATATTATAACTTGATTGACTCGTGCATTAATGTCATGTTTATGCATTTGCTGATTTTTTTAAAAATATTTGCTAACATAGTCCAGGGTGGGGCGAGATGATAGTACGTTAGGGAAGCTTGGCCTAGCTAAGTGGAACTAGCCGAAGCTACCTCGCCACATCCTAGACTAGATAGACCAGAGTTTTTCAAAGAGTAAAATAAAAGTATTATTTCTTTAAAAAGGCTTTGTCTAAGGAAAGGGTTGATGATCCAATAAGGCTACGACCAAAGAAGGCCGCTGTGCCTCACCAAGACCTGGAAGCCAATTATTGAAATATGCTTTTAAATTACAAATTGTTAAATTTGAATCTAACTCAAGGTCAAGCAATCTACAAATTAAAATTGAGAAAAATTATTCAAACATCTCACAATACACCCATAAGGCAACCATGCTTGCTTGTACTGCGACACTTAGAATGGGTGAGATGTTAAGGACTAATTAATTGACAATTGTTTTTCAAAATGTTTTCAAAATCTTTAGGATATTTTCCTAAAAATATATTTTGAAAATAGTTGATTAAACATAATAATGTTTTTTATGAATTTCATGCTTGCTTGATTGCTTAACTATAAATAGTTTTTCAAAAATCTTATATATCTTTTCAAAAATTTGTTTGACCTACACACTTAGACACAAACCTTTTAGGTCAACACTAAAATCCCTTAAGACACTTAGGTAGAGTCAGACGGTGTCAGGGTCGGGGGAACTTTTTAAAAAAAGTTATTTTTCAAAATTTATTCGTTTCAAAAATTATTCTTTTCAAAAATTCAGATCTTCCAAATACTTTGTGCTTTAAAAATTATTATCATTTCAAAATATATTTTCAAAAAATGTCTCAAAAAGGGATGCGAGGGATCCGACGGTATAGAGATTTCGGTCCGTCGACCTGCGCATTTAGGACTATGCTCTGTATCGAGTCCTGATCCGCTTATTCTCCCTTTGACCTCTCGAGATGTAGTACTGATGTGACCCTTTCACACCTTCCTACTCTATGCGATGATCCACCACCTGGATATAGACATTGGTCTACACATGTTCCAGACGATCATCTACGCATCCAGTATCGCCACCCATGCTAGAGTACGGACACCCTACTGTCATATTCTCACCGCACTCCTGCATCACCATGGTCGTGACATCTCTGCCGGAGAGGTCATCACGATGACCGAATTTGATGAGATAGGGTCTAGGAACTTTTCATTAGCAGCCATAGACATCTCGGCCACCGGGTCATTTCTTGGAGATGATGAGGTGCTCCACCCCAGATCGACTCGGGCGATGAGGTAGACGTTGAAGTAGCCGATCTCGCCGCTGAGATAGAGGAGCAGCTGCGAGAGTCTCCACCACCACCGCCTTCTCTGACTATGGACCAGCGCCTTGCACGGATAGAGATGGAGGTCCGCAGTCTCCGAGAGGAGATGGAGGCCCATCACGTTGAGCAGATAGATGCCCATCAGGCTCGACATGAGGAGGATGGCGATGTTCCGATCATGGTAGCCCTACCCATTTTGGTATCCTGACCCATCTTCTTAGACTTGCATTGTATTTCTGATGATCTGACTTTCCCTACTTAGTAGGGTCGACTTGTTGACTTATCTATGTGCACCTGACTTATTCATCTACTTCATATTTGCGCACCTGACTTATTTATCTACTACATATTTGTACACCTGACTTATATTTTAGGGGTGTGCTTAGTAGAATAAGATTGTTATCATTTAAGTTTTCAATTTTTTTTTAAAAACTAGTATTCCATATCTTTCGAAAAATCATATTTTTTGTTTTGAATTTTAAAACTCTTTTTTCGACTTAGATTTTTTGAAAAACTACCCCCTTTAAAACTAGGATTTTCTTCGAAATGGACTTAGCCTAGGATTTAACCCTAGAATTGCATGCTCCTATAGATCTAGAAGCCATCATCTCATAAGCACATTAGGACACTTTGATTGATAACCTAGACTGGGTTGAGATGCTTAGGTCTATGCCTTGATTCAAGATGCTTTAAGTCAGTGCATCAAGAGTAGTTGGGGCGATAAATACATTTGAACAGCAATCAAGCTAAGTGTTCAAGCTTAGAAAATCTAACTTGATCAGATCACTTAACTTGACTAACCCTAATGAAAGCTGCTGTTATATAACAGTTAGTAAGTAGCTAATTGGGTTAGACAGAACCCTAACGAGTTCAATTAGTTTGTTTTTTTAGCTTGGACTCACTATAATTGGTTCAGTATGTGTTTAAAATTCTGTAAAATAAACTGGCTCTGATACACAATTTTTCTTTCGTCTAGTATGTTTTTTTGATATATGGCAAAGGGAGAGAGTGTGAAAAAAAAAGTAAAGTTAAATTTTTTTTTACAAAATCTTTAAAGTGCAAAATTCTTTAAGTACAAAAATTTGTTGTTTGCAAAATTGTTTAAGTGCAAAATTTTCAGAATGCGAAATTTTCAAAGTGCACAAATTTTTTTAAGTGCAAAATATTTTTTTTAAATATTTTTTAAGTGCACAATAATTTTTAAGTGCAAAATCTTTTTTAAGTGCAAAATCTTTTAAAGTACAATTTTTGTGGTTACAAGTAAGAAAAGTTAAAATTTCCTTTTGAAGAAAAATTTATTAAAATCTTTCCAAAAGGTTTCTTAACTTTTTCCAACTTCAAAAATTTTGCAAAAGTAACTTTGTCAAAGATCGCTTGTCTTTTTCTTAAAAAGACTTTAACTTTTTCCTCAAAAAGAGTACACTTAATCTTTTTGAAAAACTACATATCTTTGAAAGCTTCAGGAGGAGAATCTCTAATTCAGGGGGAGCTTAGTGTATGTTTTTCAAAAATATTTTTTTTTGAAAGAGAGGAAAAATAAATATGTCTGTTTGGAATAACTTTTTTTTTTGTTTTAACTTAACTTTTGAACTAGGTCGCCATAAATCAATGAACTAGGTTGTCATAAATCAAAAAGGGGGAGAATGTTAGTGCCAGAAGCACCAGATCAAACCTGGGTTTTGATAATGGCTAAGGGTTCATAAGTTAAGGTTATGTTGTGATTTAATGAATCTGTTAAGTATGCAGGAAAAGTCCTAGGTAGGTTAAGCATGAAGTCCTAGTTCGAGGAATTGGGCAATAAGTCCTAGCCGAGGGCTGGGCACCGAAGACCTAATCGAGGGTGGAGCAATAAGTCCTGGTCGTGGACTGAGCACGAAGTCCTGACCGAGGGTTGGGCAATAAGTCCTGGTCATGGACTGGGCACCGAAGACCTGACCGTGGGTTGGGCAATTAGTCCTGGTCGTGGACTGGGCACCGAAGTCCTGATCCGGAAGATCGGGCAAAAGTTCAACTGGAGGAGATGGTTGGCAAAAAGGTAACTTCTCCTGAGAGGAGTAGGCGAGGACGTGTTCCCCGGAAGAGGGAACATTAGGCGTCAGTTCGACCTAGGGTTCCATTTTGGAAGCCCAAAGTCAGAACCAAGATAGCGCAGGCTGTTATTTATATTTGTACTTTACTATTACTGCTGTTCTGGAACTAACCCTGGTTGCAGGAACAAGAGGATTGAAATTCTGCATCCCAGGCGGCTGAGAGGACTCAGGCGCCTGTATTGATACAGGCGCTCTAGATGGGTGATTCCAGAAGTCTGCGAAGCTGATCCTCCATGTCAGCATAGGAGGCACCCGTGTGCAGTCAGGCGCCGCAGACGTCCCAGGCGCCCTGGATAAGAGGATAAGCGCTGGTCGAGTCTACGGTTGAGGACGCACCTAACTCGGCTATGTGGCAGGCGCCCTACATCAATAGGGGCGCCCTGGACGTCTGTATAAAAAAGGGGTTCACCCCTTGCTTCCGAACAACAATTCTTCCAACAAAAGCACTCAAGCGCTCAGTCTGTTTTCTCCGTGCTCAAGTTTCAAGCGCCAACAACGCTCCAGAACGACGACCCGCTACTCCGATCTTCAATTCCTTTTCCGATCGTCGGTATTTGTTTTTATGTGCTTAACTTTAATTCTGTATTCATGCTTCAACTATTGTAATATTTTCCGAAATATAGAATTGCCCAACGAAAATAGTCAAGGACCGTGAGTCTTGGAGTAGGAGCCGATCTAGACTCTGAACCAAGTAAAAGAAAGTGTGTTAGCATTGATTTAATTTTTCGCTGCGTAATATTCTAACTAATCCAAAGTTTTTATCGATATTCGCCCCCCTCTATCGATTCTAAATGATCTACAACAAGTTTCAATTAAATCATAGAGTTTTTTTAAATCAAAAGTAAATTTTATTCCTGAAAAGAAAATCCATACTCGAAGGGGGGCCAAACTTAACCTTCTAGTATAGAATTACAAAAACTCAAAATGATTTACAAGTAATGTGTTTATATGAATCTAACAAATTTCATCCTATTTCTTATTAATACAAAACTGAAGTCCTAAATCTCTCCCATCGTGTGATAACCTTCCAACAGATTCATTTCCTTTTGCTTCCTATCGGCCTCCAACAAGTATTCACCATTTCCTGAAACCTTTACAGTCAAAACCAAAATGCCTTAGCCGCATTCGCATCACGTATCCAAACTCTTCCCGCACCCGATGTTCACTTTAGGCAAGTGACCAGCCAGAAATGGATTTGACAAGTCTTTACCGTAGCCGTTACTACGGACTATATAGAGCAAAGGTGGATCTATTCACCCTCTTAGGCTTTTTGACAAAGCCTCAGCCGTCAACGGATTTTAAGTGTCTTTACCATAGCCGTTTGCTACGGACTAGATAGATCACATACGGTGGATCTATTCACCATCCCTATCTACTTTTCTCAGCACATTTAAACCCCCACAAAACAGAATTTCTTCTACTGATAATCTGTGATATTCTGAGATACATCAGATATCCTGTTCTGATATGGCACGCAACTGCCATCAGACTGTATCAAACTCAGACTGCCATCAAACTGTTTTGATACATCATACTGCCATTAGCATATCAAAATGATACATCATACTGCCATCAGCCTATTAACATGACTTCAGCTGTATTCAGCTCTCTTAGCTTTTAGTCCGGCCATCAGCTCAGCCCAATATACAACAAACAAAAACCCAAACAGATCCTCTTCAGAGATATAGTAAATATTTTGTGATGTATCAGATATCAACATGTTCAGCCTATCACATAACTGATATTCTGCAGATAGTAGCATGTACAACCTGTAATATAAAATAACTGTCAACCTGTTCTACTATGGCATGAAAAGAAACTTCAACTGCCATCAAACTGTATCAAACATAAGACTATATTCAGACTGCCATCAGACTTCCATTAGACTGCCATCAGACCATTCTGATACATCATACTACCATCAGCCTACAAACTGTATTCAGCTGTATTCAAAAAATACCTATCAAACTGTTCTCAAAAAATATTTGTATTCATCTCTCTCAGCTTTTAATCCGGCCATCAGATCCTCTACAAGTAATACAAACAGATTAGAAGATATACCCAATATTGCTTTCATTTCAGATTCACAACAGATTGCCATCTGACTATACTATTAAAAACCATAAACTCCAAATTCAGAAACAATTAATGATAGAAAAGTCTTCAGCTTGAACTCAGCCTATTATTCAGCACACATAAAATCCCCACGGCCTCCTCTTTTGATAGTTCTGCCAGAAACATGACTGATATTCTATCTATCTCACAACTGCATTTCAAGTCCACAAACCAACTGCCATCAGTGATCCTCAAGCCCAGAAAAATTCAACTAGTTATCCATCAACTCAAATTTATCAAAATGATCGACTTTAGCTGTATTCAGCTCACTTAGCTTTTAGTCCGGCCATCAGATCAGCCCAATATACAGCAAATAAAAACCCAAACATAACCTCTTTAGGAGATATAGTAAATATTCTGTGATATATCAGATATCAACATGTTCAGCCTATCACATAACTGATATTCTACAGATAGTAGCATGTACAGCCTGTACTGCTTTCATTTTAGATTGCCATCAGATCCTCTACAGGTAATACAAACAGATTAGAAGATAGACCCAATACTACTTTCATTCAGATTCACAACAGATTGCCATCTGACTATACTATGTTCAGAGCCACTGTCTTCAGCTTGAACTCAGCCTATTATTCAGCACACATAAAATCCCCATAGCCTTCTCTTCAGATAGTTCTGCCAGAAACATAACTGATATTCTGTCTATCTCAGATAGCAACCATGTTTTGATATGACACACAAAAGGAAAACACAACTACATTTCAAGTCCACAAACCAACTGCCATCAGTGATCCTCAAGCCTAGAAAAATTCAACTAGTTATCCATCTACTCAAATTTAGTTTCCATTTCTACTTGTAGCCGTTATTAGCAAGAATAGAGAACAGATTGAAACCAAAAAGACAATAACTCCAGCAAGCCCATACAATTAACGCTAGGTAATACCAATCAATCAGAAAACATCAGTGATTATAAGAAGCAAAGCAGAACATGCTCTACATTTGCTTGGTACAAACTGCTGCTAAATTTTATAAACTTTTACTTCAATCGCATTGTATTTCAAAACCTATTCAGACAAGCAAATTTCATTTTTGATACCTTTGGCACATATCAGGAAAACATTATGCAACCTTCATCCATCTACATTACAGAGAAAGCAGAAAACCAGTGAGTTGTTTCAGAGTCTATCTAACAGCTCTATTAATTCACTGTTAACAGTCTAATAAACCCATAAGACAACACACACCAGCTAATCATCCTCCTGGGATCATATTGTAGAAATACCAGCTGATCATCAAAACTCCTTTCATCACAACTCCTTTCATCACTATTTAAAGTAATTTCCTATCCAATCTAAGATTAGGAATACCCAACCTATCAACCTTACAAATACCATATAGGGTCTTATCAATCTCCTACCTTAGCATCACCCTATCACCTTCGAATTTAAAAGCCTGATTAGCCAAATAATCTGCAGCTATATTTGCCTCTCTGAACACATGTGAATAAACCACTCCGTGCTTCATTATCAACATTCTGATTTTTAGAACAATCTTTCTATGATCCCAACTGACTGTAGATGATTGTATGATCTTCAATGCCACCATAGAATTCGATTCTAGCCAAACTGGCAAGTAATTTTGGATTACACATAGCTCTAAACCAAATAATATAGTCGTTAGTTCTGCTTTAACATTAGAAATAACTCCTAGCGTACCATATTTTGCTATGAGGAACTGGCCTGTATGATCTCGAACAATACCCCATACGGAGCTTCACCTGGGTTACCTCTTGAACATCCATCTGTATTTAGTTTAAAGCAGCCAGCATCCGGCCTCTTCCATTTCACCACCGTGATGGTATTTTTAATATTTACTTTACTAGACAACCCCCACGCTTTTGCAATCATGGAGAAACCTTTCCAATGTTTACATTTAATGATTCCTGCATCTTCCCCTAAAACAAGATATTGAATTAACTGGTTCTTTATTTTTTGCGCATCTTGTTGAAATCCTCTATGCTTAGCATCATTTCTAGCAACCCATATGAACCATAGGATGAGGAAAGGAATAGCCTCCCTAATGTGACCACCATGTGACCATTCTGCACCTATTCTCGAATCCTCTAATGATGCCCCGCACACACCAAATAATTCAACAAAATAAGACCAAACCTCCCTAGCAACCGGACCCTCAAAAAATAGGTGTTTCCAAGACTCTATAGAATCACAACAATAACATTTGGAGGCTAGATGTATCCCTCTATATTGTAAAATAGTATCAACTGGTAACCTTTGTTTCAAGAATCTCCATGCAAAGATTGCAATACTTGGTTTGAGCAGACCACTCCAAAGTGCAGAATATAAAGAAACCCCTGATTGAGTCTGTCTCACACTGTGCCATGCCAATTTCAAAGAAAAATTGCCATCCAAAGATGGCTTCCATATAATATGATCAGATTCATCCGGTTTTGCAGTAATCTTAGCCAATTAAGCAACTAAATTGCTTGGTATCCGTCTCCCAATACTGTCTATTTTCCAATGATTACCATCCATGTATTCTGAGACCCTTATTTCAGTATTTCCTACCGGGGCACAAGATTGAAATAAAGGGCCACTATCAAGCCAACAATCATACCAAAACTTTATCCTACCATCACCCTATATCCAGCCTATATTAGGCTCAGCTAAGCTGCGGACTTTGATTAACCTGCGCCAAACAGGTGATGCATTATTTTTCAAAGTGACAATAATTGGATGAGCAGAATGACAATACATCTTTGTAAGAAAAATTGCCCATGGTGTAGTTTGCTCTCTAAATCGAAACCATATTTTAACTGCCATTGCCAAACTAAAATCAGTGAGCTTTCTTACTCCTAAACCCCCTTCTAATTTTGGCTTACAGATCTCAGTCCAGGCCACCCAGTGAAATTTCCTTTTGTTGTCCGTGGAGCCCCAAAAATATCTTGCAAATATCATCTCCAGCTTATGTAAAATTGATAGCGGGGGAAGGAGCACTTGCAACAAATAAAGGGGCATGGAAGCTAGAACACTCTGTATTAACAGAAGACGACCACCATGTGAGAGGCGTGATATATTCCAACCAATTAGTTTCTTCCTTATCTTCTCTAAAATTGGCTGAAAATATAGAGCCTTTCTGTGTCCAGTAAAAATTGGGATGCCCAAGTAAATCATTGGCCAAGAGCCCTCCATAAAACCTGTAACAGCTAAGATTAAACCTCTACGTGCAGTCGGTATGCTTTTTGCAAAAAATATCAAACTTTTACTAGCATTTACTAACTGTCCTGATTGTGCCTCATATGTATCAAGAATGATCTTTAACTTTTTTACACAATCGATTGAACCATTTAAAAAAATTATGACATCATCAGCATAGGCTAAGTGAGACAGTTTCATATCACATCCCGTGGCAAAAAATAACTTAGGATTGTGAACAAAGAAATTCTCCAAACCCCTTTAAAAGAATTCTGGAGCAATGATAAACAGGAAAGGAGATATAGGGTCCCCTTGTCTTAAGCCTCTTGCTGCCTGAAAAAACCCCTCAAGACAGTCGTTGATACGAACTGAGAACCAGCAGAAACTTATACATCTCTTAATCAAATCTATAAAAGAGCTAGAGAAACCAAAAGCAGCCATAATCCTGAATAATAAGCTCCATTGTACCCTATCAAAAGCCTTGGTCATATCAAGTTTCATAATCAAATTCCCCCCTCTGGCATGAAAATTTAGCTTATGGGTAAGCTCCTGGGCTAAAAGAATATTGTCTGAAATTAATCTGTTCTCTACAAAGCCACTTTGAGCCGGGGATATAATCCTGCTCAATATGCTTGTCAATCTATTTGCCAGCAATTTTGAAATTATCTTATAAGAGACATTGCATAAGCTAATAGGCCAAAAATCTTGCCATTTTTTAGCACTATCTTTCTTTGGAATCAATACAGTTGTCGTGACAGCCATACCTTTCGGCAAGAATCCACCTTTTAAAAAATCCACCACAGCCTAATATACATCTTCTTTAATGATGTCCCAGTAAGAAACATAAAAAGCAATAGAGAAACCATCTGGTCCAGCCGCGCTGTTTTGATTCATTTCCACAATAACTTGTTTTATTTCTTCCATAGTTGGTTGAGCTGTTAATAGTACATTTTCCTCCTCAGTAATAAGCGCAGGGATGTGACTCAAATCTGCCTCCATGTAATCAAATCTATCCCCTGTTAAAAGTTATTCAAAATATTTGGAACCCGATGCTCTAATTTGCTCCGGCTGTTCCAAACATTCACCCTCATCCCATATGCGAAAAATTCTATTGGAAATACGCCTCATTTGTACCTTGTCATGAAAAAATCTAGTATTCTTATCACCTTCAGCCATCCATTTAACCGCTGTCCTCTGCCTCCAAAAATCCTCCTCTATTTGTAAAGTCTTGAAAAGATGGGCTTGACTTTTATTTCTATTGATTCTATTTTCCTCAGTAGGCTCGGTATCAAACTGCTTCTCTGCAATCGCAAACTGATCTTCAGCGTTTTTAACATTGTTTTGGATGTTCCCAAACACCTCCATATTCCACCATTTCAAGTTATTTTTTAGTCTTTTCAATTTAAGCTGCAAATTTAGCAAACCCTTTACTAAACTAGGCAAATTCCAGTTCAACCTCACCGTTTGCATGAAACCATGGTGTCTTAACCACATGTTTTGAAATCTAAATGAAGCTACTGCCTGCTCTAGCTTTGGGAAAGAAACCAATAACGGGTAGTGATCTGAAGCTGCCCGACTTAGATGTTCAACCCGAACTGTAAAACTATTTCCTTGCCATGATGGAGAGATCAAAATCCTGTCTAGTCGCTTCCAAATTCTATTATTTGTCCAAGTAAAGCAATCTCCCACGTAACCAGCATCAATCAGTCCAGTTAACATCATAAAATCATTAAAATCTTCCATAGCTCCTGACCTTGTGCCAATTCCTTCAAAATGTTCCGAAACATTTGCAATGGCATTAAAGTCTCCACCAACAAGCCAAAACTCCTCCTTATTCGACTTTAATTGTACCAACTGTTCCCAAAGTTCATATCTATCAGCTCTTGTACATTTAGCATATACAATTGTAACCAACATCTCTATGGGAAACATGGTAGATTTCAAACAAAGATGTAGAAATTGCTCATGATTTACCAAAACTGTGCACTCTATATTAACATCATATATAAACCAAATTTTCCCAGAACAATTAGAGATAGCTGAGGACATCCCCAATCTACGCATGATAAAAGGAGTATCAAGTTCAATAAAGGGCTCTAAAATGCCCAAAAAATTCAAATGGAAATTGTTCTTCAAAAAATGTAGTCTTCTAATTGAGGCAGGATTACCTATCCCTCTAATGTTCCATATAATGCCCGACATTATAACATTGATGTGTAGGAAATCCTTTTTGCTTGAGATTGACTTCTAGTGACACGATGAGATGCGCCAGGAGAAGTATTCTTACTATTATCCTTCTTTTGAACCCCAATCTGTGAAGACATTTTAGGAGGAACCATAGGAAGAGAGGAAACCCTTCTCAATTGCCCCCCTTCACCTTCATCAGTATCATATTCCTCTATAAATGACTTGGACAACTCATTTCCTTCCGGATCAGTTTGAATTGCTAGTGTTGAAGAAACTCCCCCTTGCTCTGAAACGGCCTGAGCTTTGACACCCACTTGAGCTCTGATACTATCTTCCCTCACTGTAAACAATGCCGGATCAGCTTGAACATTCTGTAGCTCACTTAAGACAACTGTTGCGTTTGTGTTTCTTTCTATTATATCAGTTATACCTAAAACACTTATAATCCCCTGGTTTTCTTTATCTTCAACTGTTGTTGGTTGTTTGTTTAAAAAATGAGATCCCTCAAAAAATGTAGTTTCAGCTGAGTTAGGTTCAAAATGTACCTTCTGCTGCAACATCACCTTCTGCTGTGATATCTGCACCTTTATTCTGCTGTTCTGAGCTGTCTTTTTTTTCCTTCTGCACACCGTGTTCTCTATTTGATACCACCTTTGACACATTATGCTCTGAGCTAACTACTGACTTTCCTTTATCAAAGCTTCTTCCAGTATTCTCCAAATCACTTTGTACCCTGTCATAAGTCAAATCCCCATGATCCTGCCCTTTCATTTCCTCAAACTGATCTCTGATTTCAAGCATGTCTTCAGTCCCAATTTCATTTCTGCCTTCATTGCTCTTGTCCGTAAAAGGATCATTTGACACATTCAAAACTCCTTTGTCCTCTTCCTCTCGATTAGCTAAGGCATGAAACTGATTTCCTGGCAAAACCTCCATCTGTTTTACTAATCCTTGTTTCTGAACCCAAGTATCTGTTATGTACTCTGTAAAGGATTCCCCAAAAACCTTACCTATTCCATCCGTATTCTTTTGATTCAATCTTCCACGCAGATCTTCTCCAGGAGCTATATTATCAGTTCTATTTCTTTTCCAATCAGGCTTCGGCTGGTTTCCATTGACATAACATTCATCCACTGAATGTCCCAAATGTAGGCAATGCTCACAATATTTCAGATATTTCTCAAAAATCACTCTCTGTAATCTTTTTTCCTCACCTATACCGATCCAAAAATCTTCCACCTTTGGTTTTAACAAGTCAATTTCCACACAAACTCGCGCCATATAAATCCTAGATCCATCTGCTGTGGCTTCATCAATCTTAATAGACTTCCCTATAATTCGAGCAACAGAGAAAAGGTTGTTTTTATTAAACATGTGAATGGGGAAATCAGGGAATTGCACCCACACTGGAACAACAGAGGATTCAACATCATATGAGAATTGTGGAGACCATTTGAGAATGCGCAAAGGCACACCTCCAATGTACCAAATACCTCTCGACCAAACTCGTGCCATATCCTCATTAGATGTAAGATGCAAAAAGATGTGTCCAGATCGAAGAAATCGGATGTTATAAAAACTGGACAGTCCTAGGGTTTTAAAAGCTTGTATGATAAACGAAGAAATAGGTCTTTTACCCGAAAATTTGCCAATAAGAGAAAATCTATAGGGATCAGCCATTGAAGAAACTTCCTCCTCGGTGTAGAATATACCTGGCTTGCTATTGTAAATCACAGTCTCCATGAAAGCTTCTCCAACCTCATCGAATTCCTTTTTTGAGGCCCGCAGCGAGCTTGGTCTCAGAATCGCAGCATAGGAGGTTGGGAGATCAGATGTCGGCTGTGTCCCTTGATGGATCATTGGACCCTCCGTCGGCTTGGTAGAGATAGTAGGAAGGGGAGGGAACTGAGTAGGGTCTGGCGCCGACGCCCTATTGATGCCGGTGGCCATCGCCGCGGATGAGAAAAAACACGCGATCGCGTTTCGCCCAGAATCGCCTTTGAATCACCCAGTCAACGCCCAGTCCAAGTTTGACGCAATTAAATTATAGAGTTAACATAAAAGTAAGATAAAATTAATACATCTCACAAAATAGATAAGGAAACCTGTTTTGTCACTTAGAATTGGGTGAGATGTCTAGGACCTAATAATGTAGTCCAACCCAACCAACCAAATTAATCCTACCCTTAACATACATTTAATCAAATTCAACAAATTCTAAAACTCAAATTTAACTTAATATTTTCAAAATTCAAATTTAACTTAATATTTTCAAAATTCAAATTTAACTTAAAATTTTCAAAATTCAAATTTAACTTAATATTTTCAAAATTCAAATTTAACTTAATATTTTTAAAATTCAAATTTAACTTAATATTTTCAAAATTTAATGAATTCTTCAAATATTTTAAATTGAAAATTTGTCTCACAAAAATACTCATAGGAATAACATGATTGACAACCCAGAGTGGGTGAGACAGACTAGGCAATGAAATTCAATCAAACTATCCTTACACCTCTACATAAATGGATCCAAATCAGAATACTTTATGTGTAGGAACATATTGGGTTGGACTAGTGGATGCTCTAGACATATGACTGGAGATAAATTGAAGTTCACTAAAATCAAGTACAAAAATCTAGGCTAAGTGGCATTTGGCAACAATGTCACACTTAAGGTAATTGGGTCAGGTAATATCGAGTTAAATTCTGATGTTATTATCAAAAAGATTTTATTGGTTGAAAATTTTAAATTTAACTTACTTAGCATTAGTCAGTTATGTGGTACTGGTTATGTAGTCACCTTTACCAACTCTGACGGTCTTATTAGGAACTTACATGACTCAGAAATAACCCTTAAGGGAGTTAGGAAAAATAATATCTATACTATTAATCTACCATCAATACCTAAGTGTCTTTTGACCCAACTTGAGGAAACTAACCTATGGCATAGGAGACTAGGTCACACTCATATAAAATTAATCTCCAATGTAAGTCAAAATGGACTAGTTAAGGGAATTCCAAAAATTAAAACCTTTGAAAATATAATCTGTAACCCATGTTGTTAAATCCGACACTTTTGACTAGGTCCCGGTGATTTTCGAAGGAGTACCAGATAGGTTCCGGGGCTTCCGAGTCCTTGGACACAAACTTAGGGACCAAAATGTAATAAAACAAATAGTTACAAGGGCTAATGAGTACCTAACATTAAACCCTAGGGGTGGTCTTGCGATTAGATTGAAAGTAGTTGGACTAAAATGCAAAAGGGCGAGTATAAGGGGTTGATTAGGGCTCGGGCTTGTTGCTCGTGTCTTCTCCCTTGCCGCTCGAAGCCGCCTCCACTCGTGAGCCCCTGCCCTAATCCGCCGCACACCGTAAGCGTCTCCTTCGTTTCTCCATCGCCGACTCCAACTCCGACGACTCGTCGATTCCCTATCACAACAGTCGCTTCGATTCATCTCTTGGTCGGAGTTGAGCCCAGATCGGCAAAGCCCTAATTGTCTTCATCCTTTGTCATCCCGCGGTCGGTGGCTTCCTTCCCCACTCCAGACGACGGATAGTAGGGTGACCATGAGAAGGTAAGCCTAGCCTACCTTCTGTTCTACTTTGATTCCACCAGCCAGTGAGTTGGGACGATGAGGGTTCCTGACCATAGCCGTGGGGCTTCCATGGATAGGGTTTCGGCGAAAAGGGGCAAAGCTGAGATCTGAGGACGAAGCTGGGCACCAATCGCTGATACTAGGCGACTCGATTCCGGCAAGATTGGCTAGACCTTGCGGGTGTGCGATTTCATCTCAGAGCTTGTGGGCTGGAGCTCAACCGTGAGATTGGCATGGGCAGCTTAGGTAACTCTGCATCTGTATTCCCTGCTGATTGGTGGTTTTGTCAATGAAACTTTTCCAAATCAGGATCGTGCTAGTTGTTGTGTATTCCTGGTAGATTACTGATCAATCCGGTAGTTGGGGAATGAGTTGTGTTATGCTATTACTTAGGTTGTTTTATTCCTGTGCTCTGCCGTGAACAGATTCGTAGGGGAAGGTTTCTACCATTAACTTTCTAAGGCTAGCTCATTGCTCAGATCTGATTCCGAAAGCTTAATTTGGCAATTGAGCTCAATTTCTGCCTACTGTGATGATCTACCATTGAAGCTGGGATAAGAGGTAAGTTGAGTGGTACAGATTGTTATGTTTATTTGCTATTAATGTTATGATTAGTAGTTTGGACTGGTAGATGTGAGCTTTGTGATTAATTTAAAGTCTGATCTGGGTTGTTTAATTCTTGATCAGTGGGTTTAGGTGTATACTTAGATCAGAGGTTGATCTTCTAACCACGTGAGATAATTTGGAAACTTTCATTTAATTAGAGGTAATTAAATGGAAAGGAAACAATTGGGTTAACCCTAATATGGTTTAGGGATTTATTAGCTAGCTATCATTTGTATAATAGCTAATTAAATACATCCTTGATACAGGAGCTTGATTGGATTATTGACGGGTGGTTCTTTCTGCTTGTGATACGAACTTCTACTCTTGGAGGCGGGTACCTTTTGACTTATCTTTTCTGATATTGTCATGTTGTTATGCATAGACTGTTATAGATAGCAGTAAGATTATACGCTATCCTTGTTTACTAGGCTTGTTCTGGATACTTGTTGTTTATCCCTGAGTTATTATGCTGACAGTTCCATACAGTCTCAAGTATTGTCATATCTATATGTATGCTTAGATATTGGGATGTATCTCTTGCATTTGACATCGAGGGATCAGTAGTTTCCGGCCAGTATACCTTGTAGGTTACCTGTATTTCCTGTTATAGGATTCAGACTGAGACTTAGTATACTGAGGACTTGGTGAGGGAGGTATGTGTACCTATCATACACCATATTTGTATTGTTGCATGCCGGCGATCAGTGACTCCCTTGTGGTTGAGCCTATCGTCTTCTGGTACACGATATGCGCACACAGCCACTCATGGGTTAGTGGATACCGTAGGATGTGTGCATTTGCCCTGTATTGCTCCGTTCGGCCACTATTTGGAGGGTGGTTCCGGGCGTGGTAGCAGCCAGGGATCCCTTCTCGTACTGAGCCACGAGGAGATGAGAGCTAGACTCCCCCATTGCTTGGGGTAGGAGCGGAGTCTCCACCAGCATCCTGTCCACCCGGTCACTCAGGAGCAGTGATAGCAGGGTACGTACAGTTGTCATAGCTCTACCCTCTCAGACGTCACCTATGACAGGTGTACGATGATCGGACTGGTGTCAGGGGTGACACATGTCATTGCACCATGTGCATATTTTGCATCGTGCATTGTTTGCTGCACTTGATTTCTGCACTTGTTTGACATGCATATACTGGAGACTTGTTATCTGAGATTATATGTCTATTGGTGTTCCATTGGTATTTATTACCCTCTTTTCAGGTTAGATGGATTCTGGTATGTATCTACCTCAGTATTTTCAGTATTAGTCTTTCCCTATTGTTGATATGAGACTGTATTAGCGGAACTCTTATTGTTAGTATAACTTTCTATGCATATCTATTCTGGGTATCCGTAGAGTTCCTTGGGACTCACACCGTTGGTTATTTTCCTTAATTTCAGGTTGATGTCTGCCAGGAGAGCCCTAGCCGCCAGTCCCTAGCTCGAGAGGAGCATTGTTTCTTTTTATTTTATGTTGATTTACAGTTATGGACCCTGTATTATGTACTTTGCTTCCGTTGCCATGTTTTGGACATGTATTTCTGTTTTATTCGATGTGATTGTACTTTTGAGTCCTATGTTGGACTTCGTGGGGTTTTGGCTTTGTTCCTGCCCCCTGGCAGCTCAGGTAAGTTCGTACTTTGGTTTTACGATGGTTATAGTTATATATCCGTTGTTTCTGCATGGATTTGAGGCCTGAGGTCATTTAACTGCGTGGTTGTGCTATTTGTATCTGTGTGTTTGTGTAAATTGTCCGCCAGACAGGGAAGGTGCTGTCCGATTTTCTATTGGATCAGCAACTCCAGGGTCTCAGGGCGTGACACATGTCAACAAGGTAAACAAACAAAATCAACCCATAAATCTACCCAATCAGACTTAACCCAAGCCACACTTGAGCTCCTACACCTAGACCTATTTGATTCTCATGGAGCCAAGTCGCTAAGCGGGAATCGATACTGCTTAGTAATTATCGATGATTACTCTAGATTTACCTGGGTTAGATTTTTAAAAACTAAAGATGAAACTTTTGAATCATTTAACAACTTATGTAAAATGATAGAAAAATCAAAAAGATACCCAAATTAAAAGAATAGGAAGTGATCATGGGGGAGTATTTGAAAATAAAAAATTTAATGATTTATGTAAAATAAATGGTTATATTCATGAATTTTCCTGCCCAAGAACCCCCAAAAAAACGTGATAGTTGAAAGAAAGAATAAAATCCTTCAAGAAGCCGCAAATACCATGCTAAATGAATATAGTTTAACCAATCAATTCTGGGCAGAAACTATAAACACCGCATGCTATATTCAAAATAGGATACTAATAAATAAAAGACACAATAAAACACCTTACGAAATATATTAAAAGAATACCCAACCTATATTACCTGAGAGTATTTGGGTGTAAGGTCCATATTTTAAATACCAAAGACTATCTAGGAAAATTTCAATCTAAATCAACCCTAGGAATACTTGTAGGATACTCAACCATGAGTCGGGCATATAGGGTCTTTAATAAACATACCCTTAGAATTGAAGAAATAACGAATGTTATATTTGACGAAGAAATAATGATAAAACCCAAATCAATTAACACAATCAATTCGTCAAAATCAACTACTTCTAATCAAGATCAAGACGAAATTGAACCAACAATTGAATCAACAATTGAACCAACAGTTGAACCAAAGACCGAACCAATTCAAACTGTTGATTCTGTCCCAACCCAAAACCTACCAGCTAGACCTGAGGCTGAACCAAGCTCTAGGCAATCCAAGAAACCTAGACTAAATCACCCACTAATCAATTATGGGTGATACAACCCTAGGAGTTAGAACGAGGTCTTCCTATAGGAACCTAAGTCAAGTTGCCCTAATTTCTAAAATAGAACTAAAGACTATAGAAGAGGCCTTACCTAACCCGGACTGGATCAAAGCCATGCAAAATGAATTAGCACAATTTGAAAGAAACCAAGTCTGGGACTTAGTGCCTAAACCAGAAGGAAAGTCTATAATAGACACTAAGTGGGTATTTAGGAATAAATTGAACGACCAAGGTGAGATAGTAAGAAATAAAGCCCGCTTAGTAGCAAAAGGATTTAGTCAAGTAGAAGGATTAGACTATGATGAAACCTATGCCTCTGTAGCCAGACTTGAGTCAATTAGGATGCTACTAGCCTTTGCAGCCTATAAGAGATTTAAGCTATATCAAATGGATGTCAAGTTTGCCTTCCTAAATGGATTTATAAAAGAGGAAGTCTATGTAGGACACCCCCCAGGTTTTGAGGATCTTGACTACCCTAATCATGTGTTCAAACTTAGGAAAGCCTTGTATGGATTAAAACAAGCCTAGGGTTTGATATGAAAGGTTGTCCACCTATCTAGTCTCTAAAGGTTTTAACCAAGGTCCAATTGATTCAACTTTATTTGTTAAAACTTTAGAAAAAGATATTTTTATAGCCCAAGTTTACGTAGATGATATAATTTTTGGATCAACAAACACTAACTTCCTAAAAGACTTTATTAAAATTATGGAAAATGAATTCGAAATGAGTCTAGTAGGAGAATTAAACTTCTTTTTAGGTTTACAAATTAAACAAACCAAAGATGGAAATTACATTCATCAATCAAAATATGCAAGAGAATTAATTAAGAAATTTAAAATGGATAATTCAAAAAATTTAAGTATTCCTATGGCTACAAATGCCGAAATAGATGACGACCATGAAGGTAAACCTGTTGACTTAAAACACTATAGAAGTATTATAGGTAGTCTACTTTACCTAACTACCAGTAGACCTGATATACTGTTTGCAGTAGGCATTTGTGCCAGGTACCAAACTTGTGCTAAGGAGTCCCACTTAACTGCAGTTAAAAGGATCCTTAGATATATTAAAGGCACAATAAACGTAGGTATTTGGTATCCTAGGACATCCAACTTTGAATTGTCAGGATTTTTGGATTCAGATTATGTGAGATGTAAATTAGATAGAAAAAGCACGAGTGAAGCTGTCAGTTACTAGGACAGAGTCTAGTTAGCTGGTGCAGTAGAAAGCAACATTGTGTTGTCTTATCCACAACTGAAGCAGAATATGTAGCCCTAGGGGAGTGTGTAGCCCAACTTTTATGGATGGTGCATACCCTTAAGGACTTCAACCTGGATTACACCCAAACTAAGGTATTTGTTGACAATATAAGTTCAATCAATCTTACCAAAAATCCTATCCACCATTCCAGAACCAAACATATAGAAGTCAGACATCATTTTGTTAGGGATCACGTAGCTAGGGCGAAATCGTACTTACACATGTAGACTCAAAATCTAACCTAGCCGATATTTTCACTAAACCACTTCCTGAATCTGAGTTTAGTTCACTAAGAAGGCAGTTAGGAATGTGCTTAGTAGAATAGGACTGTTTTCTTTAATTTTTCAAATTTTTTTCAAAATTTTATTTCATATTTTTAGAAAAATCATTTCTTATTTTTCAACTAAGTTTTGATCTTTAAAATGTTTTTTCTGATTAGATTTTTCTAAAAATTACCCCCTTCAAAACTAGGGTTTTCTACGCAATGGACTTAGCCTAGGACTTAACCCTAGAATTGCATGCTCCTATAGATCTAGAAGCCAGCATCTCACAAGCACATTAGGGTACTTTGATTGATAACCTAGATTGGGTTGAGATGCTTAGGTCTATGCCTTGACTCAAGATGCTTTAAGTCAGTGCATCAAGAGCAGTTGGGGCGATAAATACATTTGAACAGCAATCAAGTTAAGTATTCAAGCTTAGAAAGTCTAACTTGATCAGACTACTTAACTTGACTAACCCTAGTGAAAGCTGCTGTTATATAACAGTTAGTAAGTAGCTAACTGGGTTAGACAGGGACCGAAAGAGTTTAATTTGGTTATTTCTTTATGAAAAGGTTTTTTCATGCTTGGACTCAATAGGATGTTAACTGGGTTCACAATTTGTTACTTGGGTCAAACTTAGATTAATTACTTCTTGCAGTTGCCTTCATCATTTTTATATCAAATAGCTCTGATACAATCAAGTAGGCTCTGATATGTTAAACTATTTTTTTCATGCAAATATTTTTATATTTTTTTGATATATGGCAAAGGGGAGAGAAAAGAAAAAGTCAAGTTAAATTTTTTTTCAAGTCAAGTTAAATTTTTTTTTTTTTTAAAGTCAAGTTAAAATTTTTTTTAAAGTCAAGTTAAAATTTTTTCCAAGTCAAGATATTTTTTTCAAGTTAATAATTTTTCCAAGTCAAGTAATTTTTTCCTTGGTTTCGAAAAAATCAAAGTTCAAAATTATTGTTTGAAAAAATCAAGTCTCAAAATTATTTTGAAAATTATTCTTCGAAAATCAAGTTAAGTTAAATTTATTTGTTTAATACTCAAACTCTTTTCTGAATAGCTACGTTTAGAAAATTCAATTCGATTCAGAAAATTCTGTTTTTTTTAAAACTTGGTTTTCTCAAAGTTTTCAAAATCCTTTTGGAAAATTTTTTCAAAAAATTGCATATTTTCAAAAGCTTCAGGGGGAGACTTTTCAAATTAAAAGGAAGCCTTATGCAATGTTTCTAATTTCCACTAAGTTTTTCAAAATAAAATTCTAAAGAAAAAGGGGGAGAGAACTGATTAAGGGGGAGATAGAAAATCTACCTGTTCATTCTGTTCTAGTACATAGTGATTATGTTTTCTCTATTTTTTTAACTTAACTTTTGAACGGTGTTGCCATAAATCAAAAAGGGGGTGATTGTTGGTGCCGGAAGCACCAGATCGAACCTGATTTTGATAATGACAAAGGGTTCAAAGTTAAGTATGTGTTGTTATCTAACGGATTTACCAAGTGTGCAGGAAAGTCCTAGTTCACCTAGGCACGAAGTCTTGACCTGCAGGGATGAGCAAGAAGTCCTGGTTGAGGACTGGGCAAGAAAACCTGGCCGAGGGTTGGGCAAGAAGTCCTGGTCATGGACTGGGCAACGAAGTCCTGATTCGGAAGATTGGGCAGAAGTCTTAGCCGGGTGAGAGTTGCGGACAGAAGTAGAGACGGGTCGAGGAACGGACGTCTCAAGATCTGATAGTCTCGAAGGCCGAGAAAAAGTCCAACTGGAGGAGCCAGTTGGCTAAAGGTAATTTCTCTTGAGAGGAGTAGGTGAGGACGCGTTCCCCGGAAGAGGGAACAGTGGGCGTCGGTTCGACCTAGGGTTTCATTTTTAAATCCAAAGTCAGAACCAAGACAGCTCCAGTTGTGATTCATTTCAATTATTCATATTATATAATATTTTTGGACTAACCCTGGTTGCAGGAGTGGAGGTCTTTACCACTGCATCTCAGGCGCCTAAGAGGAGTTAGGCGCCCGGGAAGCCAGGCGCCTGATAGGTATTAGGCGCCCGGGAAGCTAGGCACCTGATAGGTATCAGGCGCCCCAGATGGATGTTTTCAAGCGGGGAGTTTAGCTGAGCTGGCAGGCTGCCATGTCAGCAACTCAGGTGCCCCAGGGAACCCATCGCCCCTGAACAAGGGATACGAGTTTGGCCGAGTCTGCGGATAGGGACACGTTGGATCCGTGACACGTGTCAGGCGCCCCATAAGGCTTAGGCGCCCGAGAACCTCCTATATAAGGGGCTTCACCCCTTGCTTTCCAGAACCAACTTATTCTAATGCAAAGAAGCTTTCTTGCAACTCAAGCACACCAAAGCTCTTCAGAACTCTACCGTGCTCGAGTTCGTCCGCACCGTAAACGATCAAGATCGTCGACACGCCGTCTAACATAGTCTACAATCCTTTTCGGTGTCGTCGGTATTGGTTATTTTTGTTGTTCAAATTCTATACTAAATCTCTGTAATACTTTTTGTGACTTATAGAATTGCCCAACAAAAACGGTCAAGGACCGTGGGCCTTGGAGTAGGAGCTGTCAAAGACTGCGAACCAAGTAAAAAAGAAAACTTGTTAGCATTGCCATTTTTGTTTCTTCCGCTGCATTCTGACTTTTTCCGAAAAATTTTACGTAATCGCTATTCACCCCCCTCTACCGATTACAACGATCCCACAGAGTCTAATATGAGCAGCAGGTGCATAGCTCCATTTTAGTTTAATTGTTTATTGGTCGATAGATGGGCAGTCCGAGTGTACCATTTAGGTTTTGGAGGACTTATTACAGTCATGTCATAGGGAGTTTTGAAGGGAGTTGAGGGACCATTTGCATTTAGTAGAGGTCACCCACAACAACAGCTAACACCCAACTACTCAAATGACACCGTTGGAGGTGTCGTACGGTAGGGCTTGTAGGACACCAATCCTCTGCGAGAGGGTTGGGAAACTGCAGCTGTTAGGATCTCAAGGTGCTCAGCACGATGCAGAGTCAGTCTGTATGATCAGATAGAGAATGTCAGAGGCACATGGTCATCGGATGAGTTACATAGATCCAAGACGGAGACCTTTGGATTTTCCCGTGAGTGATCATGTCTTTCCTTGAGTCTCACCCATGAAAATGGGGAAGAGGCTTAGACTCAGAGGTAAGCTAGCTCCGCGGTATACTGGGCTCTTATAGATTTTGGAGAGGATCAGAGCCGTAGCTTACCGACTGACACTTCCCCCATCTCTGGCTGAGGTGCACGATGTATTCCATATTTCCATGTTGAGGAAATAGGTGTCAGACCCTTTGCATATCTTATCCGATGTGTCGATCACACATCAACTTGATGCGACCTACGAGGAGGTAGTTGTGCAGATTTTGGGCCACAACGAGCGTCAATTACTAAATAAGACGATATAGCTCATTAAAGTAGGATGACAACACCATTCTGATGCTAGGGCGACCTAGGAGCTCAAGGATACGATTAGAACTCGCTACCCCCACTTATTTACTTGAGGTACGTTTGAGTGATTTCATTCAGTATTTATACTGCATGATTATCCTTGTCGAACGCAAATAATAAAATTTGAGGACCAAATTTTTGTTAGAGGGGGGGGGTGGGAGAATGTTAAATACTATAAATTAAGAGGGCAAGCTGTTATTAAACAAAAATTTGGGGTGTAATGCTAATAAGTAAGATTATAAGGGAGCCGTAGATTACCGATTGACACTTCCCCCATCTCTGACTAGGGTGCACAATGTATTCTATATTTCCATACTAAGGAAATAGGTGTCATACCCTTCACATGTCTTATTTGAAGTGTCTATCACACATCAGCCTGATGCGACCTATGAGGAGATAGCTGTGCAGATTTTGGGTCACAGCGATTGTCAATTATGAAATAAGACTATCTAGCTCATTAAAGTCGGATGACAACACCATTTTAATGCTAAGGCGACCTAGGAGCTCAAGGATACGCTCAGAGCTCGCTACCCCCACTTATTTACTTAAGGTATATTTGAGTGATTTCATTCAGTATTTGTACTGCATGATTATCCTTGTCGCACATAAATAACAAAATTTGGGGACAAAATTTTTATTAGAGGGGGAGAATATTAAATACCATAAATTAAGGGGGGCATTTGTTATTAAACTAAAAGTTGGGGGTATAATGCCAATAAGTAAGATTACAAGGGCTTAAACACAAAGTGGCAAATCACTTATATCCCTTGTCATCGCGAATTTCGCTGATCGCGATCTCAGTTCTTCTCCTTCTACCTCATGCGATCTGTTGTGTTCGGCCTCAACGTCTTCTTCCTTTTCATCTTCATCTTCTACCTCTCAGATGAAAGCCGATTGCCCTCCTAGTAGAAGATCGTCGAGGGATCGCGCGATCAAGGCTATTTTAGAGCACATCTTGCTTCTCTTTTCTCCAATCTTCATTGTTACAGACCTACGCCGGTGATCTCCAGCCTCGGCCAGTTGAAGGTGAGTCAGATTGCCAACTCAAGCCTGGTTGATGTTTTTTTGATCTTCACAAGAGTGGCGATAGATTTGGGTTGATCTTCCTTGTGATTCACAGCTTTACCTGAGGCTTGGAGATTTGAGTGCGTGGTAGAGTTTCCACCTTTGATCTATAGTAGGAGGGTATTCATATCGTCTCAGTGCCGCTGGTTTTTTTTGGATCGCAAGAGACTCATCACAGCAGGTAAGGAATTCATGGTTGATCTTGGTTGAGTGAAACATGGATTGTACCTGATCGGATCTATGGATTTCTATATCATGTTCTATGGATGATTGGTTTGAGTTTCCATGCAGAGGGTTTTTCCTTGAATGTAGTTTTGATAGTTGTTCATTTTGGATCTAGTTTTGCCATGGAATCACTGTTGAATTGCTCCCGATCTTGAATTGCTGTTGATCTATAGTTTACAGCATAAGTTCTGATTTCTCTAGTCAAATCCAAGCTTGAAATGTCTTCTGTTATTTATTTATATGGATGTTTTTGTATTGGTTGAGTTCTAGCTATGGATATGATTTTTTGAGATTGTATTTATAGGATCGGTGGCGTCGATAGAGGGTGGGGGGTGAATATCGACTCCTGCCTCGTTTCATCTTTTGTTCGTTTAACTTCGTAATCAAATTGTTAGTAGCACAGTGGAATAATAAATGTAAAAGACAAACACAGCAGCAGACTCGTGGGATTTATTTACTTGGTTCCCAACCCCCCAGGGTCAGTACGTCCAAGGCCTATGTACTCGGCGTGAGTCCATTGGTGGTCTCCTTTCCAAAATTTTTGGAGGTAAAGAAAACCCGTCTTACAGTATGATTTACAAGTACAAAATGATAAACTGAAAGATAACTTGTAAACAAAATGCAAACCAATAGAAACGAAGATCCGACCAATCTGGAAGTCCGAAGTGCAACGTACTTCCTCCTGGAGCCTCCTTGGTCACAGAGCTTCGACATAACGCTTTTGCTTTGCACAGAATGATTAAGCAAATGTGGAACGTGATGTTCTGAGCTGAGGGGTCGAACCCCCTTTTATACATGGTTCTCGGGCGCCTGATAGCTTATGGGGCGCCTCACAATCGGTCAAATCAGATCCGAACCGGCAGACTCGGTGCAGGGATAAAACCTGCATCCCAGGCGCCTGGTAGCACTCAGGCTCCTGGTAAGCTTCGAGCACTTGATATGTTGGGCGCCTGGGATGGACACCCTTAACCTAGGGCTCTCACCACATAGGGCGCCTGATTTGAATTAGGCGCTTGGGAAGCCTTTTCCTAAGTTCTTATTTCCTTGCGTTTGCTCTCCTATCTTGCCTCCGACTCCAGGTTTCTGCAAGACACACAAACACAAGACAAAACAAATAATCTTAAGCCTTAATAATTGACAGCCAGAGCTATCTGGTTCTGATTTTGGATTTCAAATGAAATCCGAGGTCGAACCGACGCTTACTGTTCTCTCTCCCGGGGAATGCGTCCTCACTTACTCCACCCTGGAGAAGTTACCCTTTGCCAATCAGGATCTCCGGTTGGACTTTTGCTTGGCCTCCGAGAACCCGGATCTCGAGATGTCCGACCTCGACCCGTCTCTACTTCTGTCCACGATCCCCACTTGACAAAGTCTTCTGCTTGGTCTCCCAGACCAAGACTTCATGTTCGATCTCCGAGACTCCTGGATCCTCAGCCCGTCTCTACTTCTGTCGGTAGTCCTCGTTTGTCAAAGACTTTATTGTCCAATCCCTGACCAGGACTTTATGCTCAATCCCCTGGACCAAGACTTTGGTGCCCAACCCTCGACCAGGACATTGTGCCCAATTCCCTGAACTAGGACTTCGTGCTCAACCCTGCAGGTCAAGGCTTCTTGCCCAGCTTCACTCACCAAGACTTCTTCCACCTAGCTTCACTCACTAGGACCCAGCTTCACTCACCATAATTTCTTTGCTAGTCATCTTAATCCTAACTAGACTTCTTTCTTCCAAACTATAGGAAAGTATACTCTCTCTCTACCAAACCTCAAGTCCAGTTTGGTTCCATAATTTCTTTGCTAGT
This sequence comes from Boesenbergia rotunda, assembly GCA_024364735.1. Taxonomy (NCBI): domain Eukaryota; kingdom Viridiplantae; phylum Streptophyta; class Magnoliopsida; order Zingiberales; family Zingiberaceae; genus Boesenbergia; species Boesenbergia rotunda. The sequence goes on from JAGFNQ010000442.1 coordinate 206,332, forward strand.
CATCTTAATCCTAACTAGACTTCTTTCTTCCAAACTACAGGAAAGTATACTCTCTCTCTACCAAACCTCAAGTCCAGTTTGGTTTAATTCCTTGGTTAAACTGACCAACCCTGGGTTCTATTCACTTTGCCAAATATCAGGTCATGTTTGGCTAACCCTTTGTCAAACTGTTCAAACCTGGGTTTACCCTACCAAACATCAGGTCCTGTTTGGCTTAACCCTTGATCACTTTGATCAGACCTTAGTATATTATCTCTGCCAAACATCAGGTACTGTTTGGCTAACCCTTTGTCAAACTGATCAAAACTGGGTTTACCCTACTAAACATGAGGTCCTGTTTGTCTTAACTCTTGATCACTTTGACCAGACCATGGTATATTGTCAAACATCGAAACACTAGAGGTTGACTGTTCATGACTGATGCTCTTTGCACCAACAATCTCCTCATTTTTGATGTTTGACAATAATTTTAAGTTAGATTTTGGTTTAAGGGTTTTAGTTCAATACTTGGGAGAAATAAAAAAAAATCTAGCTTATGTACTCTCTCCCCCTTTGGCACGCATCAAAAAGAAATAAAGGGTATTAACAATGATTTTGAGTTAAAATTTGCACTAACAATACGATTTTTGAAAATATTGAAGTTTCTTAAAGAAAATATAATTTTCAAAAATCCTCCTTTTTTTATTGATAAAACCAAGTACCTTTATCAGAAGATATTTTAAGAGATGCTAAGTACTTGAGTAAAATATTGAAAAGATAAGTATTTTATTGATTTGAATTTTCCTAAATCTGACACAGTCCTAGGAATCTTGTTGACTACAAGAAAATTTTCTATGTGTCTTAGAGATTTCAATCAAGAGAAAGAATTTTCAATGTATTTTGATTTTTAAAAATACTAAATTTCCTTGATTTGGATTCCTCCCTAATCTGACACAGTCCTAGGAAACTTGTTAACTAAAAGAAAAACTTCCCTATGTATCTTGAAGATTTTTCTAAACTCAAGTAATTTCTCAAAAATTTTCAAAAATATTCAAAAGACAATAAATTTTTAAGATATATTTTTGAAAATGAGAATATCGTATTTTCAAAAAGTAAAGTTTGTTTGAAAATATAATATTTTTGAAACTTCTAATGTTTCTTTTAATTTAAACCTCCCCCTAAACCTGATACAGTCCTAGGAAGCTTGTTGACCACAAGTTGATCTTCCTCTAAGTCTTAGGGTTTGATTCAATCGAAAAGAATTAAAAAAAAGTTTAAGAAGTATTTTTAAGTAATCAAAAATTAAAGGACGAATTGTTCTTTTGATTGAGACTCTCCCTAATTCTGACACAATTTTAGGAATCTTTGCATATCATAAGGAAAACTTCCTATGTATCTTTAGAGTTTATTCATATTATAATAGTAATTAACGCATATTTTAGAAAAATATTTTTAAAAGAATATGATAATTTTTAAAGAATTATTTTTCAAAAAATATTTTAAAAGACATAATAAATTTTTGAAAAACATTTTTTGAAAGACATAATAATTTTTTTAAAGCAAAAACCATTTTGAAAGAGATAAATTTTTGAAAAAGAATAATTATTGAAAAATAATTTTCAAAAGAATAAAATAAATAGACTCCCCCTGAACTTGACACCTTCTGGCTACCCTTGTTAACTATAAGGAACTCTACCTAAGTGTCTTAAGAGGCTTTAGTGTTGACCTAGAAGGTTTGTGTCTAAGTGTAGTCAAACAACTTTCATAGATATATAATTTTTGAAATGTATTTATAGGTACACACAATCAAACATGAAATTCATTAAAATATTATTATGTTTAATCATTATTTTGAAAATAAGTTTTTAAGAAAATATTCTAAAGATTTTGAAAACATTTTCAAAGGAATTTATCAATTGATTAGTCCTTATCATCTCACCCATTATGAATGTCGTAGTACAAACAAACATGGTTTCCTTATGGGTGTTGTGACATGCTTAAATAATTTTTCTCAATTTAATTTTATAGATTGCCTGACCTTGAGTTAGATTTAAGTTTAGCAATTAGTAACTTAAAAGTAAATTTCAATAATTGGCTTCCAGGTCTTGGCGAGGCATAGGGGTCTTCTTTGGCCAAAGCCTTACTGGATCAATAACCCGTTCCTTAGACAAACCTTTTTAAAGAAATTATACTTTCAATTTGACCCTTTAGAAAACTTTGGTCTAACTAGTCTAGGATGTGGCGAGGTAGCTTCGGCTAGTTCCACATAGCTAGGTCGACCAGGTTGGGTACTTCTTACCCTTCCTGATTTCCTAAACTATGCTTCCCTAACGTACTATATATCATCTCGTCCCACCCTGGTACTATGTTAGGCAAGAATCAACCAATCTTTTTTCTATCTAGCCATTCTAAGTTAAGCAAAAAATAAGCTAGCATGAATGACATGGCAGATATATATATATATATAAAATAAATAGATGCATGAGCATAACAGTTATGTATGTATCAATCAAGTCAAATCGTTTTAATTAGATTTCTAATAAAGTATAAAATTTTCGATTTGATATAGAACGTGTGAACCTGCGAATATGTCAACCCACTTTGACATATTTATTATTATTATTAAGTTGAAGGTTTCAGTTGGGTAGAATTTTACTTAGATTCATAACTAAAGGTAATTAATTTAAATTTTAGTTCGTGGATTTTGTATAAATTTTGAATTTTGAATTATGGATTGAGTTTGTTATTAAAGTTGAATTGTTAATAATTAATTAAGATTTATTCAATTAGCTTTAAATATTTTAAGGATTAAAAGATTTGATTATTAATTAAGATTTAAGTTTAAGAATTAAAAGATTTGATTATTAATTAAGATTTGAGTTGTTAAGAGTTAATTAAGATTTTGAGTATTAAGAATTAATTATGAATTTATAATTAAATTAAGAATTAAGTTGTTAAGAATTAATTAAGAGTTAAATTAAGAATTAAGTAGTTAAGAATTAATTAAGAATTAAGAATTAAGAATTAAAAATTAGGAATTAAGTTGTTTAAGAATTGATTAACACTTAAGAATTAAGTTGTTAAGAATTAATTAAGAGTTAAATTAAGAATTAGGTAGTTATGATTAATTAAGAGTTAAGAATTAAATTAGGAATTAAGTTGTTTGAATTGATTAAGAATTAAATTAAGTAATTAAGTTGTTTAAGAATTAATTAAGAATTAAGTACTTAAGTTGTTTAAGAATTAATTAATATTTAAGTTGTTTAAGAATTAAAATTTAAGTTGTTAAGAATTAATTAAGATTTAAGTTGTTTAGGAATTAAAATTTAAGTTGTTATGAATTGAATAGTAATTTTGGTTCTAATTGCATCATTTCCATTAATTCAAAAAATTCTTATTCATCTATTATTTCTTTTATTTTTAAATTTTCAATTTTATTTAATATTTCTATTTTATTTGAATTCCTGTATGCCTTTTTAATTATAGTTTCAATTTTAATAAATTCATTTTCATCTTTAGAATCATATTTACTTCATCTTTAGAGTTATATTCAGAATTAATAAAAATTATAATATTATCTTCAAAATAGGTGGAATAATTAAGGTTGTATCATTATCTTCAAAATAAGTAGAATAATTAATTAATGATTCACAATTTTCTTCAAGGTTATTACAATTATCTTAAGAATTATTTTGAGAATTATTAATTAATGTTTGAACATTATTTTCAAAAATATTAATAAAAGATTGAGTATTATCTTTAGAATTATTAATTACAGTTTAATTATTATCATCAAAATTATTAATGACAGTTTAATTATTATCTTCAAAATTATTAATTACAATTTGATTATTATCTTAAACATTAGTTGAATTATCAGTAAAATCATTCAAAATATTAGAATTAATTTCTAAAATTGTAGCATTAATATTAAAGATTAAGGAGTTGATATTCAATATATTAATATTATCTACATTTGATTTAGATTTGTTATCAGCTAATTTATCATGTAACATATTTAATTTATTATGTAAATAATCTAACTTAACAGGAAGATCAACATAAGAATTATCTAACTTAATAGAAAAATTATCTAATTTTGCAGAAATTTGAAAAATACCTTTGTAGAAATTAACTTTCATGCCTCCATTACCTTCGTCGCATTTTCTAGCATTGTGGATCAGGCCATTTTTCAGTCTGGACACTGGTTCTTGTAATGCCCATAATTTTTACACTTGAAATAGTGGATATAACTTTTGTTCCTCCGGACTCCTGGCGCTGGTGCCTCCATTGCCACCGGTGCCTCCATTGCCGCCGGTGGTGAAGTACGAATCTGACGAGTAGGACACTTATTTTTGTAGTGTCCTCTCTCCCTACACTTAAAACAAATTATATGAAATTTAAAAATAGACATAATTAAAATATACCTTTATTCACCTTAGCTCTCTCTCAATTTCTGGCCTTCTTGTAACTTCGGTGGTGAGTCCAGTCAGAGTCACCTGCTCTGATACCAATTGTAGGATCGGTGGCGTTGATAGAGGGGGTGAATATCGACTCCTGCTTCATTTCATCTTTTGTTCATTTAACTTCGTAATCAGATTATTAGTAGCACAGCGGAATAATAAATGTAAAAGACAAACACAGCAGACGCACGGGATTTATTTACTTAGTTCCCAACCCACCAGGGTCAGTATGTCTAAGGCCTATGTACTCGGCATGAGTCCACTAGTGGTCTCCTTTTCGGAATTTCCAGAGGCGGAGAAAACCCATCTTACAGTATGATTTACAAGTACAAAATGATAAATTGAAAGATAACTTGTAAACAAAAAGCAAACCAACAGAAACTAAGATCCGACCAATCCAGAAGTTCGAAGTGCAGCGCACTTCCTCTTGGAGCCTCCTTGGTCACAGAGCTTTGACATAGCTCTTTTGCTTCACACAGAATGATTAAGCATATGTGGAACGTGATGTTCTGAGTTGAGGGGTCGAACCCCCTTTTATACATGGTTCTCGAGCGCCTGATAGCTTATGGGGCGCCTTACAATCGGTCAAATCTGATCCGAACCGGCGAACTCAGCGTAGGGATAAAACCTGCATCCTAGGCGCCTAGTAGCACTCAAGCTCCTGGTAAGCTTCGGACGCCTGATATGTTGGGCGCCTGGGATGGACACCCTCAACCTTGGGCGCTCACCACATAGGGCGCCTGATTTGAATCAGACGCTTGGGAAGCCTTTTCCCATGTTCTTATTTTCTTGCGTTTGCTCTCCTATCTTGCCTCCGACTCCAGGTTCCTGCAAGACAAGCAAACACAAGACAAAACAAATAATCTTAAGCCTTAATAATTGACAGCCAGTGCTGTTTGGTTCTGACATTGGATTTCAAATGAAATCCTAGGTCGAACCGACGCCTACTATTCCCTCTCTCGGGGAATGCGTCGTCACCTACTCTGTTGGTCCTTCGGATGGCTATAGAGGGGGGGGGGGTGAATGTAGCCAGACCCAAAATGTTCGCCTTCTTTGATGTTTTCATTCTCCGATCAGATTAGCAGCGGAACAAACACAACAGAAAGAACCAACACAGATAAAGAAAACAAACCGACGCTAACAGGAAGATGTACAAGATTCGGGGATAACTTGCCCCTACTCCTTGGCGTGCCCGTAAGGTGGGCGATCCCTTGATCGTCGGCAGATCAAGCCTCGGTGAACCCCGCATAGTAACAGCGCCTCCTTCTCGGTGGAGAAACCTCCCCACAATTGCCTCAAGATGATATGAGATTAAGTGCACTCGACAACAAGAAGGAACGCTCACAAGAATGTAACAAGAATACTCAAGTAAGAAGATACAGCGAGCTTAAAACAACAACAAACACTTCCCCAGTTTTTCTGTCTGTTATCTTTTTTTTCGTCTGCATCTCAGCTTCTTCTTCTTAAGCTCCTGCTCACCATCGCCAGCTCCATCAGCACCCATTGAGCCACAGCTGACCCACTGACTCCACTGAGCACTCAGTCCACTGAAGACCTCTTCAACTGAGCCTCCGTTAGTCGCCAGCCGCGCCAGGAAGCCGTTGAAACCGGAAAACAAAATACATCCAAATATGCTCAAAGGAAAGTCCCCAGTTGACTCTCCTCCATTGTTTGAATCCTCCTTGTATCACCTGCACACTTAGCAGACACTTAGCAAAGCATATCAAACAATATCAGCAAGGTAGCAGAGAAAACGCAGACGCGATCAGAAGTCTGACAGTGATTTCAAATTAAAGTTATAGCTACTGATCGGTCACCAGACCGATCAGAGATGACCCTGATCGGTCACCAGACCTATCAGAGTAAGCCCTGAATGATCAGGCTCCAGCCTGATCGATCCACAGTGAGAAAATAGGAATCTTGGACTTCTAGTGATCAGTCACACTGACCGATCATAGATCGTTGATCGGTCACCGGACCGATCCATCCCTTTGCTGAGCTTTCTCTAGCTACCGCAGGCAAAAACCCCTGATCGGTCACCGGACCGATTAGGTTGTGCCCTGATCGGTCTGGTGACCGATCAGGTCAGTCCCTGACCGATCATGATCCATCCTGATCGGTCAGGATGAGGAACTCACGATATTTGATCGATCCACCAGACCGATCAAGAGTTTCTCCAAAAACCTTCTGACCACTCTCTGATCGTTCACCAGAACGATCAGAAGCCAAACAGAAGCCAAAAAATGCTTCTGTTCTCTCCCTGATCGTTCGCCAGACCGATCAGACTCCTCTGGATCGGTCACCAGACCGATCCACAACAGGGAGTTCGTGCCAACTCCCTGATCGGTCTCCAGGCCGATCCAGTCTCAACCAATTCAACCCTAAGTCAAGAGAACGGGCTCCCTAGCCTTCTCTGACTCGTGCTCAGTCCCCCGGACCAAGACTCCATGCCCAGCTTCACTCACCGGGACTTCATTCAACCTAGCTTCACTCGCTATGACCTGACTTCACTCACCAGAGTTTCGGTCACCCGGCTTCACTCACCGGGATTTCATTCAACCTAGCTTCACTCGCTAGGACCTGACTTCACTGACCATGGTTTCGGTCACCCGGCTTCACTCACCGGGACCCCGCTTCACTCACCGGGATTTTCATTCACCTGGCTTCACTCACCAGGACCCGGCTTCACTCACCGGGGTTTCCGTCACCTGGCTTCACTCACCAGGACCCGGCTTCACTCACCGAGATTTCACTCACCTGGCTTCACTCACCAGGACCCGGCTTTACTCACCGAGATTTCTGTCACCTGGCTTCGCTCACCAGGACCCGGCTTCACTCACTGGGATTTCCGTCACCTGGCTTCACTCACTAGGACCCGACTTCACTCACCGAGATTTCATCCAACCTGGCTTCACTCAACAGGACCCGGCTTCATTCACCAGGATTTCAATCCCTTCGTTCCCAGTCCCCGACCAAGACTTAATCCGAATTCACTCAACCAAACTTAAATCGGTGTCAACACCAAAACAACAATCGGGCCAGGCTGCATCAACATACTCCACCCTAGCGAAGTTACCCTTTGCCAACCGGGATCTCCGGTTGGACTTTTGCTCAGCCTCCGAGAACTCGGATCTTGAGATGTCCGACCTCGACCTGTCTCTACTTCTGTCCATGATCCCCGCTCGACAAAGTCTTCTACTCGGTCCCCCGGACCAAGACTTCGTGCTCGACTTCCAAGACTCCCGGATCTCGAGATGTCTGATCCTCGATCCGTCTCTACTTCTGTCGGTAGTCCTCGCTTGGCAAAGACTTCGTTGCTCGATCCCTGACCAGGACTTCGTGTTCAATCCCCTGGACCAAGACTTTAGTACCCAACCCTCGGTCAGAACTTCGTGCCTAATTCCCCAAACCAAGACTTTGTGTTCTACCCTGTAGGTCAAGACTTCTTGCCCAGCTTCACTCACCAGGACTTCTTTCACCTAGCTTCTCTCACTAGGACCCAACTTCACTCACCAAGATTTTTTTGCTAGTCATCTTAATCCTGACTAGACTTCTTTCTTCCAAACTTCAGGAAAGTATACTCTCCCTTGCTCTACCAAACCTCAAGTCCAGTTTGGTTTGATCCCTTGGTCAAACTGACCAACCCTGGGTTCTATTCACTCTGCCAAATATTAGGTCCTGTTTGACTAACCCTTTGTCAAACTGATCAAACCTGGGTTTGGGAATTTGAATCTTGATTTAGAGATCTTCCTTGGTCGTAAGCATTGGGTAGGATCCTTCTACTGGTTTGGGAATTTTATGGATTATTTTGTAGCTTATTTATGGATGCTTAATTGTGAGTTCATTGGGATTAATTTCGATATTGGTGTGGAATTAAGGGTTAGCTTGATTATGGGAGGTAGTTTTGTGAACCGAATTTGGACTTGGGTTAAGTAAGGATTTAACCTAATTAGGGTTAACCTAATTAACTTTCAATATTTAGGTTTGTAAATTGGAAGTTAATCATTATGATTAGGGCGATCCTAGTTAGGTTGTGTTATACTTAGCTATTTGGCGTTCATATAAGTAGCTAAGTTATACCTTTGATATAGAATATTGATTTTAGCTGATATAGATACTTGAACGTGAAGTGGTTTTCTTCGAGACTCAAATTTCACTTTGGAGGTGGGTACCTTTGACTTATCTCTGTTAGATATAGTCAAACTTTTATGCATAGTTAGATATAAATAGCAGTAGGGATACATGTTATTTTTGTTTTTGCATGATTTCATTTGATACTTGTTATCTAATTAGGTTTATTGCTTTACTATTCCATGATACTGCGTGTATTGGATTATGGACGACACACTTTATACCTCACACTAGGATTAGGATATGGTGCATGATTATTATCTAGACTATTACATTTTATATTGATAATAGTAGGATTAGATAGTAGATGATGCATGGGATAGTGGCATGCATCATCTTTGCACGTAACATATGTACGCGACCCATGTCTCCTTGGAGCTTGAGGCAGGTCTCGTCAGACATGCTATTGGTGTAAGGGCATACGTAGGCGACCCTTAGTTCCCTGGAGGTTGAGATGAGTCATCAGACTTGCCAGATTTCCCTGTCGTGTAGTCCCAGTTCCACTCATTGTTAGTGGATTATAGGTCACGACGTTGCGACAGGTCCCCTACTATATCCGGAGATAGCGAAGGGTTGAGAGTGTTACTTTCCTCTCACAATCTAGGATAGAGTATGTAGTGACACGACCCCTCTAGCCCCATCAAACGGCTCTCTAGGTCATGCCCTATGGTCTTCCCACTACCGGCAGTGGATTTTTGTCTTCCCTAGATTCGAACCCTAGACCTCCGGGACAAGTACTAAAGTTCCTTGAATCTGGTAGCCAAGTGAGCTTGGCTACCAGATTCAAGGAACTTTAGTACTTGTCCCGGAGGTTTAGGGTTTGAATCTAGGGAAGGCAAAAATCCACTGCCGGGAGTGGGAAGACCGTAGGGCACAACCTACAGAACCGCCTGATGGGGCTAGAGGGGTCTGTTAGTGATATGAGAAAATGTCCTAAGGCAATCGCCTTATGATTGTAATCATTTATTTTAATAAATGAATATTCACTATTTGAGTATACATGTTTATGTATTTGATTGAGATCTTAAACTCATTTACTGAATGTCCGCAATATAATTCATAGCATGAGAGAATTTGTGATGAATTCACAACTAGTGATTATCTCTATATGTGCAATTGTGAAGTATTGAAATTGTCCCTAGTCGATGAATTGATAAATACAGACACTATCAATTCTGTTGAGACTAGCATGGGTTATTCTCTAATCAGCTGATTCTCACTGGCTAGTGACATTGGGATGTCCGGAGATAAACATGAATGCTAGTTAAGGGAATTAGTTCATTGGAGTGACTGGCTGTAAAACTTTATATGGTAGTCTATATATAGATATGTCAATGAAGTTCTTACTGTAGCTTAAGTGCGATGTTTCTTTGACTTGCGGTGTTCAAGTCATCTTGGTCATGGAGACTTATACTTTGACATCTTAAGAAAGCATCTCCAAGGAGGTGTGGACCCAGGATGATTGGGTATAAGCCGAAGTGCCCGAAGATGTTTGAACAGCCTACAAAGGATTCACCACTCCTTGCGAGGAGATGTATACCCAAGGCCTATCGTCGGATTGTTACTCAAAGCCTCTGGCCAGAGCATGACATGTTCAGAGTATGAATCTCTTAAATACATGAGAGTAATTAGAATCCATAGGACGAGAAAACGTTACTTAGGCTAGGTGTGACGTAGTCAGCCTAGTGGGGACTGACACACATAGACCATGTCCTGAACCAAGTGGGTATAAGATAATGAAGGGAATGGGGCACGATTCATTATAGCTGCTGAAGGGTTTCAGAATAGTTTCTGAGGTCAACCGTTGATCATTCGATTAATTGGGGATCATGATGTACTACTTGGTGCCACTCATGATCGTTCTATAATTGGTTAATTATAGACGGCCAACATAAATCGAAAGCCTATTTAGTCACACGCACTACGAGTAATCCGAGGGATTTAAAATGAGTTGAAAATTAGATTTTCCAATCAAGAGAGATTAGGTTTGGTTGAGCCAAACGATAAGTCGAATCTGAATTTTTCAGAGACGCATCGGAAGCGTAAAATGGCTAAGTCTTTTGAAGACTTAATGGATGAATTAAATGAGTTTAATTCATTGGAGCATGGCTTGGATGGGCCGGCCAAAGAGGGTCTCCACCCTCTTTGCTTGGCCGGCCACAACAAAGGGAGAGAACCAAGTTTTTGGTTCAAATTATAAAATAAACCAATTGTGTGGTTTGTTTTATAAAATTATGGATGATATAAATTTTTATATAATAAACCAAGGTTTGGTTTATTTTTCATGGAAATTAAAATGAACCATGGATTGGTTTATTTTATTTTATAAAATCAATCATGGATTGATTTACCATGATAAGAAAATTTATTCCATAAGAAAAAAGAGACTTGGTTGATTTTTATCATGAATTAAAAAATGATAAAACTTGGCATAATGGAATAAGTCACAGAAAATTTATTCCATAAGAAAAAGGAGACTTGGCGGTTGAGAGGCCACTATATAAAGGACCCAAGGCAAGACTTGAAAATCAATCGAAGTATTCATTCCTGGGCTCTCTCCCTTGTTGATGCAGTCTGGCCCTGATTGTTGTTTTGGTGTTGACATCGATTTTAGTTTAGGTGGATGATTATTGATTATGATTAAGTCCTGATCGGGGATCAGGCATGGTATGGAAAATCCTAGCTTGGAGGGCTAGGTGTGTGAAAAGTTTTAATTCGGAAGAGGTGGGTGAAAAGTCCTAGCTTGGAGGGCTAGGTGAAAAGTCCTAACTTGGAGGGTTAGGTGCAAATTCCCATCTTGGAAAATTAGGTGAAAAAGTCCTAGCTTGGAGGGTCAGGTCCTAGCTTGGAGGGCTAGGTTTGGAAAAGTTCTAATCCGGAAGAGTTGGGTGAAAAGTCCTAGCTTGGAGGGCTAGGTGAAAAGTCCTAGCTTGGAGGGCTAGGTGAAAAGTCCTAACTTGGAGGGTTAGGTGCAAATTCCCAACTTGGAGGGTTAGGTGAAAAATCCTTAGCTTGGAGGGCTAAGGTGGTTGGAGCCCCTGGATCGGTCTGGTGACCGATCAGGGAGTTGGCACGGTGCTCCTTCGTGGATCGGTCTGGTGACCGATCCAGCGATGACTGATCGGTCTGGTGACCGATCAGGGAGTATGTGTTTCACTCACTGCACAGCTCCTGATCGGTCTGGTGACCGATCAGGGAGCGAACAGTGACTTAAGTTCCCTTGCTGATCTGCTCCTGATCGGTCTGGTGACCGATCAGGGATACTGTTCAGATCGGTCTAGTGAACGATCATTTGTCGCAAGGTTCTCACTATAACCGATCAGGATGACTCCTGATCGGTCAGGAAGCAGCCTGATTGGTCTGGTGACCGATCAGGCTGGAGCCTGATTGGTCTGGTGACCAATCAGTCAGGAGCTTGATTGGTCTGGGGACCAATCAGGAGTGTGCAAAAAACTGCTGGATCGGTCTGGTGACTGATCAGGCTCCTTCCTGATCGGTCTGGTGATCGATCAGGAGCAGAACTTTAATTCAAATACGCTGTCATAAGCTCTGATCGCGTCTGTTTTCACTGTCGATTCTCTGCTACTTGTTGATTTCATTTGATATCGATTTGCTAAGCCTCTGTTGGAGTGTGCAGGTGATTCAAACACTCAAGAAGGGTCAATGGGAAGCTTTCCTTGGAGCAGGTTTGGATCTATTGTGTTTTCAGGTCTCAACGGCGTCTGGCGCAACTGGCAACTGACGAAGGCGCGGCTGGCAACTGATGGAGGCTCAGCTGGAGGAGTGTCCAGTGGACTGAGTGCTCAGAGAGGTCAGTGGGTCAGAGTGTGGGTCAGTGGTGCTGATGGAGTTGGCGACGTTGAGCAGGAGCTTAAGAGACGAAGCTAGAAGCAGAGGAGCAGGGGAACAAGACAAAAACTTGGGAAGTTTGGCTGGGCTGTGTTCGTTCTCTCTGTTGCTTTGTGCTTGAGCGATCTTGTTGCATTCCTGTGAGAGCTTTGTGAGTTTTCCTTCTTGTGTGATCTCCTATACTCAAGTTCCATAATCTGTGAGATCTGTGGAGAGGTTTCTCCACCGAGGAGGCTCTATCTTATCCGGTGTTCACCGGGGCTTGATCTGCCGATGATCAAGTGATCGCCCACCTTACGGGCACGCCAAGGAGTAGTGGCAAGTTATCCCCGAACCTTGTATATCGAGGTGTTAGCGTCGGTTTGCTTTCCTTTGCTTTGGGTTGTTGTTTTTAGTTTTCTGTTTCTGCATTTGCTTCCGCTACCTAACTCTGAAGTGCAGAAAGTTTGTGAAAGTGAAAGAAGTTTTGTGTCCGACTAGATTCACCCCCCCCCTCTCTAGCCATCCGGGTTCCAACAAGTGGTATCAGAGCTTGGGGCTCTGTTCACGGCTTAACATCCGAGAGCTTACAACGAGATGGCTGGAAGAGAAGGATTGAGCACAAACCGACCTCCATTCCTCGACGGCACTGATTTTTCATATTGGAAGTCAAGAATGGAGTTTTACTTAAAGACAAATATGAGTTTGTGGTTCGCTGTCAAGGAGGGGTTTTCCTTTCCAAAGGATAATGAAGGAAAGGAGCTTGAGTTTTCCAAGTGGTCGGCTGAGCAAATCCGGAAGGGTGAAGCAAATGCCAAAGCTGTGGTCACCTTACAATGTGGGATGACCAAAGAGCAATTGATCAAGATTGGTCCCTTCACCTCTGCCAAAGACTTGTGGAACAAACTCATTGAGCTCCATGAGGGAACTCAAGATACACAGATAGTCAAGAAGGACCTCCTTCTCAGCCAACTCCAGAACTTGACAATGGGAGAAAACGAAACTATAAGTATACTTCATTGTCGGTTCAAAGAAATCATCAATGGCTTGCATTCCATCAATGAAAAGGTGGAAAACCGAGACTTAGTGAGGTACATTCTAAAAGCATTTCCTAGGAATGCCTTGTGGTCATCTATGATGGATGCCTACAAGGTATCCAAGGATCTTTCAATCATTAAGTTAGAAGATCTATTTTGTGAAATGGAGTTGCATGAGATCTCTAACAAAAGTCCAAAGGAGAAAGGTATTGCTTTAGTGGCAGGTGACAACAAGAAGAAGAAGGAAAAAGAGGAGGAGGACATCCACTGTCACGTGGCTCTAGTGGCACTAGAGGAGTCAAAGGAGGAGAGTGATGAATCAAGTGACTCCTCAACCGCGCCTTCATCATCTTCGGATGATGAAGAGGTAATTTCTCCCGAGTTAGATAAGTGCTATAGAGCTATCGCATGTTTAACCAAATTGTTAAAGAAATCTAAGAATAAGGTTAAGTCATTGAAGTTGGAAGTAAAAGAATTAAAATCCTCTAAGGTTGAGGATATTAATGACTTCCATAATGAATCCCTTGAGAATGAGAATAAGATCTTAAAGGGTGAAATTGAAAATCTCAAGATTGTTCTTGAGAAATTTTCAACAAGCTCCAAAACCCTAGACATGATTTTGAACTCCCAAAGGGCGGTTTACAACAAGGCCGGTATAGGTTACCGACCTAAAGAACCGACCTTTGTGTCATTAATGTCTAAAACACATTTTAGATCATCAAATGTTCCTAGGGTTAAAAAGAAAATGACTAAGGCATGGGTGCCAAAGTCTTTGATTGAAGGTTCTTTAGGTCTCAAAATTTGGGTACCTAAAATCTCTATCTTTAGAATTGTATAAGCATTATTTAAGGGGGAGCATCTATCAACATGGGAGGTTGATATTTGGTGCTCCAAACCCATGACCAAAGGCGAAATTGTTATTCACATGGATGGTTATGGAAAATTCGAATTAAATGCTTTGAGCTCCATTGTTTTAGATCTTATGACAATATAATCCCTTGGCTAGTGATTTTTATGATATTCATGTGTTAAAATACTTAGTCATGGTATTATCTACTTTAGTGTTTAAGTTCTTCCATGATCAAGTATGTCATGATTTTCTTGTATGTATTATGCCAACATGAAGAACACATGGTTTGTGAAAATCACTATGAAAATCTCACAATACATGATTAGACAAAGAACATGAGTTTAAGGCCTAGGCTTAAGCTTTTTTTATTATTTTGGAAGATGAATCTAGATGAGTATGCCATGACTTTGATGTTTGGATGATTAACATTAATCTATGACATGCCCATTTTGATTAAGAACAGGATGAACACATAGCTTAAATTGATCATGATGTGAAATAAGCATGTTTTGAAATTTTGATCATCCATTGGAATTGGCACAAACCTAATTTTGGTTAAGAACAACATGATCACATAGGTTATGATGTTTTAAATTCCATGACTTGTTTGATTTCCCACTGATCATGCTTTGATATAAACATGTTTTGATAATTCAATCTCATGCTTAGAAAATACTGATCATGCTCTAACACAAATCATGACATATATTTTGATTAAGGGAACCCTTAGAATCAAATGGATTACCTCTATGCTTTGACACAAATCATGATGATTATTTTAGTTTGGGAAATACTTTTTGGTTAAAAGAAACCCTTTAGGATCAATGTGATTGAATCTAATTGAATTAAGGTTTCTGAAATCTCGTTTCTGAAACTGTACAGTGAAACAAATCTATTTCTGAAACTGATCAGTTTCAGAAAACATACTGTATCAGACCTGATCGGTCCACCAACCGATCAGGACTCACCCTGATCGGTCTGGTGACCGATCAGGAATCATACTGATCGGTCTGGTGACCGATCAGATCAACAATGATCAGTTGTATCAGACCACTCCTCAGACCAATCCCCCTTCATCAATTTTGATGAAGTATCAATATAACTGAGTAGTAGGATGATGGTTAAGATACTTGGAACAAAACCTAATACTGATTTGATACAAACCTATGTTGGAATGTTCAAATTCTTAAGAAAGGGTTTGTTGAGTCATGACTCTTGTTCTTAATGTCGTGTTTCGGAAATTTTTCTGAAATAACGAATCTCAGTAGAGTCTACATCCCTATTGTGGAATGCAAATTGTTAATGCAGTCTGATCAGGAATGTATCAGAATTTCAGGAATTTTTCTGAAATTTGATCGCTCCCCAGACTAATCAGATATGTTTCTGTATCACATGATCAACGAACCTGATCGGTCACGAAGACCAATCAGGACTATGTGTCAGATACAGATGCATTCTTTACTTGTCATGTGAAGCATATACGTATTTGACCATGATATACTTCTGTATATGTCTTCACATGAAATTTCGAATGTTAATGCAGTCTCATCTTGAATGAATCAGAATTACAGAAATTTTTCTGAAAACTGATTGTTCATAGATACATCAGAAATTTTTCTGTATCAATCATAAGTCTGATGAAGCTGCATTATTACTTGTCATATGAAACATATACATGCTTGACCATGATATTATTCTGTATATGTTTTCATGTGAAATTCACACTTTTTGGCGTATGATGCATATACATTGTTGCCATGATACATTTATGGTATATGCCTCTCATATGCGATTCAAAAAGTATCCTTTGATTATTTTGGGTTTGGGGAGAGACCCTTGGTTTGAGGGGGAGGTATGTTTAAACTTAATAACCATACCCTTTTCGATGTTTGACAAAGGGGGAGAGAATGACTGATTAAGTTTATGGTTATTATAGGGGAAGGATCATGATTCCCTTATGAGAATTGAATTGATTGATCTCTAAACTTAAAATCGGGTTGTCAATCAACAAAAAGGGGGANGTCTAGCTTGGAGGGCTAGGTGAAAAGTCCTAACTTGGAGGGTGGTGCAATTCCATCTTGGAGAATTAGGTGAAAAGTCCGGTTGGAGGGTGGTCTAGCTTGGAGGGTAGGTTTGGAAAAGTCCTAATTGGAGGTGGGAAAGTCTATTGGAGGGTAGTGAAAAGTTCTGGAGGGTTGGTGAAAAGTCCAACTTGGAGAATTAGGTGAAAAGTCTGGCTTGGAGGTAGGTGCAGCTTGGAGGGCTAGTTGGATGAAGGTCTAACTCGGAGGGGTTGGTGAAAAGTCCTAGCTTGGAGGGCTAGGTGAAAAGTCCTAGCTTGGAGGGCTAGGTGAAAAGTCCTAACTTGGAGGGTTATGTGCAAATTCCCAACTTGGAGAGTTAGATTGAAAAATCCTTAGCTTGGAGGGCTAAGGTGAATGAAATCCTAGCTTGGAAGGCTAGGTCTGCGTCCCTGGATCGGTCTGGTGACCGATCAGGGTGTTGGCACGCTGCTCCTTCGTGGATCGGTCTGGTGACCGATCCAGCGATGTCTGATCGGTCTGGTGACCGATCAGGGAGTGTGTGTTTCACTCACTGCACAGCTCCTGATCGGTCTGGTGTCTGATCGGTCTGGTGACCGATCAGGGAGCGAACAGTGAGTTGAGTTCCCCTGCTGATCTGCTCCTGATCGGTCTGGTGACCGATCAGGGATACTGCTCAGATCGGTCTAGTGAACGATCATTTGTCGTAAGGTTCTCACTATCACCGATCAGGATGACTCCTGATCGATCTGGAAGCAGCCTGATTGGTCTGGTGACCGATCAGGCTGGAGCCTGATTGGTCTGGTGACCGATCAGGCAGGAGCCTGATTGGTCTGGGGACCAATCAGGAGTGTGCAGAAGACTGCTAGATCGGTCTGGGGACCGATCAGGCGCAGAACTTTAATTCAAATACGCTGTCAGAAGCTCTGATCGCGTCTGTTTTCACTGCCGATTCTCTGATACACTGCTGATATGTTTTGATATGCATTGCTAAGCCTCTGTTGGAGTGTGCAGGTGATAGCAGGTGATTCAAACACTCAAGGAGGGTCAATGGGAGGCTTTCCGTTGAGCAGGTTTGGCTGTTTCTCGTTCTCAGGTTTCAACGGGCAACTGACGCAGCTGGCGACTGACAGAGGCTCAGCTGGAGAGGAGGTCTTCAGTGGACTGAGTGCTTAGGGAGGTCAGTGGGTTCAGGCTGGCTCAGTGGATGCTGATGAAGCTTGTGATGGTGAGCAGAGCTTAAGTGGCGAAGCTGGAAGCAGAGGCGAACAAGACAGAAACTTGGGAAGTTTGG
Source organism: Boesenbergia rotunda (assembly GCA_024364735.1). Lineage (NCBI taxonomy): Eukaryota > Viridiplantae > Streptophyta > Magnoliopsida > Zingiberales > Zingiberaceae > Boesenbergia > Boesenbergia rotunda. The sequence goes on from JAGFNQ010000442.1 coordinate 223,956, forward strand.
TTGGGCTGTGTTCGTGCTCTCTGTTGCTTTGTGCTTAAGCGATCTTGTTGCATTCCTGTGAGAGCTTTGTGAGTGTTCCTTCTTGTGTGATCTCCTGTACTCAAGTTCTATCATCCGTGAGATCTGTGGAGAGGTTTCTCCACCGAGAAGGAGGCTCTATCTTATCCGGGTTCACCGGGGCTTGATCTGCCGACGATCAAGGGATCGCCCACCTTACGGGCACGCCAAGGAGTAGGGGCAAGTTATCCCCGAACCTTGTATATCGAGGTGTTAGCGTTGGTTTGATTCCTTTCTCTGTTCTATTCTTCCTGTTGCATTTTGTTTCCGCTGCTACTAATCTGATCACAGGAAGAAAGTTTTAAAAGAGGGGGCGATTTGAGTGTCTGGCTATATTCACCCCCCTCTATAGCCATCTCGTCACCAACAAGTGGTATCAGAGCTTGGGGCTCTGTTCACGGCTTAACATCCGAGAGCTTACAACAAGATGGCTGGAAGAGAAGGATTGAGCACAAACCGACCTCCATTTTTCGACGGCACTGATTTTTCATATTGGAAGTCAAGAATGGAGTTTTACTTAAAAACAAACATGAGCTTGTGGTTCACTGTCAAGGAAGGGTTTTCCCTTCCAAAGGATAATGAAGGAAAGGAGCTTGAGTTTTCCAAGTGGTCGCCTGCGCAAATCCGGAAGGGGGAAGCAAATGACAAAGCTGTCGTGACCTTGCAATGTGGGATGACCAAAGAACAGCTAATCAAGGTTGGCCCCTTCACCTCTGCCAAAGATCTATGGAATAAACTTCTTGAGCTCCATGAAGGAACTCAAGACACCCGGACTGCCAAGAAGGATCTCCTTCACAGCCAACTTCAGAACTTGACAATGGGAGAAAGTGAAAATGTAAGTATGTTTCATTGTCGATTCAAAGAAGTATTGAATGGTCTCCACTCCATTGGTGAAGAGGTAGAAAATCGAGACCTAGTGAGGTATGTCCTTAAATCATTTCCTAGGAATGCCTTGTGGTCATCCATGGTGGATGCTTACAAGGTTTCTAAGGACTTATCTTTTATTAAGTTAGAGGACTTATTTTGTGAGATGGAGCTACATGAGATCTCTAACCAAGGCCCCAAGGAGAAAGGATTTGCTTTTGTGGCAGGAAACAAAAGGAAGAAGAAGATTGACAAGGAGGAGGAGGACATCCACTGTCACATGGCTCTAGTGGCACTACAAGAGTCAAAGGAGGAGAGTGATGAATCAAGTGACTCCTCAACCGCGCCTTCATCATCTTCGGATGATGAAGAGGTAATCTCTCCCGAGTTAGATAAGTGTTATAGAGCTATAGCGTGTCTAACTAAGTTGCTTAAGAAGTCCAAGAACAAGATTAAATCCTTAAAGGTAGAGGTAGAAAAATTGAAAACCTCTAAGGATGAGGTAATTGATGTTATGCATGATAAGTCCCTTGAAAATGAAAATAAGGACTTAAGGAGCGAAGTTGAAAAGCTCAAGAATATTCTTGAGAAGTTTTCAACTAGCTCTAAAACCTTAGACATGATCTTAAACTCCCAAAGGGTGGTTTACAATAGGGCCGGTATCGGTTACCGACCTAAGGAACTAACCTTTGTATCATTAATGTCAAGAACCCAATTTAGATCACAAGATGATTCTAGGGTTCAAAAAGCCAAAAAGAAAATGACTAAGGCATGGGTGCCAAAGTCCCTCATTGTTGATGCATTAGGTCCCAAAATTTGGGTACCCAAAACCTCCATATTTCGAATTGTATAAGCATTATTTGAGAGGGAGCATCTATCAACATGGGAGGTTGATATTTGGTGCTCCAAACCCATGACCAAAGGAAAATTGTCATTCACATGGTTGGTTATGAAAATTCGACTCAAATACTTTGATCTCTATTGTTTTAGTTTTTATAACAATATGAACCCTTGGCTAGTACTTTTTATGGAATTTATGTGTCAAAGAACTTAATGATGTTTAAGTATGATCTACTTTAGTGTTTAAGTTCTTCCATGATCAAGTATGCCATGATTTTCTTGTATGTATTATGCCAACATGAAGAACACATGGTTTGTGAAAATCACTATGAAGATCTCACAATACATGATTAGACAAAGAACATGAGTTTAAGGCCTAGGCTTAAGCTTTTCTTACTATTTTGGAGATGAATCTAGATGAGTATGCCATGACTTTGATGTTTAGATGATTAACATTAATCTATGACATGCCCATTTTGATTAAAAATAATATGAACACTAGCTTAAATTGATCATGATGTGAAATAAGCATGTTTTGGAATTTTGATCATCCATTGGAATTGGCACAAACCTAATTTTGGTTAAGAACAACATGATCACATAGATTATGATGCTTTAAGTTCCATGACTTGTTTGATTTCCCACTGATCATGCTTGGAATATACTTATCATGACTTGATACAAATCTGTTTTGAAGTATCCAACATAGATTTTGGGAACCTGATCATGCTTTGATACAAACATGTTTTGATATTTAATTTCATGCTTAGAAAATACTGATCATGCTCTAACACAAATCATGACATATAAGGGAACCCTTAGAATCAAATGGATTACCTCTATGCTTTGACACAAATCATGATGATTATTTTAGTTTGGAAAATACTTTTTGGTTAAAAGAAACCCTTTAGGATCAATGTGATTGAATCTAATTGAATTAGGGTTTCTGAAATCTCGTTTCTGAAACTATACAGTGAAACAAATCTATTTCTGAACCTGATCAGTTTCAGAAAACATACTGTATCAGACCTGATCGGTCCACCAACCGATCAGGACTCACCCTGATCGGTCTGGTGACCGATCAGGAATCATACTGATCGGTCCGGTGACCGATCAGATCAACAATGATCAGTTGTATCAGACCACTCCTCAGACCAATCCTCCTTCATCAATTTTGATGAAGTATCAATATAACTGAGTAGTAGGATGATGGTTAAGATACTTGGAATAAAACCTAATACTGATCTGATACAAACCTATGTTGGAATGTTCAAATTCTTAAGAAAGGGTTTGTTGAGTCATGACTCTTGTTCTTAACGTCGTGTTTCGGATATTTTTCTGAAATGACGAATTTCAATAGAGTCTACACCCCTGGTTTGGAATGCAAATTGTTAATGCAGTCTGATCAGGAACGTATCAGAGTTTCTGAAATTTTTCTGAAATCTGATCGCTCCCCAGACTAATCAGATATCCTTCTGTATCACGTAATCAACAGACCTGGTTGGTCACAGAGACCAATCAGGACTATGTTTCAGATACAGTTGCATTCCTTACTCGTCCTATGAAGCATATACGTATTTGACCATGATATACTTCTGTATATGTCTTCACATGGAAGTCCAAGTGTTAATGCAATCCGATCTTGAACGAATCAGAATTACAGAAATTTTTTTGAAAATTGATCGTTCATAGATAAATCAGAAATTTTTCTGTATCGATCATCAGTCTGATGGAGCTGCGATAATTGTTGTCATATGATGCATATACATCGTTGCCATGATACATTTATGGTATATGCCTCTCATATACAATTCCAAAATCATCTTTTGACTTACTTGTCATATGAAACATATACATGTTTGACCATGATATTATTTTGTATATGTTTTCATGTGCAATTCAAAACTATCCTTTGATTATTTTGGGGAGACCCTTGATTGAGGGGGGAGTTGTGTTCAAACTTAATAACCATACCCTTTTCGATGTTTGACAAAGGGGGAGAAAATGACTGATTAAGTTTATGGTTATTATAGGGGGAGGATCATGATTCCCTTATAAGAATTGAACGGACTTCAATTTATTGATACCTAAACTTAAATCGGGTTGTCAAACAACAAAAAGGGGGAGATTGTTGATGCAGTCTGGCCCGGTTGTTATTTTGGTGTTTGACAATGATTTAAGTTTAGTTGAGCAAATTATGGTTAAGTCCTGATCGGGGATCAGGCACGTTATGGGAAATCCTAGCTTGGAAGGCTAGGTGTTGGAAAATCCTAACCTGGAGGGTTAGGTGTTGAAAATCCTAGCTTGAAGGGCTAGGTGTGTGAAAAGTCCTAATTCGGAAGAGGTGGGTGAAAAGTCCTAGCTTGGAGGGCTAGGTGAAAAGTCCTAACTTGGAGGGTTAGGTGCAAATTCCCATCTTGGAGAATTAGGTGAAAAAGTCCTGGCTTGGAGGGTCAGGTCCTAGCTTGGAGGGCTAGGTTTGGAAAAGTCCTAATTCGGAAGGGTTGGGTGAAAAGTCCTAGCTTGGAGGGCTAGGTGAAAAGTCCTAACCTGGAGGATTAGGTGAAAAGTCCCAACTTGGAGAATTAGGTGAAAAGTCCTGGCTTGGAGGGTCAGGTGCCTAGCTTGGAGGGCTAGGTTGGATGAAGGTCTAACTCGGAGGGGTTGGGTGAAAAGTCCTAGCTTGGAGGGCTAGGTGAAAAGTCCTAGCTTGGAGGGCTAGGTGAAAAGTCCTAACTTGGAGGGTTAGGTGCAAATTCCCAACTTGGAGAGTTAGATTGAAAAATCCTTAGCTTGGAGGGCTAAGGTGAATGAAATCCTAGCTTGGAAGGCTAGGTCTGCGTCCCTGGATCGGTCTGGTGACCGATCAGAGTGTTGGCACGCTGCTCCTTCGTGGATCGGTCTGGTGACCGATCCAGCGATGTCTGATCGGTCTGGTGACCGATCAGGGAGTGTGTGTTTCACTCACTGCACAGCTCCTGATCGGTCTGGTGACCGATCAGGGAGCGAACAGTGAGTTGAGTTCCCCTGCTGATCTGCTCCTGATCGGTCTGGTGACCGATCAGGGATACTGCTCAGATCGGTCTAATGAACGATCATTTGTCGCAAGGTTCTCACTATCACCGATCAGGATGACTCCTGATCGGTCTGGAAGCAGCCTGATTGGTCTGGTGACCGATCAGGCAGGAGCCTGATTGGTCTGGGGACCAATCAGGAGTGTGCAGAAGACTGCTGGATCGGTCTGGTGACCGATCAGGCTCCTCCCTGATCGGTCTGGTGACCGATCAGGCGCAGAACTTTAATTCAAATACGCTGTCAGAAGCTCTGATCGCGTCTGTTTTCACTGCCGATTCTCTGATACACTGCTGATATGTTTTGATATGCATTGCTAAGCCTCTGTTGGAGTGTGCAGGTGATAGCAGGTGATTCAAACACTCAAGGAGGGTCAATGGGAGGCTTTCCGTTGAGCAGGTTTGGCTGTTTCTCGTTCTCAGGTTTCAACAGGCAACTGACGCAGCTGGCAACTGACAGAGGCTCAGCTGGAGAGGAGGTCTTCAGTGGATTGAGTGCTTAGGGAGGTCAGTGGGTTCAGGCTGGCTCAGTGGATGCTGATGAAGCTTGTGATGGTGAGCAGAGCTTAAGTGGCGAAGCTGGAAGCAGAGGCGAACAAGACAGAAACTTGGGAAGTTTGGTTGGGCTGTGTTCGTGCTCTCTGTTGCTTTGTGCTTAAGCGATCTTGTTGCATTCCTGTGAGAGCTTTGTGAGTGTTCCTTCTTGTGTGATCTCCTGTACTCAAGTTCTATCATCCGTGAGATCTGTGGAGAGGTTTCTCCACCGAGAAGGAGGCACTATCTTATCCGGGTTCACCGGGGCTTGATCTGCCGACGATCAAGGGATCGCTCACCTTACGGGCACGCCAAGGAGTAGGGGCAAGTTATCCCCGAACCTTGTATATCGAGGTGTTAGCGTTGGTTTGATTCCTTTCTCTGTTCTATTCTTCCTGTTGCATTTTGTTTCCGCTGCTACTAATCTGATCACAGGAAGAAAGTTTTAAAAGAGGGGGCGATTTGAGTGTCTGACTATATTCACCCTCCCTCTATAGCCATCTCGTCACCAACAGCATGGAGGCAAGCCGTGGGCTTGTGTGTGTACATGAGGGACTATGGATAGCAGGGATGATGAGCCGAGAGGCGCGAACTTCGAGGCATGTGTGAAGGATAGCATGGAAGCAAGCTGGAGGCTTGTGTGCATCCAAGGGACGGGAGCCAAAGATGAAGAGGGTGTGAAGGCAATAGTCGAGGCTGCTGGTGAGGAGTCAACTGAGTCGTGAGGGTACGAGTGCTGAGTGATTGTACTCAGGTAATCCTAGGGTTCGAGTGCTGAGAGAAGTGTACTCAGGAAGGAAAACCTTAGGTGTGAAGGTGGTCCAGTCATGGTAGTCGACTGATAAAGGCCACAGAAACTCACAGAAAGGTTTCAACCCTGGACCAGTCGACTGCCCCAGGGGCAGTCGACTGGTAAATTCGAAAACTAACCGTTATAGCTAGCCGTTGGCTTGTTGTTTGGCTGAGACTAGTCGACTGCCCTGGGAGCAGTCGACTGGCGGCGAGGGTTTCAGCTTAGAGTACTATTTAAGAGAACTCGGTTTGGGCTAGGAGTTCTTGACGAAACAAGCTTGGTTATGGTTTGTTAGTAGTTTTTTGTACTCAGAGGTGTGCTTGTGGTTGTGGCGAGGTTTCTTCACCCACAAGGAGATACACAAGTTAGTCGGAGGGCATCCGGGGAGTGATCCACAGAAGGATCGAGGGATCGTCCACCTTACGGACAGTCGTAGAGTATGAGCGTCATCTCCGAACCATGTAAAGGTTGGTATTAGCGTTTGTTTGTCTTTGTTATTATTGTTTCCGCTTGCGCACAGTAACAACGTAGGTAGAAGAAAACCGAGAGTTGCTATTCACCCCCCCTCCCCTCTAGCAAGAGAGGAGATCCTCTATACATTTGGCCTCAGCCAAGTGGCGACTCCCAGGCCTACTTCACTAGTTAAACTTTTCATTCTTATTTTTGGATAAGTATAGCTGACTAAACTTCTACTGTCTTGCAGCCAACATGATGTTTGCAACAGCTCTAGAAGAGGGCTTTGGGATGGACGACGCCGAGCTAGAGACTCAGGTTGGCTCTCAACTACAGCAACGAGAAGTCCCTCCACTCGCGTCCGTTCCCGCTGCCACCCTTTCTCTTGTCGGCTCAGATGCTGCCCCGGCTTCCGACCCTGAACTAATGGAGGTGGAGGATCAGCCCCTTGCCTTGAGGCGTCGGCGAGCTCCGCCTGACAGCCAAGAGCTAGCCCCCACAGTCGAGGTCCCGGTCGGGCCATCCTCCAGCTCCTGCCCGAAGAAGAAGAAGAAGAAGGTGGTGACTAGTTCTTCTGCACCGAGGGAGGTCATTGCCCCCACAACTTCCTTAAGCACGCCCGACCTCCCTCTGCCCCAGGAATTAGGATCTTCGCCTGCGTAGGGTCAATCAACCAACCTCCCCTGCACATTTTGTTGCCCACAAGATCCAACGCCCACCTGGGGGCGCCGCCCGACGACCAGTCCCAGAAGCTTCACCTCTACGGGTCGGTCGCCGATCAATTTCTCCAGGGGCTCGAAGGGTTCTACTACTGGGATCCCAACAGCAAGGTGAATGCCTTCTTTCCGGAGGCCACTTAGGTATGCAGGTTTCCTATCCCCTTTTTTATCTTTTTTCCTAACACGGTATTAAAGCTTCTTATATTTGTCTCTTTGTTTGCAGTTCTGGGGTGCCTGTCACAGTCTATCCATGTCTGTGATAGCACACTCTGAAGCCCGAGTGCGGGCTGAGCGCCTTGTGGAGCAATTGGAGACCCGGCTCCGGCACACGAAGTTGGTCTCCAATGAGGCTACCCTGAATGGCTTGCGGGCAGAGATCATTGCCCTGCAGGACCGATTGGCTCACTCAGAGGAGCGGCTAGAGATTGCCAAGACCCAGGTCGACTCGGCGGATTTAGCGGTCGCCCAGTCGCATGCCCGAATCTCCAACTTGGAGTATGTCGAGTGTAAGGCCTGGGTCCTCCAGACTCGGGCTCGGGAGGAGATGAACAAGACGAAGGCCGAGCTCCTCGAGTATCTCAATCCTCTGAGTCCTACGATCCCAGCTGGCTGCCAAAGAGGAGGAATTGGCGACCCGAGCTAGGAGGGTGGAGGAGCTGGCGGCCGAGTTGACCACCCGACACCAGAAGCTGAATGCTCAGGCGGAGGAGCTTAGCCGGCTTCGGGCGCAACAGGCCGACTGGGAAGCTGCTCAGTCAGAGCTTGAAGAGTTACGGGCCTATAAGGCGGGGGAGGCGACTCGGTGGGACGCACGGAGAGTTAAGTACATCAACTCCCTGGAGTTCAGCCGCTAATTGGCTCGGAGGGTGAATCTGATGCTTAAGAAACAAATGTTCAGTACATTTGAACATCTTAAACATGCTGGGAGCCTTTCCCCCGACCTCCCGGTCAGCACAATCAAGCTGTCTGGCCTGACCCAGCAGATGCCGGAAGAGGCTCTCCGACCCTTTGAGTAAGGGTCTCAACTTTTGGTTTTTTTTTGTTTTTCCTTTGTAGAGGATTGACTCCTCTTTTTTGTAATGACTTGATCTAATTAATATATTTCGTCTTTTCCTTGCCCACCGGTGTACTTCTGTGTTCTTTCTCTTCTCTAAGTATTTTTCGACTTTGCTCGCCCTCGGGACCCTTTTAGCCATTGTGACATTCGCAAAGTCGGCTCGCGAGACCTGACTGCTCTCCTTTTTAAAGAGTGCGAGACTCGGTCGAGTTCCCTGAGCTGGGCAAGGGCATGAGGCTGGCCTGCCCGCTCGCCACTCGCCTACTTTGGGGGACCATGAGCACTCAGCCAGTTCACCTCCGAGGAGCGTGGGTCGCCACGCGTCTGATCAGGGAGCCGAGACAAGTGGTGTCGTGGGAGCATGCCCACTTATAACTCGCATAGGAGGCGAGAGTCTGAACACTCAGTTAGCTTGATCCCAGGGAGCGTGGGTCGCCACGTATCCGATCAGGGAGCCGAGCCAAGTGGTGGCGTGGTGGCATGCCCACTTATAACTCGCTCGGAAGGCGAGAGTTTGGACACTTGATCGGCTTGATCCCAGGGAACGTGGGTCGCCACGCGCCCGATCAGGGAGCCGAGCCAAGTGGTGGCGTGGGGGCATGCACACTTATAACTCGCTCGGAAGGCGAGAGTTTGGACACTCGGTCAGCTTAATCCCAAGAAACGTGGGTCGTCACACGTCTAATCAGGGAGCCGAGCCAAGTGGTGGCGTGGGGGCATGCCTACTTATAACTCGCTCGGAAGGCGAGAGTCTGGACACTTGATCGGCTTGATCCCAGGGAGCGTGGGTCGGCTCCCTTGATCGGCCCTCGCGTCCGATCAGGGAGCCAGCCAAGTGGTGGCGTGGAGGCATGTCCACTTATAACTCGCTCGGAAGGCGAGAGTTTGGACACTCAGTCGGCTTGATCCCAGGGAGCGTGGGTCGCCACGCGTCCAATCAGGGAGCCGAGCTAAGTGGTGGCGTGAGTGCATGCTCACTTATAACTCGCTCGGAAGGCGAGAGTCTAGAGTGCCTGCACATTGGGTGAGGATCTTGGCTTAAGATTACAGAGTTATGAAATACAACCGACTCATAGAACCTCATTATGGCTCTCTGTAAAGCTGGAGATGAATGGCACTCCAGGGCCGATCCAGCTTCTTTCCTTGCTCGTTCTCCAAGTAGTATGCTCCGGACGCCAACTTCTGGATTACCTTGAAAGGTCCTCTCCATTGGGGTTCTAGCTTGCTAACATCGCCGACCGACTTTATCCTCTTCCATACGAGATCGTCAACTTGGAACGTCCTCGCTAACACCTTTCGGGCATATCTTTGCTTCATCCTTTGGCGATAAGCAAACATTCGGGCGGTGGCCTTTTCCCGAATTTCTTCCACTAGGTCTAGATCTAAACGTCTTCTTTCCAAGATCTCTTCATCATATGCTTTTCGCCGGTCGGACTCACATCCAACCTCAACGGGTACCACAACCTCACTTCCATAGACCAACTGGAAAGGGGTGTAACCTGTAGTCTCTCTTGATGTGGTCCGCTGAGCCCACAAGACGCTCGACAGCTTGTCGACCCAGGTGTCGCCCGCATGGTCCAGCTTAGTCTTCAAGCCTCTCAGGATTTCCCGATTGGTCACTTTTGCTTGCCCGTTGCTCTGGGGATACGCTACAGAGGTAAATGCTTGCTGAATGTCATAAGCCGAGCACCACTCCAGGATCTTCCTACCTTGGAACTGTCTTCCATTATTTAAGACCAGCTTGTGAGGAATTCCGTATTGACATAAAATATTCTGCCACAAGAACTTGATAACAGTCTGCTCGGTTATGCGCGTCAGAGCCTCATCTTCCATCTATTTAGAGAAGTAGTCCACCGCCACTAATAAGAACATTTTCTAAGCTGGGGCGGTAGAAAAGAGCCCACTATGTGTAGCGGTCCCAACCCCTCTGGTCCCCGCAGGCAACCCTCTAGGCCGGGCCTTATGGTCTTCCCACTCCTGGCAGTGTGTTTTTGTCTTCCCCAGATTCAAACCCTTGACCTCCAGGACAAGTACAAAGGTTCCTTGAATTTTGTAGCCAAGTGAGCGACGCTTGACCTAAGGGGCCGCCAGGGTATGTCAGGAAAGTACTGTGTCACCGGGATATTCACAATTCGGACACGAGTGATGTCAGACCTGAGCTGTCCTACGTCGATTCTCGTACCACTTTTGCAAGTATAGTGTCAGGGAGTGGATGTTCCCTAGGAAAATGACAATTCCCGAGCTGGAACGCCGATCGACTGCCCCGAGTGAAATCTTGCCATGCAGCTAATGTTGAGGCAATCAACCCTTAAATGATTGGAAGATCATGGTTTTGATGTGTGTGGGTGAATATGTTTAAGGTTAGAGTGTTATGTTGTATTTGATGTGTGTGATTGAGTTTTCAGGACTTGGAGAATCACACATGATGGACATATCCGAGGGACGAGAGCTGAGGGAGGAGAGCTCCAAGGGCAAGCTGGGAAGTGGACTTCAAGGGCACACGTGAATAGTGGCATGGAGGCAAGCCAAGGGAAGGCTTGCATGCGCATCCGAGGGACGATAGCTAGAGGAAGAGGACTTCAAGAGGCAAGCCAAGGGAGCAAACTTGAAGGCACACGTGAAGGAGAAGGTCCAGAGTTGCTGGAACTAGGCTGAGAGGCAGGGCAGTCGACTGGCCCTGGGCCAGTCGACTGCCAAAACTCACAAAGAGTTTTCGGCCTCGGACCAGTCGACTGGCCTTGGGGCAGTCGACTGGTATACCCCGAAAAATAGTCGTTGGCTAGACGTTGGCTAGCAATTAATGCTAGGCCAGTCGACTGCCCCAAGGGCAGTCGACTGGTGCGGGGCTGGACAGACTGTGAGTTTGTCCTGTTCACCTATAAAATGAGCACCTTTTTACACGTGAACTGTACGGTTCCGTACTGTGTCGAAGTGCTGCTCGTTTGAAGAGTATTTTTCTTCTTCCTCTCATATTCTACTTCATTCTATAAAGAGGAAGATCACGACCGTAAAGGTTTCTCCGCCTGAAGGAGGTTTTCACAGTGAAACTGGTGCTCGCGGCGTGGATCCTTAGATTAGTCACCCATCTGGGTGGATACCAAGTAAAAATTTTATTGTTAGCATTGTTTTATTCATTTGCATATTATTTCCGCTGCGCTAACAAATTTGTAGAGATCAAAACGACGAAAAAGTGCTATTCACCCCCCTCTAGCACACCTTAAACGATCATTCAGTTGGTATCAGAGCCGGTTCGTTTCAGAAGAACTAACCGTCAACCGGAGCAAATTTAATGGTGTTTCAAGAGGGATACTCCACCGCACGACCACCCTTCTTCGACGGGAACGACTTCGCTTACTGGAAAGGTAGGATGCAATACTACCTTATGAACGACATTGAGAACTGGATTGGTGTTGCAGATGGCTTCGAGGCACCCGTCGATGAAAGAGGAGAACCAACACCGATGAGATCCTAGTCGAAGAAAGTAATGAAGAGGGCGCAATCCAATGCCAAGGCCACCACCACACTGTAGTGCGGGCTCTCAAAGGAGCAACTGAACAAGGTTTGTTTAAGAGCGCCAAGGAACTGTGGGACAAGTTGGTGGAATTGAACGAGGGGTCAAACGAGTCTAGAAGAGCCAAGAAGGACTTGCTAGTGGCCCAACTACAATCCCTATCCATGAAGAGCAACGAGACTGTCAGCCAGCTACATGGAAGGGTAAAGGAAGTGATCAATGAGCTCCATGTGATTGGAGAGAAGATCGAGAACCGGGACATCGTCAGGTACGTTCTACAAGCCTTCCCGAGAACCACCTTGTGGGCATCCATGGTTGATGCTTACAAGGTATCAAGGGATTTGTCTATTGTTAAACTAGATGATTTATTCTGTGAATTTGAGCTACACGAGCAAGCTAATGTCTCTGCCGAAGAGAAGGGTGTTGCCTTTGTTGCAGAAAAGGAGAAGAAGAAAAGGAAGGAGAAGAAGAAGGTAGTCTACTCTTCCTCATCAGATTTAGAGGAATCCAGCGCCTCCTTGGATAGCGATCAAGAGGCGTTCATGGTAAGAAAATTTCGTAGAGCTTTTAAAAGTTTGTCTAACAAGTCCTATGCTAGGAAAGGGTCCAAAGGTAAGGGTAAGGTCAAGGACATCATATGCTACAACTGCCACCAAGAGGGACACATGAAGAACGAGTGCCCTCAATTGAAGAGAAGAGATGACAAGAAGGAGGAGAAGAAGAAAGGTGATAAGAAGAAATCGAAGGGAAAGGAGAAGGGTGCCACCAACCTCAAGGCAACTTGGGATGATCCATTGATCCTGTCAACAAGCGAAGATCGGTTCTCTTCTCGTCCGGCTGACTCGGTCTGACCAAGATGACCCGGTCTGTTGTAGCACGGGGGGTCGGACTCGGCCCAAATAGGGCTCGGGCTCAAGTCACTCGTCTCGGACCAAAATGAGGCTCACCAAGTGGTGGTGTGGTTGCAAAATGGCAGCAATCCCCTCTTTGAAGCTCAAAGGGGGGTTTATATAGGGGAGGGAAAGCTCTCTGCTGTGTCAGAGCTGTCCTGTCTCATTAAGGAATGATCAGCTGACAGATTGAACTTGTGGCAGCTTTATTAATTCAGTGAGACTGCCACAGCCGCCTGACACCCTGTCTAGACTATCTCTTCTGCTTTTCATTAATGCTGGCGGCTCTGTCAGGTGATGATTATGTCAGAGGTCAGTTACATTAATACTGATAGAAGCGGACTATAATCATTTGGTCGGCTTGCTATAACTTACAGACAGAGTCGGTCGGGTGAACTTGGATCCTAAGCCGATACTCATGGAGCCTACCCAGGGTATTCGGCTAAGGATTCTAGACCCCGAGTGGCTGACCTCGGGTGACCGACCCCGAGTGGCAGATCTCGGGTGACTGACCCCGAGTAGCTGACCTCGGGCGACCGACCCCGAGTAGCTGACCTCGGGTGACCGACCCCGAGTAACTAACATCGGGTGATCGGCCCCGAGTAGCTGACTTCGGGCGGCCGACCCCGTGTAACTAACCTCGGATGACCGACCCCGAGTGGCTGATCTCGGGTGACCGACCCCGAGTGGCTAGCTGACCTCAGGCGACCGACCCCGAGTAGCTGACCTCGGGCGACCGACCCCGAGTGGCTGACCTCGGGCGACCGACCCCGAGTGGCAGAGCTCGGGTGACTGACCCCGAGTAGCTGACCTCGGGGTCGCCTTCCTACCCGAACCCCAGGTCCGGCCCATGATCCCAAGAGCGGCCTGGTTTAACTCTCCCTGATCCGGGTTCTGCTGGATCGGCCTCGATCGGGCCCCGCACCCTTTCAAAGAACCGCTCATCCAGATCACATCCGGATCATCCATCATCCTCAGAGGAAGAAGAAGAGCAAGTCTCCCACTTTGCTCTTATGGCACAAGATCACTCAAACTCATCAGATGGAATGAAGCTCAAGTAGTGAAGATGAGAGCTCCTCCACTTCATCATCAGAGTCAGAAGCTTCGGTAAGTGAGGTATACCACTTACCCTCCTCTACTTTAGTAAAGATCATTTCTAGCACCAACATGGATTTAGCTAAGGCTAGAAGTAAAATTAAGGACCTAAAAGAAGAGATTGCCATACTTAGTGTAAAAGCTACCAAACTTGAAGAATTGCATGCTAGTTCTACTACTTCTCATACTTCACATCTTGAAATTGAAAATAAGGAATTAAGGAAAAAGGTAGATGACCTCACGAAGGCCCTTAGGAAATTTCAAGTAGGATCTAGCAACCTAGACATGATAATCAACAGTCAAAGGGTTGTGTATAACAAAGCCGGCTTAGGATATAGGCCTAAGACAAAGGAGGTAGCCTTTGTTTCACTTACCGGTAGGATTGGTGCATCTAGGAGACTAGGGGCTAAGGGAAACATAAAGAAGGCATGAGTACCTAAGAGATTTTTACATGATGCATATGGATCAAAGATTTGGGTACCAAAAGAGTATGTTTTTCATGTTGTATAGGTAAAGGTGAAGGAGACCTCAACTATGTGGATAGTAGATAGTGGATGCTTAAGACACATGACCGGGGATGTGAGCAAGTTCACCACTATTAACTACTTAAGAGAAGGGACGGTCTCCTTTAGAATAGTGGAAAATTAAAAATCATTGGTAGGGGCACAATTGAGGTATCTTCCACCATTTCTATACATAAGGTACTTCTAATCAAAGATATGAAGTTCAATTTACTAAGTGCGAGTCAATTATGTGATGTCGGTTTTAAAGTTGAATTTCATGCTAGGAAATGTATAATAAGGCATAATGAATCAAATACTATCATATTAGAAGGGTTTAGAGAGGCAAATTTATATTATCTTGATCTTACCTATGCTACTAACAATGTTGCTAAGTGTTTCATGTCCAAAGAAGAAGAAGAATGGTTGTGGCACCGGAGACTTAGACATGTCAACATGAGAAGCATTGCAAGAGTGGCCAAGGAAGAGTTGGTGAAGGGGCTACCAATGATCAAGTATGAGAAGACCAAATTGTGTGATGCATGCCAAGAGGGTAAGCAATCAAATCATCACACAAAGATAAAACCCTAACCACTACTTCTTTACCTTTAGAGCTCTTGCATATAGATTTTTTGATTGTCATAGTACTCCCTCACTTGTGGGGAGTAAATATTGTCTAGTCATAGTAGATAATTTTTCTAGGTTTACATGGGTTTATTTTTCGAAACATAAGGATGATACCCTAGAGATCTTTATAGGATTTAGTAAAAGAGTAGAAAATGAAAAACATACCAAAATAAACCGAATTAGGAGTGACCACGGTGGGGAGTTCCAAAATGTAAGTTTCACACAATTTTGTGTTGAAAATGGATACAAGCATGAATTTTCATACCCAAGGACTCCTCAACAAAATGGGGTAGTTGAGAGAAGGAACCGAGCCCTACAAGAAGCTGCTAGGACTATGTTTAATGCATATTCCATTCCTAGCTACTTTTGGGCCGAAGCAGTTAACACTGCTTGCTATATTCAAAATCGGGTGTTGATACATAGGTTTCTAGGGAAAACACCCTTTGAATTGTGGAATGGAAGGGTACCTCAAGTTCACTATTTTAGGGTCTTTGGATGTAAAGTCTACATCTTAAATACCAAAGATGACCTAAGGAAGTTTGAGTCAAAAGCCGATGAAGGAATTCTAGTAGGGTACTCATTGACTAGTAGGGGTTATAGAGTTTACAACAAGAGGACAAAAGTGATTGAGGAGTCCTCAAATGTCAAGTTTGATGAAACAACTAGTACCTACCCTAGAAAGGCCTCAATTGATAAGAATATAGAAGATGTCAACCCCTTGCTCAAAGAATCCAAGACCTACATTTGGAGGGCAATGATCAAGAGGGAGTAAGAAGTACCCTAGAGGATGAGGAAGAAGGAGTAAATGAACCCACAACCTCTAGGTCCTTGAGACATCACCATGATCACCCTATTGACCAAATAGTTGGTGATGTAACTCAAGGAGTAAGGACTAGGTCTTATTTTAGGGATGAAACTAGTCAAATAGCTCTAATCTCCCAATTAAAACCCAAGTCTATTGATAAAGCTTTGGGAGATATGGATTGGGTCTTAGCCATGCAAGAAGAGCTAAATCAATTTGAGAGGAGTGAAGTTTGGGAGTTAGTTCCTAGGCTAAGTGATTGCACCATTGTAACAAACTAGATGACCAAGGTAAAATCACTAGGAACAAGCCTAGATTGGTAGCTAGGGGGTTTAATCAAGTTGAGGGATTAGACTATGATGAGACCTATGCCCCCGTAGCTAGATTAGAATCTATTAGAATCCTACTAGCCTATGCCGCTCACATGGGTTTCACATTTCACCAAATGGATGTGAAGTCGGCATTCCTTAATGGGATCATTAAGGAAGAGGTCTATGTAGAACAACCCCCCGGGTTTGAGGACCCTAACTATCTAAGACACGTTTACAAATTAAGAAAAACCTTATATGGATTGAAACAAGCTCCCCGGGCTTGGTATGAAAGGCTCTCTTCATTTCTAATGTCTAAGGGGTTTAGGAGAGGAACAATTGACCCTACTTTGTTCCTAAAATCTAAGGATAAGGACATATTTATTGCCCAAGTCTATGTAGACGATATCATTTTTGGGTCAACAAACAATGACTTCCTACAAGAATTCATCAAGTGTATGGAAGATGAATTTGAGATGAGCCTTGTAGGAGAGTTAACCTTCTTTTTAGGACTTCAAGTTAAACAAACTAATGAAGGGACACATGTCTTTCAAACCAAGTATGCTAAGGAAATGTTAAAGAAATTTGGTTTAGAAAATGCTAAGGTAGCATCTACACCCATAGGAACTAATGTCAAAATGGATAGTGACCTTGAAGGGAAAATGGTAGACTCTAAATAATATAGGAGCATGATTGGTAGCCTTCTATACCTAACCGCTAGTAGACCGGATATACTTTTTGCGGTAGGTATGTGTGTAAGGTACCAATCTTGTGCCAAAGAGTCCCATTTGGTTGTAGTCAAGAGGATCTTAAGGTATGTCAAAGGTACCCTCAATGTCGGACTTTGGTATCCTAGAACCCCTAGTGTTGATCTAATTGGATACACCGACTCGGACTATGCGGGTTGTAAGTTAGATAGGAAGAGTACTAGTGGAGGATGTCAATTCCTTGGGTCTTCCTTAGTTAGTTGGAGTAGTAGGAAACAACCATGCGTTGCCCTATCAACAACGGAAGCGGAATATGTGGCAATGGGTGGGTGTATTTCCCAACTCCTTTGGATCATGCACACCTTAGAGGATTATGAGTTACATTACACCAAGGTCAAAGTTTTGTGTGATAATGTAAGTACAATCAACTTGACCAAAAATCCGGTTAACCATTCTAGGACAAAACACATTGAGGTGAAACATCACTTCATTAGAGACTATGTGGCAAGGGGAGACATAGAACTACACTATGTTGAATCAAAGTCGAACCTAGCCGATATCTTTACCAAGCCTCTTCCTGAATCGGAGTTTACATCCTTAAGAAGAGGCCTTGGAATGTGTTTTGTGGAAGTATAGGATGAACTTTGAGATATTGGATGTGAAAAAGGGTGCTTGATCCATTAGGGTAATACATTTGACTCACTTGTGCTTGTGGCACATTGTTGAACCATTAGTGTTGGTGCAAGTTGCATCAATGATGTTCTCCTTTAAGTGTTTTAATGTTTGACAATACACTTAAGTCAATGATACAATGAACAGACAAAGGGGAGCAAAGGAGAAGTAAACTAAGCTGAAGAAAAGTCCTAGTTAATCTAGGTATCGAAACCCTAAGACCTAGCGAAGGGCTGCTAGGCACCTAGCGAAGGGCTGCTAGGTATCGAAACCCTAAGACCTAGCGAAGGGCTGCTAGGCACCTAGCGAAGGGCTGCTGGGCACCTAGCGAAGGGCTGCTAGGTATCGAAACCTTAAGACCTAGCGAAGGGCTGCTAGGCACCTAGCGAAGGGCTGCTAGGCATAGAAGACCTAGCGAAGGGCTGCTAGGCACCTAGCGAAGGGCTGCTATGAATAGAAGACCTAGCGAAGGACTGCTAGGCCCCTAGCGAAGGACTGCTAGGGAATGAAGACCTGGCGAAGGACTGCTAGGCACCTGGCGAAGGACTGCTAGGTAATGAAGTCTTGGTCCAAGGGACTGAGCAACTTAGCTGAGCGATGACTAAGGACAGGAGTAGAGACGGGTCAGGGTTTGGGCGTCTCGAGGTCCGGAGGTATCGGAAGCTAAGCAAAAGTCCACCCGAAGGACTGGGTGGCAACCGTCTCCTGAAAGGAGTAGGTGAAGGGCAAGTTCTCGGGGATGGGAACTTGTGCCGGTTCGACCTAAGGTTTCGTAGAAATCCGAAGTCCGAACCAAGTCCTTAAGCCTAATATTATATGTATATATGCTTTGTGTTTGTGTATCTTGCAGGTAACAAGAACCGGAGACAAAGCAAGCAAAAGAAACCAGTTTGCAGGCTTTAAGCAGGGCGCCCCCATCATCCAGGGCACCCCCAACAGCCAGGGCGCCCTGAGCCAAAGAAGAAAACAACAGTTAGGTGAAGCAGGCAGAACAGGTGTCAATCGGGGCGCCCGGAGCGTCCGGGGCGCCTTGGTTCAAAGCTGTATGTGCAGTTTCGAACCCAAAACATAGATAAGCCATTATGAGGGCGCCCGGGAGGTCCGGGGCACCCTGGTCAAAGGTATTATCAGCTGCGGCGAGGTCGGCGCAGGGATAAGAGTTGACCGGGTTTATCGGGGCGCCCCCAGCGTCCGGGGCGCTCCCAGCGTCTAGGGCGCCCCCAGGAGTGCTATATAAGGGGTCTCGACCCCTCTGCTTCAACAACAACTGCTAAGTACCATTCCAAGCATTCTGACCGACGACAACGCGCTAGAGATGAGGCTCTACGACCGGGAGGCTCCAGGAGGAAGTGCGCGGCACTTCGGAGGTCCAGATCGGCCGAGTTTCAGATCTTTGTTCGGTTCGCTTTTATTTATTCCGCACTTAAGTTTCTATATTATTGCTTGTAAATCTTGCACTGTAAGTCGGGTTTCTCCGCCTCCGGAAAGTCCGGGAAGGAGACCAATAGTGGACGGGCGTTCCCGTGCATAGGCCTTGGATGTACTGACCCTGGGGGGTCGGGAACCAAGTAAAAAATCCCGCGTGTCCTTTTGCTTTGTTTTTCTTCGTTCTATTTATTTTCTGCTGCGCTAACACTCTAAGTCTAGAACGAAAGTTACGAAGTTTCTGCGAAGTCTTCACGATCGATATTCACCCCCCCCCTCTATCGACGGCACCGGTCCTACAATTAGAAGTATGAAAATATGAAAACTAGACCAACTATGGGGAAGGCAAGTGTTTAATCAATGGACACTTTGCCCAAAGATCATTGTTGGATATTTTAAACTTTTGAAAACCATTTTATGCTTTATATAAATTGTCATGCTTTTGAAAGTTATATTATTGCAAAATTGGATTGAAAGTTTGGTACAAAATGTAGTGGTTTTCAAAGATTTTGGATTTTTATCAAAAGTCATGCATGTTTGACATTTTATATGGACCAATATTTTTTCCTTAATAGAGTATATCATTTCAAACATGTATGCAAAATTTTATAATTTTTGGAATTTTCTGGAATTTTCTGGGAGTTTCTGAAATTCGACAAAAAAGCTGAAAATTCAGACTGATAGCGTATCAGTCGACTGCCCCATGGGCAGTCGACTGGCACGTCTGATTTCAGCTGCTGAAAGAATTTTCAGAAATCGAAATTCCTCTCATTTGATGTCATAGGGTTGGGTTTCTTGAGGCAATCATTTTGATGGTGTCAAAGGGGGAGAATGAGTGATTTAAGTTAGAATTTTAACTTGAAATGGATGGTTTAAGGTTTTCCTTCTCACTTAGACCTTGAATGATTAAAAATGGGGAGAGGACATGGATTATGGGGGAGGTCACCTCTAATGTTCTGATATGTCTTGTATTTTTAATATTGTTGAGTGTTAAGTGGAAACTTAACTTGGACTATGATTAGAATTGAAAATGGGGAGAAGATATGGATTAAGGGGGAGGTTACCTCTTAGGGTTACTATGTCTTAATTTTTCAATTGCTATCTTTTGCTATTAGTATTGTGGCTGTTATTTATCTCTAAACTTAAACATATTGTCACACATCAAAAAGGGGAAGATTGTTGAGGCAATCGACCCTTAAATGATTGGAAGATTATGGTTTTGATGTGTGTGGGTGAATATGTTTAAGGTTAGAGTGTTATGTTATATTTGATGTGTGTGATTGAGTTTGCAGGACTTGGAGAATCACACATGGTAGACATATCCGAGGGACGAGAGCCGAGGGAGGAGAGCTCCAGGGGCAAGTTGGGAAGTGGACTTCAAGGGCACACGTGAAGGGTGGCATGGAGGCAAGCCAAGGGAAGGCTTGCGTGCGCATCCGAGGGACGATAGCTAGAGGAAGAGGACTTCAAGAGGCAAGCCAAGGGAGCAGACCTGAAGGCACACGTGAAGGAGAAGGTCCGGAGTTGCTGGAACTAGGCTAAGAGGCAGGGCAGTCGACTGGTCCTGAGCCAGTCAACTGCCAAAACTCACAGAGAGTTTTCGGCCTTGGACCAGTCGATTGGCCTTAGGGCAGTTGACTGGTATACCCCGAAAACTAGCCGTTGGCTAGACGTTGGCTAGCAATTAATGCTAGGTCAGTCGACTGCCCCAGGTGCAGGGCTGGACAAACTGCGAGTTTGTCCTGTTCACCTATAAAAGGAGTACTTTTTTGCATGTGAACTGTACGGTTCCGTACAGTGTCGAAGTGCTGCTCGTTTGAAGAGTGTTTTTCTTCTTCCTCTCATATTCTACTTCATTCTGTAAAGAGGAAGATCACGACTTTAAAGGTTTCTCCGCCTGAAGGAGGTTTTCATAGTGAAACTGGTGCTCGCGGCGTGAATCCTTGGATTAGTCACCCATCTGGGTGGATACCAAGTAAAAATTTTATTGTTAGCATTGTTTTATTCATTTGCATATTATTTCCGCTGCGCTAATAAATTTGTAGAGATCAAAACGACGAAAAAGTGCTACTCACCCCCCTCTAGCACGCCTTAAACAATCCTTCAGCTAATACCTCCTGGATTAGAACAAAGTACTCCCTGAGTTAAGGAGCACTTGGACTTGGCCAATCCGACTCGCCCCTGGGTCATAGGATTAGGGCATAAGGAGACCGCCGACTGAATGTCAAACGAGTATTGCCCGGATGACCTTAGGTCCGGCAATCAGTATCTCTCGCTAGGGACTAATTTAGAATGTGTATCGAGCGACAGACTGAGTCAGACACTCGGTGTTTCCAAGTTGGACCAGCTCAGAGTACATCCGATTGGCCACTTAGTCGGGCGATTCGGCCCGAGTGGGACTCGAGCCCCTAGCCCGGCCAGCTACATTGATCTATCTGCGCACCCGTGGTCCTGACCTATCCTTATGCAGTGTCAAGCTGGTCGACCGAGTTACACATGAACTAGACCGGAATCAATTCTTAATTTATTTTGATAATTAATAAAAAAATTATGAAATTAAATTAATCGTATTTAAAATTAATCCGTATAAATTCAACCAACCAAAATAACGATCCACTCTCCGAGTCAAATTTAGCTTGATTTAAACTTATTTAGTTGCTTATGAGTTGTTTCCAAGTTATTCATTAAAATATAAAAAAGCTCACTTGAGCTTTTTATCGAATCAATTAATAATATTATTGTCCGGTTAAATGTGTATTTAATATTAAAAATTATTTATTAATTTTTAATAAATTATGAAGAATTTAATAATATAAAATTGTATAAATTATTATATTATATATATATTTGAATAAAAAAATAAAAAATAATTAATTAATTGTATATAAACGTATTCATGAATTATTTAACGAATCAAATTCATTAGTATTAAACTTATTTATTATATATATTTTTTATTATATAAATGACTCTCATTAACTCAGAATATATCCAACTTATATTCAAAACTCCCCCTAGGAATCCTAGAGGAGCGGTGGTTGATAGTTAGTTAGGAGCCTTTAGATTATGCTATAGACGATCATTTCTTTGGAGTTGTGCTACAGGTGATTTTTTCCGGTGAAAGTGGTGGCTGAAGTTAGAGAAAAATTGTTAGACAGTATGTGAAGGTGAAGGTTAGTTTCCTTTCCCATCTCCCTTGCATAACCTCTTCTCAATGCTTCTTCTTTCCCTTTTTTCACTGTTGTGGTTCCGTTTTCAAGATTTTCTGGCGATCGTCAGAGCTTTCCTTGGCCTGGGAGGAAGACCAAGCACAAGAGGAAGGTATATCAAACTTGGTAGGTGTTTATGGTAGTCTTGCAGAAGGCAATAGGTAGGCTATTCTTGAGTTTTGTATATTATTCACGTCCTTTTTCCATTATTTCCTACACCAAAATGTCAAAACAGAAGATTTTGGCCCGACATCAGAATTAATTAACATCCCAATCTGTTGTTGATGATCAGGAATTACCGATTGAGACTGCTATTGATCATCCACTGCTATGTTGTTGGCTCTACTGATGTGGATGCCAACAAGGATGTTAAAATGCCATATGTTACTAAGGCAACTTGAGGGCTAATGAAACAGTTGTTAAGGTTGTTAGCACAACTAGACAAGACAATATGGAACTTGTTGGATAGGTTGAGGATGCGATTTTGGCGTTGGGTGGGACTACGAGTATGGATGATCATGGTAGCAGACAGACCACACAAGCAGATCATGGCAAATCTTAGGCTAATCTATTCATGCCCGCCCCTCTATACCAGCTCGAACGATCATGGCAACGGCTTCAAATTGAAATAGATGATATTGATACTATGGAATATTCGATGGGTCATTGTTTGGTGGGATGTTTCATTGAGAGGCATCCAAGACATGAAAAATTCTATTTCTTTGATACTACTTTCAATTGCCACGAGAATATCTCAAGATAAAGTCCGAACAACAAAGGAGCAAGTGGGTTCCCTTATTGCAAGCCAGACCACCGGCTAAAGAAGTCATATAAGCTGTCATTAAGGCTAATAGAGTATGAAATCGTAGTGACACATGCGTTAATCCAATCACAAAATTGTTGGATAAAATCTTACCAACAAGAGTCGTCATAAAAAAAACTCCAATTCACGGTATCAAAAGCTTACCTCAAGTCCACCTTGATCATGCATCAAGGAGAGATCTGCTTGCGTGCATATTTCTGAAACAACTCTTAAGTTAGATGAATGTGTATGATCGAAAAATGCACCGGGGGAGGGGGGGAGGTGAATAACACAATAACCCTTAATTTTAAACTTTTGTCAATATCAAAACATATATTTGATTAGCTAGTGTTTCCAGCACCAACAGAATGTTCTCACCTATGGAACAGTCTTGGGCAACCAATAAACAATCCATACCTCCCGCTAGGTATCCCACTAGTATTTTGGAGATCACTTTGTAGAAAATTGTGCAATAAGATATTGGTCGATAATCACTAATATCGGATGCATGATTGGATTTTGGAACCAAGGCTGTCAGTGTGTCGTTTCATTATTTGAGCAGTCGCTTGGTGAACCTTAGGTGATGACAAATTTTGGAGGAGTGAACTTCAAGCAAAAAGAAACTCCTAGGAGAGTGAACCCTAAGTCTCGGAGGAGAGGAGTGAACTTCAAAAAAGATTATCCGAAGGGTTTTCGGTTGATCACGCGCGGTCGATCGAACCAACAAATTTTGATGAACTAAAGTATAATTTTGCATTACTACTATTGTAAGCTCTTAAAGTAAGTAAGTGAGGTCGTGTCCCAGTTTGGGACGAATCTTAGGCAATGATTCAACGAAGAAACCAATGGAGGTTTCTAAGTCGAGATTAAGATAAACCTATCTGTCCTACTCATGTATTTTAATATCTGTTCTAACTTTATTTTACATAGTAAAATATGTGTACAAATATTGTTTCATAGGAAAAGATCTATTCTGTTGATGGATCCCTACAAACCCAAAACAGTACCCGAGCACCGAAGAAAACTCAGTTTCATCAATTGATAGGAGTGTTCAGTTGACGGAACCCACTGATATTATGGCAATACAAGTTGATCAAGAAAGGAAATGTCGACTAATGAGTATTATCAGTCGACGGATCCTCTGGAGTGATGTTGAGGTTAGCTCAGCCCAGAACTCAGAAGGAAAGACATAAATCAATCGACGGAAAGAAGTTTTCCATTGACGGCTCAGCGTGGCAAACCAGCTCAGCAACTCCATCAGAGAGGGAATGTTCTGGTTCCGTCAACGGAACGTCTTGATCAGTCGATGGAACAAGGCACACCTACGTGATGAGGCGTATATTCATTTGGGTTTAGTCGATGGAACATAAGGCTCCGTCAACGGAACACAAACTTCCAGAAATCACAATTGGTTCGGCTATAAATACAGACTCAAAAATTAAGAGTGATAAGTTATGCAATTGTTCTATTTCTGTGCTTCTTCAAACTCTGCATCAAGATCAACTCGAACCAACTCTCGGCGCAAAATAACTCTCTGACAACAAAGCTACAACTTCCACTGTTCTTTTGTCAGTAATTTTGCTATTGTATTCATTTCATTAGAAGAGATGTAATAATTATTATACCCTCCTTCATTTGTATTCGATATTCTCCTTCCGAGAATTCTCAGAGGAGAATTTTAGTGAATTGCCAACGGTACAATCCAAGGGATCATGAGTCTTGGAATAGAAGTCGACAAAGGCTCCGAACCAAAGACAGATCTAGGAATTAAAAATGGGTTGGGTTGAACCTAACTTGGTTGAGTCTACTAAAGACCTAGCTTGTAGTTGAGGTTCGAGTTCATTATGTGCGAGCATATTATTATCTCAATTTTCTATATTTTATCAAATTTTAAATTTTTATTGAATGATTTTTTTCATTATTTATGAAATTGTTAAATTAATTTACCGATAATAATATATAATTCGTAGACGTTGAAAATTTGGGAGTCATGGCAGAAGGCCTAATTGTTAACACCAACGTTAGAGAGTGTAACACTGACGATGAGGTAGAGGTAGTCCGTCCACGAGCATGACACGAGACTATACTTGTGCGTCTTACGCAAAACTTCAATCACAATTATATTGCTTGCCGTCAACGTCGATGTAAGGGTATGTCGATGTAAATGACACGTCAATCGGGTTGTGGCAGCACGAGCGAGGGTGGTCATGTTGATGACTACACCCCTAGGGATGAGGGTCTAGCCATGGAAGGTGGCCATGATCACAAGCAACAATAGAGAAAGGGCATGGAGATAAGTAAGTGAAGCAGAGGAGAGACAAAAGGCAAAATCGCTCGTCCCCAGCGCCCCCGCCGCACCCGTCCCAAGGCCATCACGAGAGAGGTAAATCACAACCCCCGGAGTAATTAGTGCACAGTTGGGCCGAGAATTGATACACCAAACGCCCAGAGTTTTAATCCAGTGCGTCTCGCGCGACTCGAACCTAGGACCTCTTAGATAATACCCTCATGTATTAATCATTCCGGATCCCCGTGGGGACAATGAAGCAAAGGAGAGAGACGATATCAAGGGAGGACGGACGACGAACAGAGTTAATTGAGTAGGAAGTCCTTGATTCTAAATGTCCATCTACAAAATAAATAAAAAAATCCATACATTATGATTTTTTATTCATGTAAAAATTATTATATGATTTGACCGTACAAAAAAAGGACTTTTTTTTGAATGATTTAAAAGAAAGTCCACTTGTGTTTTTATCCAATTTTATTAATATTTTTAAGGAATGGTTTAAAAGGATATTAGTGTTGGAAAATATAATTAAAATATCATTTATTCTTCAACTTGATTTGTCCTGATATTTTTTAATCACGATCTTTTCAACTTCTCCATAGGAGATGGATCACTGGGTGAATCATCTATATTAAGCTGGGCTATACATAAGGAAATTAATCACAGTCATTTTAACATCTCAATGCATAAACCACTAGGTTAATCGTCATATATATTAGGCTGGGCTATAGCTCGGTAAACGAATTGTATCATTCTTCTATTTTACTTTCGCTACTATATTACTTTGATTTGTTGAAAGGGAAAAACAAATTTTTACGATCAAGATTCACCCCCTCTCTCCTCCTCCTCCTCCTCCTCCTCCTCTTTTGCCACCGGGGCTATGGTGCAGCGGTAGGGTGACTAGTCGCTATCCCAGACATCCGCAGTTCGATCCCCAGCTACGGTGCATTTGTAGAATTTTCCCTCCAAATGGGGCGCGAACCCTGAGACGCTAGACTTCTAGACCGCCCACTGCGAGCGCTTCCCGATTTACCCTAGCGGCCGGTGGGAAACTTCCGTATGGTCGGGCCGGTTGCCCGAGGTTGGTTGAAAAAACCTCGATAATCATTTTTTTTTCTTTTGTTCACTATAATGCCACCGGGGCTATGGTGCAGCGGTAAGAACTTCATGACCAGGATGACTTGAACACCGCAAGTCAAAGGAATATCGCACTTAAGCTGCAGTAAGAACTTCATTGACATATCTATATATAGATTGTCATATGAAGTTTTACCGCTAGTCACTCCAATGAACTAGTTCCCTTAACTAGCATTCATGTTTATCTCCGGACATCCCAATGTCACCAGCCAGTGAGAATCAGCTGATTAGAGAATAACTCATGCTAGTCTCAACAGAATTGATAATGTCCGTATTTATCAATTCATCGACTAGGGACAATTTCAATACTTCACAATTGCACATGTAGAGATAATCACTAGTTGTGAATTCATCACAAATTCTCTCATGCTGTGAATTGTATTGCGGACATTCAGTAAATGAGTTTAAGATCTCAATCAAATACACGAACATGTATACTCAAATAGTGAATATTCATTTATTAAAGTAAATGATTACAATCATAAGACGATTGCCTTAGGACACTTCTCTCATATTACTAACAAACTCCCACTTGGCCTAATGTCAA
Source organism: Boesenbergia rotunda (assembly GCA_024364735.1). NCBI lineage: Eukaryota > Viridiplantae > Streptophyta > Magnoliopsida > Zingiberales > Zingiberaceae > Boesenbergia > Boesenbergia rotunda. The sequence goes on from JAGFNQ010000442.1 coordinate 250,866, forward strand.
TCGCTACAGTATCCAATACCACAGGCTCTAACATGACCCTCAAACTTGCTTTGAGGCAAGACCTTAGTTAAAGGATCCGCTAAATTCTTTTCAGTGGGAATTTTCTCAATTTGTATATCATTCCTACTTATAATCTCTCTGATCAGATGATAGCGGCGAAGCACAAGCTGGAGACTACCATTCCTGAGTTGCTCAATCTGCTGAAGACTATAGAGCCTTCTGTGAAGTAGGATCAGAAGACGGTACTGTTAGTTGGTTCATCGAAGAAAGGTTCTAAGAGGAAGTCCAAAGAACAGAATAAGGGAAAGAAGAAAAAGGTCAAAAAGACTGAAAAGACACCAAAAGGCACTTGCCATCACTGCGGCAAGGAGGGTCACTGGCGAAGAAACTGCAAGGTTTATCTTTAGTCCTTGAAGAAGAAGGCATCCGATGCCCCATCCTCTTCAGGTATCTTCGTTATTGAATGTCACTCTATTTCCTCAAACACCTGGGTACTTGATACTGGGTGTAGCTCACATATATGTAATGACATACAGGGGCTAAGGAATAGAAGAAGACTCGTCAAGGGAGAAGCGAATTTGCGAGTTGGAAATGGAGCAAAGATTGCTGCTGTTGCCATCGGAACATATTTGCTAAAGCTCCCTACTGGACGTGTCTTAGAATTAGATAATTGTTATTTTGTTCCTTCGTTAATAAAGAACATTGTATCTATTTCATGTTTGAATGAAAATGGTTATCATTTAACTTTTAATAACAATTGTTGTTATATAACTTTAAATGGTGTTCTTTATGGGACCGGAACTTTGTGCAATGGTATCTACACGTTAAATTTATCCGGTGACGTTTTCAATATCGAAGTTACATAATATCTCACTCATATAGCTTAGCCACATGCGGATAACATCACAATAAATAGAAGATAAACACAACCACGCAGAATAAGATAATGGGTGGCTCAGCCACCTTAAACATACAAGAAACTAAAACCAACGAGAACTCAAAATGTCTCTTTTAAAGACAAAGAAACTGATAACAAATACGAGACGAATTTATCAAGTACTGAAAACCAAAACAACTATACCAAATACGGAAACGTAACTCAACTCTGCACTAGGGACTGACAACTGGATCCTCTCCTAGCTCCAAGAACTACGTCTACCTGCTATCTGAAACAACAGAAAGGAAAGCAGGGGTGGTGAGTCCGAGTGGACTCTGCGGGTATATGAGTAGACAAATAAGCATGGCATAATAAGGATAACGGAGTAGAGAAATCAACAGTGTACAGTCCATAAGGAATACAAGATTTCCTAAACATGCATAACATATATAAAACAACAAGATATAAAACCGAATAACAACTGATATAAAACAGAACATCAACTAAGCAGGTATAAACAACACGACAACGATAAATCTAACATATACATGCATGTCAATCATGTGCAACAACCATAGCTCATAGAAGTGCATCAAACACAAGCAAATGCATAAAAGAAATACGTATGCATATGATGCAATGACATGTGTCACCCCTGACGTCAGTCAAGCCGTCAACACATCCCATCTATGTAACCGAGTGGGTAGGGTTGTGACAACTGTACCACTTTAACAACAAATACCACAAAAGGTGTGGTTGAGTGGACAGGATGCTGGGGAGTCCACACTCCAGACCCACGGTACATCGGGGGAGCTATCAACTGCTCTAATATCCCTAAAAAATAAACAACGGTGAGGGTGAGCCACCAACGACCCATCCCTCTAAATACAACTGTGAGGGTGTCACTGTTTGACATAACATGACAGATGCTCGCACTCTAATAACTACCACGATAACAAGTGGTTGAGTGAATCGAGCAACAATATGACTAACGACGGCTTAACTAAATGTAAGCCTAACAGTCGTTAGTATGCAACGTGCAAGTATGGTGCATGCTATACGATGCACAAACAACCGGAGAAACAACGATACAATAAAGTCCAACGAATACACGATGCATTAATACAATCAACCAAAAATCAAAAACCAACGATTATGCACCTACACTATTAGGTAGGGTATTTCTAATGTCAAATAAACCTATATGTGTTTAATGGACTTCTAAGTGCTCGCGTACAAGCGACACTTTACAGAACGGAAAACTAATAGAGGACTGTACAGATACGAATTTGGGAACACTCGAAAATCAACGAAGAATAAGTCTCAACGGCGATGTTTTAAATATCGACAAAAAACAAGGTCAAGCAACCTATCAGACATAATATAGCCATACTTTTAAGATAAAGGAAACTACTCGAGTACAAAGGAGAAGTACTCGCCTTTAATTACAGAAGTCCGTAAACGGGAACCTTCCACGATCGATGACGTGAGTCCAAATTCAAGGTCCTGTATTGAGGATAAAGTTTAGCTATTAATTGTCGTAATCATTTAATTAAGCTAATGTAAATGATTTATTATAAATTGCCCTAATTTATTGAGGTTAGGTTTAACTTAGATTTAGCCTAAACATAACCCAAACCAAAAACCCAAATATAACTCACGGCAACCGTATCCAAATATCATAATTCCATTTCAACCTCTTTAGCTTATGGCAGTGGAAACAAATCATAGAACTATACCAACATTCAACCCACTACAAAATAATTCATCTACATAAATCAAATTAATCCAAAGCGATCCATCTATAACTCCACAGGGAATCAATTTTCTAAATATAACTACACTCTCAGAAGCTAATCAACATCAATTCAACCAAGAAGAACAAAACAACTCTCGGAGAAACCACAAGACTAAATTGATCTAACACATGTTTATCTGTCTATCATCCAATATCAACTTTAAACTCTGAGAACTAGGACTGTGGTTTCAAAATAAATCAATGGTAAATTGCTACCCAACTCCACCACGAATTCCAACAAAATCAAACCTTTACCTTGATGGCAGAGGAAATAGGCGGTGACTGGCCGACGCTAGGGCACGGCTCGGGAGTAAACGCGCGCTCGTCCTTGGGGGTTCTCGATTGCTCGGTGGAGAGGACCGACGAGCCTTGGCTGTTGCGCAAGGGAGAGGGCTACCACCTAGGGTTTGCGGCGAGGAGTTAGAGAGGAAGAAGAGAACAATTCGGCTAGGACTCCAATCGAGAGGGAGAAGGAAACTCACCGCCTCGCGAAGGAGAACTCTACACCGGCGAAGGGGCGGCGCCGGCGTCTCTGGCGATCGTTGCGCGTGCGGCGTCGGGGCAGAACCGAAGGGAGCGGGTGGTTTTGAGAAGAATCGGGGAGATGAGGGGAAGTTAGGGCTGGGGGGGGTTTATAATTTAATTTTGGCTTTTTGCAAATAAACCCAACAACTTTAGTAAATTCCAACTAGGTCCCTATTTTTGAAATTCATCTTTTCAATGACCTTTTCAACCCTTGAAATTTGGTATTTAACAGACATAGCTAATGTCTATCAATTTTTCTAATCACAGTCATCGACTGTTTCTTGGGCGCCAATTGTATGGAAAGTCGGCCTATTGTTCAAGCATCGATTTTGCTGTTGGATACTTGCTCACTGGCAATTGCGAACTACGGACAGATTGCCATTTGAACCTCATAAGCAATGCTCTCTATGCCAGTAAGCTCCATCACGAGATAACTCTCGGACAACGTTCGGGAGTGATTGGGCATTTGACCAGCCATTTACACGGCAAGAAATTTGTTGAAAGTTTTTTGGAGACAATTCTAAGGCAAAGGTCACTGGCGAAAGCTCACTATTTAGTGGTAACTTGGCTAATCTTTCTTATATGACATTCTCAGAATCAATTTCATTTCGAATATGAGATGCTTTGTATTGACAAGATGTTTCTTAAAATTCAAATTCATATCTATCATTTTGTAGACAGCCAGTGCATGTAAGTTTCATGTAACTTAACTTAATTTTTATAAATTTTGACAGTACGTCAAAAAAATAGTTAAAAAATATTAAATTAATTATTATTATTTATTTTTAATATTTTGCAATTAATATAAAAATTAAATTATAATAATCTTTATCAGTCTCAATATATAGAAAAATTATTCACAAATAAGTTTTTAATTTGATATCGACTTGGTTTACACATGCCCTCGCCTACTATCAAGATCAAACAACCGTGAACTATCCAATCAAAAAAGTTTGCAGTCGCAGCGTATCTCAGCCGTCTCTCAAGCGTACCATGGAATGAAACAAGAAGCAAACACACAGAGAAGCCAAAGACAATTTGCATTTATTGAAACTTTGGAGCCATAGAATGAATCCAAACAGCATGCTTGATGCATCGAAAGGGAAATTTAGCATCTAAGATGATTCAGTATCGATTGAAGAAGAACAATGAGGATCTGAGAAGAAGTAGAACATATATCGAAGAAGAAGAAGAAAACAATATCGATTTCTTACGGTTTCAGTTGATCCGTCGATGGCATCGCCTATGGTTGCTGCTGGGAATCGATGTATCCGGCGTCGGCGAGGACCTTTTCCTTCTTTGCGATCTCGAGGTCGTTATCCACCATCATCTTGACGAGCTCGTGGAATCCGACCTTGGGCTTCCAGCCGAGCGCCTGCCGGGCCTTGGTGGAGTCGCCCTTGAGGCTGTCGACCTCGGCGGGGCGGAAGTAGCGGGGGTCGATCACGACGTGGTCCTTCCAGTCTAGTCCGACGTAGCCGAAGGCGGCCTCGAGGAACTCCTCGACGGAGTGGGACTCATCGGTGGCGACGACGTAGTCGCCGGGCTGGTCCTGCTGGAGCATCAACCACATTGCCTCGACGTAGTCGCCGGCGAAGCCCCAATCGCGGGCGGCGGAGAGGTTGCCCAGGTAGAGCTTGGTCTGGAGCCCCAGGCGGATGCGGCCTAGGGCACGGGTGATCTTGCGGGTCACGAAGTTCTCGCCGCGGCGGGGGCTCTCGTGGTTGAAGAGGATCCCGTTGCAGGCGAAGAGGCCGTAGGCCTCGCGGTAGTTGACGGTGTACCAGTGGGCGGCGACCTTGGCGGCGGCGTAGGGCGAGCGGGGGTGGAAGGGGGTGGTCTCGGATTGCGGAGGCGGGGTGGATCCGAACATCTCAGAGGAACCGGCCTGGTAGTAGCGAGCTCGGCGGGAGGAAGAGCGGACGGCCTCGAGGAGTCGGAGCGCGCCGGTGGCGACGACGTCACCAGTGTAATCGGGGATCTCGAACGACACGGCGACGTGGGACTGCGCGGCGAGGTTGTAGACCTCGTCAGGAAGTAGGGTTTCCACCCAACGGCGGACAGAGGACGCGTCGGATAGGTCCGCGTAGTGAAGCTTCATCCGCGCTTTGGCGGCGATGTGAGGGTCGACGTAGAGGTGGTCGAGGCGGGCGGTGTTGAAGTTCGACGACCGCCGGATGAGGCCGTGCACCTCGTACCCCTTACCGAGTAGGAACTCCGTCAGGTACGACCCGTCCTGGCCGGTGATGCCGGTGACGAGCGCCACCTTCCGCCGCTCCCCGGATAGCGACCACGGCACCGCCTCCAGAGCACGCTCCTCCTCCGTGTGCGCCCCATTTTTATCGCTGGCGAATTCGCGGCTCGCCATTTTCGGCTTCGAGATCTGGCGAAGAAGAAAACAGAGGAAGGAAAGGAAAGGAAAGGAAAGGGAAGGGAAAAGGAATGGAGCGACGGAAAGAGGAAGCGGAAGAAGGGTATAAATAGGAAAGAAAAAACGGGAGAATTGATGAACAATAATTTTAAAAACTTTAAGGGATGTTTTAACATATTTCCATTCAAATAATTTTCTGTATTTTATTTTTTTCCCCTTTCAATTTTAAGTTTGTTAATTCTCAATATTTATTGTAATAATTTTTTAAAAATGTATGGAATTAATTTTGATTATTTATTTCTAAATTTTGATTTGCTCTAATATATTTGTTTTTGTATTGTTATAACAACTGTAGCTAATAAAACATGCTAAATCAGTTCAATTATATATAATTTTTAATTTAATTAAATTAAAATTACTGCTTATGGAGTATTTTATATTATAATGTTTTTTTAGCAAGTTGATTAAAATTATTTAAATAATTATAATTAAGTTGGTTAATCAAATTGAATATGAAATATCTTTTAGAGCGTTTTTTTAGAGCATGAATTTTTAATTTTATAATAAATATAATATTATTGATTTGTCACATTAATAATATGTTTTATAAGTTTATTAAATTAAATATAATAAATTTGTTATTAAATTAAAAGAATGGGAAGGGCATTAATTACTCAATCTTTTTTAAAATTATTTAATTAATAAATTAATTAGCAACTTTAATTGCTTCTCAAGCTTGTATAAACAACAAAGCCTTGCAAAAGTTGCATTTTGGCCATGGAAACTTAAATATTTTTCACTAATACTTTTGAGGCATTGAAATTTTAACCATGAGGTAGGAACGAGCAAGATTCATAAATCCAGTAGACATTTTGGCATTAGCAATATTTTAAATTTTATGGATCAAAATAAAATTTACTTATTTAATATTTATTTTCTAATACCAAGGAATTTGCACTTTAATTCCAAAATAAGCAGTTGACTTTTGTATTAAAAAAAAACAAAAATAGAGTAATTTGAAATTATGAAAAATTATGGTAGTGTTTTGAAATTTACCATTCATTAATTCTTCCGTCCTTCGGAAGCAGTGAGAGAGACTCAGTTCGTTGGCTTCCTCCGATCGAGCAATCAAGCAATCCAGCGATCGCGAGATCGATCAGACGACGGTACGCGTTGTGTTGCTCTCCCCTTCTTCCTCCCGTCTCATTGTCTTGCTCCTCGAGTTTCGCAATCGCTTGCCGTGATTCGGGCACCATCTGCTTTCGATCTGTGTGCTACGCGAATCGCGATCTTGTCTTCGTTTTGATCGTTTTAACAGTTGATCAAGCGTTTTAAAAGATCCGTCTTGATCTTCTTCTATAGTTGACTAAGCGTTTCAAAAGATCCAGTTTGGGGTTCGAATCGGTGGTACTAAACGTTCGATTAGTTGAACCTTGCTGAGTGAAGAGAGTGTTAATCGGCGAGAACTGTCCTTGATGTTTTGAACAGGTTGTGCTTGTTTCGAATAATAAACCCTAGGACAGTTCTCCCCAGGCCCTAGTTTCATTGTAGGAGAAACAAAGAGGAAGAAACTCGAGGAGGAAGAGAGAGAGAGTAGTTTGAAGCTCTCATCGGGACCAAAAGGCAGACATATTTCTAAATTTGAGCCACTGCATTCGCCGTAGGTGCATCTGCTCATATTGCCTACCATCAGGAAAGCAACTAGGAATCGAAGTGCATTCTTTCAAAAAAGGTTCTTTTTTTCATTTCCTATTCTTAGCACTTAGTGCTTGGCATCTATAGTCGTTCTGCAATCTGTGCTTGCTTCTGAAGAATTGTTAGATTCTTGTTCTAATACTAGTTTGCATTAACAACTGGTTGAAGCATTATATTGTTGCTGTAGAATTTAGGTTTATTAGAGTTTGGGTCTGCCCATTTACATTTCTGCTGGTCTAGTCCAATTTAGATTTCCAGAAATCAGTGTGGTTAATGATCTTTTCACTGATGGAAGGCCTATGGAAGAAGCTTAACAATGGATCATCCGAAAATTTGTGAATAACCAGTTTCCATTTGTTTTTCTGGATTATACAGGCCTATAAAAGATTAGCTCAATCCACTAGTTAATTGTTCTTTGATGAGAATGATAGTGGGTGATGCTTGCCCAATTTTAACATAACAATGCATTTGATGCAGTGCAAAGAATGTGTTTAATGTCGAGATTTGCTCTCTCGAGTAGATTCCTATTGACTGAGTTGTTTCACAGTGAGTTTGTCGTGGTCAACGCCGCATAAGGTACTATATTGGTCCCTTCCATATAAGTTAGGAAGTTGGAGTGGGCATTGAAGGGTAACATGTTTCATTTGCTATTCTTACCATTTAGTGCTTGGCCGTCGAAATGCATTGATAATCGTTCTGCAATCTGTGTTTGCTCTTGAGGAATTGTTAGATTCTTGTTCTGCATGTCTAATGTGGTGTAGATACTGATATTGTATGCTTAGTTTGCATTAGCAACTGGTTGAAGCATCATATTGTTTCTCTAGAATTTAGGTTTATTAGAATATTGGGGTTGGCCCATTTACATTGCTGCTGGTCTAGTCCAATTTAGATTGCCAGAAATAAGTGTGGTTAATAATCTTTTCACTGATGGAAAGCCTGTGGAAAAAGCTTAAGAACGGAATGTGCGAAGATTTGGCTATAACCAGTTTCCATTTGGTTTTCTGGATTATACAGGGCTATAAAAGATTAGCTCAATCCACTAGTTAATGGTTCTTTGATGAGAATGATAGTGGGTGATGCTTGGCCAATTTTGGCATAGCAATGCATTTGATGCAGTGCAATGTATGTATTTAATGTCAAGATTTGCTCTCTTTAGTTGATTCCTACCGACTAAGTTGTTTCACAGTAAGTTGGTCGTGGTCAACGCTGCATAAGGTACTATATTGCCCAATATAAGTCAGGAAGTTGGAGTGGGCATTGAAGGGTAACATGTTTCATTTTTTTAGTTACTACTTACTACTTAACAGATTCTCTAAAAAGGATGCAAAAATAGAAATTGTGGGAGCCAACTTCTATATTAGTTTTATGAGTAACTTGGTCATTTTGTTTGACTCAGATGAGTTGGAATTAATATTTGTAAAGACAAAAGTTTCACAAAGGGCCAACAATACAGCTTGTCCTGAAGAATGTCCTTTATGTATTCACTTTAACTGGTCTTGATTTTATTTCCTCTTCGTGGTTTACCCCCAGGCACAATGTTTCCACAGTTTGATTTGGCGACGATGGATCGAGGAACCCTCACATTGCTAGGGGCAGCATGCTGTGTGATGCTCACCGTGCATTTTACCGTACAATTGTTATCTCAGCATCTATTTTACTGGAAAAACCCAAAGGAACAAAAGGCTATAATTATCATCATTCTTATGGCTCCTTTGTATGCTATCGACTCCTTTGTTGGCCTGTTAGATGTTCAGGGAAGTAAGGCTTTCTTCACTTTTTTGGACTCTGTTAAAGAATGCTACGAAGCTTTGGTAATCTCTTCTTTTTTTTTAACATAATAATCACTGAATAACATTTAAATACTCTTGCAGAAGTCCTTACAGAAATTCTTCATATAATGTACAGGTGATTGCTAAGTTCATGGCCTTGATGTATAGTTATTTGAACATTTCTCTTAGTAAGAACATAGTTCCGGATGAAATTAAAGGGCGGGAGATTCATCATTCATTCCCTGTATCTCTTTTTATGGTATGTAATAGATCTGGATTGATTAAATGCCGGAATATTACTTTTCTTTGTACACTTGTTCAATAGCTAATATTTCATCATTTGGCTTGAATTGTTTTCATAATGGTTGCTTAGAATTAAATTGAAACAGCCATTGTGGAGGTACAACTTGGTCTTAGCCATATCGACATCTAGGTAGTGTATATCTCCAGCAAGGATTGCTTTGCCAAGTTAGTGCATGAGTTTCTTGCTGGTGTTAGAAAAACATGGATTGAGTGTTTGTAGACAGATTGCCTTGTCGCTAGGATCGCCAAGAAAAAAAAAGTCGATATACAATGAACATAACTGAGAATTTAGTTGTGCAAAATTATGTCTTCTACTTGTATACATGAGAAACAACTGAGGTGGTATTAAATTACCCTATATTCAGCTAGGATAGATTTATGATAAGTCTCGATCTCTCACCAATCGCCGCCATAAAAAATAAACATCTTTGGTTAATTTTTAAGATTGTTCTTCTTTTGCATAAAAAATTAGGTTCTTTGCGTTAACTTCTCCCATATGTGAAAGTAAGTGTGTATTGTCTCAAATAAGGTTGCTACTTTTTGCATTTTCTAGAGTATGGTACAATGCCATTTTGATAGCCATTGGTCTATCAATGTCTAGATCTATGACACTACTAATGATACACGGACTAGGGAATCAGTTTTCTTGTTCTGTGTTTTGAATTGTGTACTCTGATGAAATTCTAGCAGCAGCTTCGTTTTACAAATGTTCTTAATTCTATTAGTTATTGGCAACTAACGAATGTAGGTTGATGTTCTTCTCCAACAATGCAGCCTCATACCGTTCGTTTAGAACATAGTACCTTGACGCTTCTCAAGTACTGGACATGGCAGTTTGTTGTAATTCGGCCAGTCTTATCCATCCTGATGATCGTACTTCAACTTCTTGGAATGTACACTACTTGGATAAGCTGGAGCTTTACTATTATACTGAACATTTCGGTTTCCATGGCACTGTATGCTCTGGTGCTTTTCTACCATGTGTTTGCTAAGGAGTTGGCACCACACAATCCTCTAGCAAAGTTCATGTGCATCAAAGGAATCGTATTCTTTTGCTTCTGGCAGGTACTTTTTTCTGTCGATGTTCTGCTTTGTCCAGTTCTTGGATATCATTGTCCTTCAGATCATCAGTAATAATTCATGCCATTTCATCAGGTCTTCTAACAAAGATCAACTATTATTGATCGGTAACTCATAAGTCGTAACTATGGCCTAGTTATCTGTTCAGCTTGCCTCTGAGGATTAAGTTCTGAAAAGCTAGCGTTGTTCTTATATTTAGACTGATGACCTAGGATCAGCTTAGTCAATCCTATATCTTTTAGTGTCATTATATTCACTTTAGATCGAGGTGTGGTTCCCAGAATTTGATTCGGAAGTGTTGTAAATGACACATTTATAGTAACACGATCTTGATCCATTCACATAAGGTTGTCAAAACTTAGGTTTGGAGTAATCATTCCTTGTTAGAGTTTTGGTACGCACTGTGCCAATACTCGACCTGCTTAGAAGCATGCAAATATCAACTTAAATTACTTTTAATCTCATAATTCCTTTCGCTTAGCTTGTTTATCTCTGAATGTACATTTATAGCAATTAGAAAACCAATTAAATTAAAATTTTAGAGTCGTTTGAACTGTAATAAGTGTCTTAGCTAATGATTAAAAAGGACAATTCGATGCACAAAGTCTCTATCAATGTGGGATCTTAAAGAAGGGTCAGACTATATTGGGTCTATTATATACAGTCTTATCTTACATTGCAAGACAGTTATTTCTGCAATTCGAACTTGTGATCACGAGGTCACAAAACAACAATTTTACCGTTACATCAAGACTCCCTTTTAACGATTCAACCTTATAAATATCCCAATTGGTGTCATTCATCAGATGAGTGTATATGACTTTTTACCGGTATACCCTAATGATATGAACCACATAAGTTTTCAAGACCTAAATTAAACAATACGACATGTAGTATACGAGTTGGTTTCTTAATGACCATAAATATATTTCAGCTACCTACTAGGAACTGGACTGAATGAACTATAACTTGATACATTTTGATCTCTTCGACTCTGGTGTAATCATCTTCTCCTTGTGACCGATAGACGGGATGTGTCATGGGTAGAGAATCTTCTTCTGCCTGTTTCAGTCAATTCTGGATTCTATTGGTCAAGTTTGCTGCCGGAATGATATATATTCCAACACACCATTGTCGAAACTATTAGGAATCCAAGATACGTATTGCGTGGCTCAGATACAATACAGTCGTAGTACCCTTGTTAAAATTTTAAAAATTTTCTATTTGTTTTTTCCTTCTTTCTTGTATAAAGATAACAATTTCTTCATCGAAACCGGTTTCTTTCAGGGAGTTGCAGTTGAAGTCTTAACTGCTGTAGGAGTGATTCAATCTCATCATTTCTGGCTGGATGTAGAACATATCCAGGAAGCCATACAAAATGTTTTGGTCATCCTCGAAATGGTTTTCTTCTCGGTGGTCCAACAATATGCTTATAGTGTTGCTCCATACGCCGGAAAAGACACCGCAAAGGCCAAAAAGAACGATTGATCAAACGTGTCAAATGTGAGGATAGTCAATTCCTAGTACTCTCTTAGTCTTAATACAGAGCTTGTCATCTTCATATCATCACACGACTCTCTTCGAGATCTTATGAGGTATGTGTTATTTCCTAACTTGTTGAATAAAATCCATCTTTTTTTCTAGTTCTATGAGTTGACTAAGTGTCCAACTAAATGTAATTTCAGTTTAAACTATTTCTCTTCTGGACATGAGTAATTTTGTTTCTTTTTTGCTACTCTCGATCAAATTCTATTTCGCGAACAATCATAGAAGAAAAAGAAAGCAACCATCTCTAGGACTCGTAGTACAACTACAGCAAACGATAAACTGCTTAGCATGCACAATCATACCTGAAGTTTCTATTGATCCTTAGACTTGGAAACTAGATGTGATTCCTTTACGATGCATGGCATACTCATGGCTCGCCACCAGTTACATTTTGCTAGATGTGCACAAATGGATTCCACTTGAGTCTCAACGAGAACCTCAAAAAGATAAGACCACATTGTGGTTTAAGGATTTTATTATACTCAAATTCGCTAAAAGGACAATTTGATGTATGAAAATTTCGATAGCATGGGTTCCAAGAAAAAATTAAATCATATTTGAGTTTATTATATACAATCTTATTTTGTATTTTATAATAGGTTATTTTCACGATTCAAATTCGTAATCTTAAGATTACATGACAATAATTTTACTATTATGTCAAAATTTTTCTTTGGAACACTGGATTTCTAGACTGTCCACTGTAAACGCTTCCTAATTTATCTTAGCGGCTGATGAGAAATTTTTATGGGATCGGATCGATCATTTCAGATTCGTCTGTTACCTAATTCATTATTTTTTTTTCCTTTGCAACATTATATGATATTATACTTACAAAATTTAATCAATTGCCACATCATGATGAAAAATATCTTATGAAAAATGTACAATTAACATACTTTTCCCCCTCTAAATATAAATTTGCCTGATTACCTCCCAAATCCTTCCTTTGAGGATAAGATATGCTGTTACACAAAAGAATTGCATGAGAAAAAGAACCAATGCTATTTTGGGTGTGTTTGAGAATCCGCCTTCGATGATTTATCAGTCTCTTGATGGCACTATGCTAAATTGATCTACGGGAACTAGTGGTTTCGATTGGCTTGTATCTAGACTCCACGAGTGCTTGTTGTCGTCTGTTGTTATATCCATGCTGCAATGAACGGGTGATCTGATTGCTAGCACTGGGGGCGGACGGAGAGCAATGAATGTTGTGCTTCCTTCGCCGCCTCTGGCTAAGCATATTGTGTCGCCCCGGCCATGCCATACACCATTTTGGACGTTGTTCATTTCTAATGTCCTCGATTCCTGATCAACCAATGGAGCATGTAATGAAAATGCATAGCAAACATCTGGAGAATCTATCGAATGCAAAGGAGATTTGTGTTCAGGAAACAGTAGCGACCTGGCATAATGTGCAACAAGGACAAATAAGATGGTTTAGACAATCGTCCAATGGAGTTCCGTTCCCCTGCCAAACAAGAAGTGAGATCGTTAAGGACAAAGGGCAGTTCTTAGTCCATACGTCAAGATTAATTTTGACAACAACTGTGTTTATTTACTTGTACCGCATTGCAAGCAAGTCTTTCAGCACTGAAAAACAAAACATACGATTGGCAAAGATAAATGATGAACCACCGAACAAGTATTCTGAAGAATAATCCAACTAATGATGATGAAAAACAGGAAGTTAGAACGGTGGTTTGTTGAGAAACAATAGGTGAAGTAAGACGATAAAGCCCTGTTTCTTTTCTTGTACCTAATACCTGAGCGGCGAGAAATTTATCTCGCCGCTGCCACAACTTGAGATGCTAGATTCAACTCATCGACTTGCTAGGGCATAAGACGCTAAGTTAACTACAATTTATTCGTAATAATTTAGGTCCTTAATCCAGCACCCCTGATGTGGTAGATGCAATCAAGATGTTAAGATTCAATCTACCAGCATGAACAGATTCATCGAGAAGTTCAGACAATTAGCTCAAATGGTAGAACAGACAAAGATGCATCATGAACCACAAGTTCACAACTAATTAGAAACATCGAAAGCGAACATGAACAGATAAAGAACAACCTTGAATTAGAAAGGAATGCTTACCTTTATATTAAACTGTTTCTTAATTCTCGCGCGGAAAAACCCTAAATACAACCCTGTAGAGATGCAGCATGAAACTCCCAGATACAGGAACCGATGCTGGTCAGTGATACTGAAAGCAATGAAATTGAACAAGGCACCAACTACAAAGATCAAATATACAGTTGCCTGTAAAAGAAAGTGAGCAATTATGTATCAGCTTATGATAAGAGAATGTTGCAATGGGACATTAACAATGTAAGCAAGCATGATTTCATCTCGGTTCGATCTGCCTTGTTTAAATGTAAAGAAAGCCTAGTACAACAATAAGTAGTATGTACAATGTTGTGTCCAATGGAGCACCGTTTCTAAGATGGTTATTTTAGAACTCCGATTGTCATATAACATTAAGGTCACAGGTTCGAATTGCAAAAACAATCTCTTGCAAAATAAAAAGTAAGATTGCGTACAATAGATCCAATGTAATTCAACTCTTCCTCCAAGATCCCACATTGACAGGAGTTTCATATATCAAGTTGTCCTTTTAATTGATTACTCAACTAAGATTTGATCAAAATTTTATTGAATGCCAAAATAAAGCATGTAACAAATATGGAGCCAAATTTCATTCTTGTGTTTGATAGATGGTTGTAAGAATCCAATTATGTTTGGACGCTAAACTTAAGGTCAAACTTAGCTGTGTTTAAGAACTGTGTTTAGGCTTGTTTATTTCCTTATTGAGTTTGTTCGAGCTTCTTTATTCAAAAATCTGATTGAGTTTGGGTAGAGTTCGAGCTTTTTATTGAGCTCAACTAAGAGAGCTATTGTCCATATAAATTAGGTTAAATATTTATCAAATAATTGAAATTTATATTGTTTTTTTAATTTTTAATCTATGAAAAATTTAAAATTATAAAAATTTATAAATTCGTATAATTTTATGTATTTGAATGAAACATAAAAATAATTATATATTATACACAATGTAATAAATAGGTTTATACATAAATTCTTTATGAACTTTATTAAACAGGTTCTATCGTTCTAGAGGTAAAATAAGACGCACAATTAAGGGATTTTGAATTTTTAAGTCGCTCGTCACCAGACCCCGTTTGTTTCCGGTTCTATCTAAGTGTAAAAATTACTTTCACGTTGCCCTTATAATTTCCTTCTCACTAAGAAAATTTAATTTTGAAAGCCCTGGTATTATTTGTTTTAATTCTCAGGACAGGTAAAATTCCCAATTCAATTCCAGTATTTTTTTTTTTTCATCTAAAGTAAGTTAAATATGAGCCTTTTACCGACGATTGGCCCTAATATTATTTTCATCCACCAATTTTTCATTCTGCAACTAAAGAAACTGAAGCTTTAGGGAAATTTTCTTTGAGTCTCACCTGAACAAAACAAGATCCCAAGCTAGCCCTTCTCATGTTCTTCCCAAATCTATAGCACGGGCAACTGCAAAACAAGAGTTGAATCGATTTCATCGTATATATAAAAGTCCACTTTCATCATCAAATCAATCTCAATTTCAAACTCCCCACAAATTTGAATCTTTCATCATCGAGCAGAGAAATCAATAGACAGGAGTACTGCAAAACAAGAGTTGAATCGATTTCATCGTATATATAAAACTCCTCTTTCACCATCAAATCAATCTCAATTTCAAACTCCCCCAAACTTGAGTTTGTTATCATCGAGCAGAGAAAAAAAATCAATAGACAGTTCACACGGATAAAAAAACACTGAAATTGCAAAAGCAGGAGTAGAGAAGAGAAGCGCAAACAAAGTTGAATCGATTTCATCATATAGATAAAACTAAACTCTACTTTCATCATCAAATCAATCTCAATTTCAAAGTCCCCCAACCTTAAATTTGTCATCATCGAGCAGAGAAATCAATAGGCAGTTCCCACGAATCAAAGAATTCACTGAAATTTAGGGAAAAGGGCGAAAGCAGGAGTAGAGAAGAGAAGGGCAAAGAAGAGGAGTCGCACCATGCGGTTTCGATGGCGATCCTTCGGTCGTCGAAGCAGTCGACAATGTCTCCCTCCCACATCCGCTGCACGCCGGCGAGCTCCGCCCCGATCTCCTCATCCACAGCCTCTGCTCCCTCCTCCTCCTCCCGGCGCCGCTTCTCCGACGAAAGCCCCCTCGTCTGGAGAGCCACGGTGGCGCACAGGATGTCGAAATCCAGCACCGCCGCCATGCCGCCTCCTGACTCCTCCTCAGCCATCGCTCCCGTCGATCCCATTCTCTCTCTCTCTCTCTCGTCCGTTATAAAAAAAAAAGTGTTTTTTTTAAAAATAAAGTAACTTTTTTTATTTATCCAAAAAAACGGATTCTCCAACATTCCATAATAGCCCTTATAATTCCATCTAATGATTAAAATATATCTGTTATTATAATATCATATTGTCTGTTATTATAATTGCTTTAACAAGAAACAATTGAAGTAGCTTTTCATGGAATAGTTTTAGTCAAGACCGTTTAGAATATTTGATTAATTATTTTAGATTATAATAATTTTAATCAAAATTATTTTATGTTATAGTAATTTTATTTAAAATTATTTTAATACTATTTGATCAATTTAGATTAAATTAAATTAAATTTGATCAAATTAAAGCCGTTTTAATAATTATTTGAGTAATTTAATTAATTTTAAAAAATTTCGATTATAATTATCGAATAATTTTAAATGCATTAGAGTAATTTTGAGCAAATCTATAATAATACTATTAAAATAAAAATATTTTAGGAACGCGAGCTACTTTTTTAATATATATATATATATAATATTATAGTAGTGCACTTTTAATTTTTGCCAAATAAAATATGCTAATTTGTTTTATATTTTTTTCAAATACCCTTTAAAAATATAAATTATCATAAATTTTATTTTCTGACAATAATATCGATAGGTTTTATGTCATCATTTTGAGAATAAAATAATAATAATATTTTTTAAAAAAAAGTCTAGTAGACATTATGTTAATTTTTAAATTATAATGAGATTACGTTATTGATTATTATTGGAGGGTAGAAAAGTAATAATGTTTTTTAATTAAAAAAGGAAAAAGAAAAAAATAAACTTGCATTGCTTTTGCGGGCGTCGAGTGTCTGCCAGGTGGCTAGGGCGGCGCGGCGGCTGGCAAATTGATTCTTGGTGGGCCCACACCATCCTTATCCCTTTCTCAATTACTATTTTCTTTCTTAGCAATGCAAAACTTTAAAGTGGGCCCCCCACTTGCCATGTCTCTCTATCAAGTTTTGATGGGCCCACGCCTGTCTAAACTTACGAGGGTGATCTGAGTGGATTGGAAAGAGATGGTGGGCCCGGAAACATTCTTTGATTTAAAGGGCTAAATTAAAAATATTGTTGGTCGAATAATTTAAAAAATAAAAAAAAATCAAAAGGCTCTTTTATTATTCTTTTCATAAAATTAGTATTTTTTTAATATTAAAAAACACTTTAATATGTTTTTTTTAAATATCTTTATTTTAAAATTAGTGCAGCAATTATAACATTGCTACTTTAATATATTAAAATAAATGAATTAAAATTAATTAAAATTACTATAAATATTAATTTGACAATAAAATTTATCAAAAAAATCTTTATCAACTTGATTAAAATTACGTAAACTTAATTAAACTCGTTCCAAAATTATTATAGCAACTATAACATAATTACTTGTAATTGTTATGACTTAACTGCTACAATTATAGGTGGCATTATTATCCGATACTGATCTATATTTGCCGTTACTAAACCTTTCATCCAACTTCAAATCGGATAAGGTGAGGCCGCCAGCTGACTCGTGATGGATTTTGCGGGTGTCGAGTGTTTGCCAGGTGGCTAGGGCGGCGTGGCGGGCGGCAGCGGCTGGCAAATAAACTTTTTGGTGGGCCCACGCCTGCCTTTGCCCTTTCTCAATTATTTATTTCCTTGCTTTTTTTTGGTAATGCAAATTCAATAATAAAAGGGCGTTTTTTTATTTTATAAAATAATTGGTGGATTAAATAATAGGCAAACCCAAAACGGCCATTCGACCAAACGAAAATTTTTCATAAATCATCAATATCTTAAGATTTGGATCGTATTTGAAAAAAAAAATTCTCTAAAATATATCATAATTAAAAATTTAATCACGAATATTTAAGATTATTATTAATGATCGTACCACTATATCGTAATCTCGAGGGTAAATGTTTCGCTCTATCAACCCTGTAAATTTAGGGAATTGTTTGATCCATTTTAAATTTTTAACGGGCAATTTACCAAAGGGCGTACGTAACAATACGAAATTACCAAAGGGCGTCCCATGGTTTCTATTTTACCAAAGGGCGCAGCCCTTTAAGTGAACTTCCTATTCTACCCTTGGCGCCACAATACACCTTTTCCATTACCATTTTCGAGACATCCGAACCACTTTTGCAGTAAAATAAGAATATGTGGTTCGGATGGCAAGGTAGTGGAAATATTCTCAGCCTATATATATAATACTAACTTGCAAAAGTCGAATCATCACGAGGGTACGTATATATTTCGACTTTGCACAACTCAATTGATCAAGGCAGCTGAGGAAGATAGGTGTTGAAGGAGAAAAAGCAAGCAACAGATTGGTAACAAATACAAATAGTAATGTACGTATGATTGTCATCTTTGATATTGTATCAGACCTGGTTTTATACTTATCAACTCTTACTAGAATTTGTATGTTTGGAGGAGTCTAAGGGTGATATGATTACATAATAAGGCTCTGTGAAATTTGTTAAAATGAAGATAAAAAAATGCTTGAATTCGACCTAGGGATGATATATTACCATATCAGGCCCTAGAAGGGCCAGAAATTAAAGGAGTTAAATCCCTAGGAGTGCATGATATCATTAGATTTCAGGCCCTAGGAGTGAATCAAATATGTTGTTTTCAGGCATTGGCAGGGGCTGAAAAAAATGAATTCAGGT
Source organism: Boesenbergia rotunda (assembly GCA_024364735.1). Taxonomy (NCBI): domain Eukaryota; kingdom Viridiplantae; phylum Streptophyta; class Magnoliopsida; order Zingiberales; family Zingiberaceae; genus Boesenbergia; species Boesenbergia rotunda. The sequence goes on from JAGFNQ010000442.1 coordinate 269,877, forward strand.
CCACCTAGGGCCTGAAAAAAAAGAAATTCAGGTCCTCCCAGGGCCTGAAATGAAAAGATTTCAGGTCCTTACAGGTGCTGAAATCATTGGATTTGAGGGCCTGGGAGGGCCTGAATCAATATAATTCAGGCCCTGTGATTTCAGGCCCTGGGAGGCACAAGGGGGTGGGCCTGAAATAAAATGATTTCAGGCCCACGGTGGGCCTGAAATAAATCATTTCAGGCCCACGGGGGCCTGAAATCATATTTCAGGCCCACCGTGGGCCTGAAATAAATCATTTCAGGCCCA
>JAGFNQ010000442.1:270285-318470 GCA_024364735.1 Boesenbergia rotunda
AATTACAAAGGAATTTGACAATTGATCTAAATGAAGAAGCAACTAATATAGAAGGTGAGGGTTTGAATTCTTCTTCAAGAGTTGTTGAATTCTTTGAGGCAACTTGGAGTGGGGAGGAAGGAATTGAAATCCGGAATGCAAATGAATTAGAACCCATTACAAGTGTACTAGAATTCCAAGCCGATGATATGCAGATTGAGGAATATGATTTCCCCCCAGATGAGTACAGTGACTTAGAGGAGGAGTTTCCATTAGCTGAAGATCCTTATATTTTAAATTCTCGATTGCTTGCTGAGCCAATTGGAGAGTTAGAGGCAAGAGATGTGCATGAATTTTTTGTGGGGCAGATATTCCCATCTAGAGAAGAATTCAAGAATGCACTTGTCAAACATGCCATGATTAAACATATGAGATATAACCCAGTTGACACCCGAAAAAAATAGAGTTAAAGCAGTGTGCTTCAACCAACCATGTACATGGAGAGTAGTAGCAAGGGGGAAAGTAGAGTTCACTGTTACAAAATATATAAAGGAACACCAATGCGGAACTGTTAGGGAAAGTGCTGATCATCATGCATGCACTTCATCATTTGTTGCTTCTTTTGTTGAAGAGCAATTTCTTCATAATGAACAATACAAACCAAGTATGATTATATCAGATATTAAAGCTAGATTTGGAGTGACCATATCATACAGAAAAGCATACATAGCTAGGGAGAAAGCATTGAAAAAGGTTGTTGGAGATTATGATGAGGCTTATAGAGATCTTCCACAATATCTGCGTGAGTTAAGAGCTAGAGATCCTGAAACGTATGTGGCACTATGCAGGAATGGTGACAATCAGTTCCAGCGGTGTTTTTGGGGTTTTGGTGCTTGCCGAAGGGTTTTCAGGTCTTATTTGCGTAGACTTATCGGAATTGATGCCACACACCTAAGAGGAAAGTTTCCGGGGAGTAATGTTGATTGCAACGACGATTGATGGTAATGACAATGTTCTTCCAGTTGCCTTCGCAATAGCTGAAGTTGAATGTGGGTCTGCATGGGAGTGGTTTTTGGAGCATACAAAGAGGTTCTTTGGTGTCGATGATCACTCAATCACCATAGTATCAGATAGACATCGGGGCATTATATCAGCAGTTAGAAAAGTCTACCCAAACGCGCATCATGCCTTTTGTTGCCACCACATGTGTTGTAATTTGGTAACTGATACTGGGAGTAGAGCTGCTGTAGGTTTGTTTTGGGCAGCAGCACGAGCCAACACAACACTCCAATATGATATGATAATGCAGACAATGCTTGAAAAACATCCAGTTGCCCATAAGTGGCTTCACAACATTGACCCTAAAAGGTGGGCAAATGCACACTTTACAGGGAGAAGGTACAGAATGCTTACCACGAATTGTGTGGAGAGCTTAAATGCTTTGTTCAAGTCTACACGTGAGCTTCCCATAAACAGATTAATTGATAATACAAGAAGAAAAGTTGCTCAATGGTTCTATAACCGTAGAGAGCAAGTCTCCAAATGGCAGCTTGCTTTGACACCTAATGCTACAAAAGAAATGGATTCAAGGAGAGAGAAAGCAAGAGCTTATAAGGTTCACCCTTACTCTCAATCAGAAATGGAAGTAGAAACATGGGGCACTTCATACATTGTTGATTTGGAAAAAAAGATTTGTCATTGTGGGGAGTTTCAAATTTCAGGACTTCCTTGCTCACATGCTATTGCCGTAATCATTTACAGGAACATGGATACACTTCCTTATTGTGAGCATTTTTTTATTCTGAAACTTGGAAGTGGGTTTACATGGATCATATTTTCCCTTGTAGAAGCAAGCAGTTTTGGCCTACTGGAGTAAACGACATTACAGTTCTATGTCCCCGTAGCCTTGTGCAGCCTGGTAGACGAAAGAAGGCATGGATAGAGTCCAGACACAATGGCAAGGTCAAACTAAAATGCAGCCGGTGCAAACAACTTGGTCATAATAAAAGGACATGTAGAATGCCGCCAGCCCCAAGGTCTTGAGTTAATTGGTATATGTAGTGACCCAATATTCTGAGTGAAGTGTATATTTTGTATGGAGGATAACTGAATGTAAAGATTTTGTATATTTTACAGCTATAGTATTGTCAAAAAACTAGTTGTTGTTAATGTTGTGACTTGAAGAAGTATTTCAATATTATGATACATTTCTTCTTGTGTAAAGTGATGTAAGCAGAATTGAGCAGTTGTGAAGTTTTCGGATTTTGAAACCCACCAAAATGTAATTTCTGGTCTTGAAGTCCTGAAGTCCTATGGTTTGTGAATATATGTCATTTGAGACCCTTTGTTTGTTTGTTTGCTTTGTTGAATCATTGTTCTGTGCCAACTGATACTGTATTAACACGTAATTGATAATCATTAGGACTATGTTTGGAGACCAAAAATACCATCTCCTAGCTATCTAAACTTTAACTACTGGTAATGAGCTTTGAGAATTCAAAATATCATAGGTCCATGAAACAAACCTCCTGCTGTGCCAAATTCTGAAAAAATGAGGTAATGATGTGGATGGAATTAAATTGTGGTATGCAATGTCTATGTAGGTACTCTTTTTTTGTTTAATATTAAAAATAATTTCACAACATGTATATTTATATAAAATATTTAATCATTCTAATATTGAATTATTTGAAATCTGAAATGAGATTATTTGAATTCTGAACATTATTGTGTCAGGCCCAAGCTGGGCCTGAAATGGAATTATTTCAGGCCCAGAGTGGGCCTGAAATGAGATGATTTCAGGCCCACGCTGGGCCTGAAATAATATCATTTCAGGCCCAGCGTGGGCCTGAATAATTATTCAGGCCCACGCTGGGCCTGAAATGATATTATTTCAGGCCCAGCGTGGGCCTGAAATCATCTCATTTCAGGCCCAGCGTGGGCTGTGATTTAAAATTAGGGTAGAGGAAAAGTAAGGTTCAATATTGCTTATAGTATCGACAAGAGGACAGATTATAGATTACAGTTTTAGACAATAACAAGGATCAAAGCAATGCTCCATTGGTTTATCAAAATGGTTTACATACATTTTAACTACAAACATATATTGTTTGTCATTAAACTTACATTATACAACTGAATCATTTTGTTTCAGGCACTGACTGGGTTTCCTAAAATGCTTTTGTTTCAGGCCCAATGTGGTCCTCATTTCAAATGATTCTAGCAAAAACAAGGTTCAATATTACTGAAAAAATTCGACAACATTTACAGATTACAGATCATATATGAGACAAACCAATAATCCGAAGCAAAGTTTCATTGATTTGAGAAGGAGTACATGGATTGTATAATTACAAATACAATGTTTGTGCTGACAATTACATATGCATAGTATGAACAAAAACTCTAGTTACAGATTTAGCTTCCAACACTTGTCTCTCATTATTTTATAGCCCACTTGAAATCGATAATTTTTCATATCCTTTTGGCTAAAATCTGTAGATCTTTGGAAAACTAGACTTTCTGCATACCGCATCATGAAAAAGGCACAATCCGACCTGAAAAACCAATATTGACATTGTTGTCATCTTATAAATCAACTATGAAATGCATTGTTATTTTTAACAAAAATAAACATCCTCTTACGATCTGGATTGGGTGGGTCCTTGTACAACAATTTTAGTAAACTCTGTCCCAGATATGGCAGGCAATCCTTTATTCCATGTCTTGTAATAACCCAGGTCATATTTTTGAAAAACGCCACCTACACAGATATGACATTAGTAACAATTATATTGGTATGAACCTTTTTGTTGAGGTATATCTATGAAGTAGAAAACTTACAGTTTTTTCAAATTTAGCAGTGTACCCTTCTGTGGCGCCGAGAGAATTATAATGATGGATACAACCTTCCACGAGGTCAATAACCATTAGATGCCAATGATCGTCTGCATTATTTAGAGGACATATGATATATCTAATCGGCTTATCCGTATCAGTAGCAATAGTTTGTTCAAAAGCGTGAGCGTGAATCGCCTCAAAAAGATCCTATGGTTATTAAAAAGTAAGTGTCAGTGGACTAAATCATAGAAAAAAATAATAATGATTTAGTAGCTAATTACTTACATCAAACCCCACCCCACACAATATGGAGGGCTGGTATGGTGAGTTACACGCTTTTGCTTCATTTCCAAGAATAGTCCAGTATGCATTGATGCAATCCCCGGTGGTGTAGTCATTCCAATCAAATATTGTCAAAAAAGATAGCATATCTAATGTAAAGGTCCCATTGGACCATACTGGATTGAACTGATACCTACATGCAAATAAGATAAGCAACTTAATGAAATTCTTGAAGATTCAATTTTATTAATGAATGTCAATAATCATCATTGTTTTACAATATTTTTCCAAATGCAATAGCAACTAACTCACTTTAATTTACTAAGCTTTAATAATGTTTCAGCAATCTCTGTATCTTTAGGCTTCTTCTTAAAAATTGCCCTGGAATTCCTCAAGATTTTGCTTTTGACCTTTTGAAATTCTTTTGCTTTAGCTGCGTGATGTTCAGACATGTTTGTTTGGGTGGAGGTCTCAGATTTATTTGTTTGCGTTGTAGTATCTGAGATTGATGGGGCAGGAGCTGCGTCATCTTCATCATCATCTTCATCCTCATCCTCATCCTGAACAACTTGTTTGCCCTTGCCTTTGGGCTGGTAGTCTTGTGTGAACTGAGTTATTTTTAATTTTTTGGCAAGTGGCTCATCTTCATCTGACCCTTTGTTTTGCAATTGATCATACAGCTTCTTGATTCTTTGGTTACACTGAAGTATGATCTTTTCTCTTGCAGCTAGTTTTTTTCATTACGCTCCTCTTGTACTTTAAGCTGCGAAACTTTGTCACCAATTATTATATCCTTTTCAACAATGATGTCATCCTTTTGTTTAAGTTGCGACTCCTTCTCTGCAATGATTGTTTCTTTCTGAGCAATAATTTGATCCTTGGCACTGATGCTGTTGCTGTCTCACTTGTGGCTTCCTCCAAACTTTTAAGTGCTATATTTAAATCGTGCTGTAAGGTCTCAATTTGTTCTTGTTTTTGTATACATATATTGCAGGCTTCCGTTTGTAAGGCCTGTTGCCTTCCTTGTGGTGCCTGGCTTCCTTCTGGTGCCTGCTGTAATTCCTCAGAGTGTACCTCAAGTGGTTGAGTTGGAGGATAGTAGTCAGGTACCAAATCATGCTCTATATCAAACGGAATTAAATCAACAATAATTGAATCTGTGGCCACACGGTCTATCATCCTCTTGATACTCTCAACGTGGGCTTTAGGCCAAGTCCAGCGAAGTATTCTTGGCAATTTATGAGGATGTTGAGGAGCAGCAATACTAATATGTTCAGTAACCCATACCTGCAACATCATTATAATCAGTAAATTATATCCATCATCAAATTATATCAGCAGGTATAAGTAACTATAACTTACAGCCAAAATATTTGGAAATCCCTTGAGCAAGGGAGCCTTGGCCGGTTGGGTTGAATCACCTACATGTCTTCTATGCCTCAATGTCACCTCCTTTCCAATGGCTCCCAACTGAGGAGCCATGAAATTGTACACGGCATTGCACCAATTATAGTTTCGTAGATTGTCAAAATCATCTACACAATCAATAAGTGACACGGCAGGAATGGCAAGTATGCTGCTAGTACCACAAAATAGCACTGTACTGAAAAAATATAGTATATACAACTGACAGTACAGCTTGTCATTGGATGTAGACTTTATTAGCAGTTTCTCCAAATGTCGGGCAGAACAACTGGAATCTTTAAAATACTCCTTGTACAGTGGCGTGGAGGCCTCATTTAAATCAAGTTGGACTATCTCTCCATGGTCAGGTAGCCCTAGAATAAGTGATATATCAACCTTTGTGAAATGTAGATTTTTCCCATGGATTACAAAGCTCTGTTCTTCTTCATCCCAATTATCAAACATGTTCTGAACTTGGGGTCTTACACAAGAACTAGTAGGAAGGTCGAGGACCCAAGAAAAGGGTGTGTCTCGAAGCAACTGTTCTTGTGCTGGTGTGGGTGGAACAGAATCAATAAAATTTTTGAAATGGGATAGGCTACTTTTCCAGTTCATTCGTTTGCTTCGACCTCTGTTGGCAAAACTTGAATACTGGGTAGGCAATTTGATTTTTCGTTTTGGCAGCTGTTTTTTCTGATGACTTCCCCCAGAGACTTGCTGTTTCTTAGATTTGGTGGGAGCAGCTTTCTTTGAAGCTGATTTTTTTTGACCCATACCGAACTTTGCAACCAATGAACAAAAAATTATTTGACACAAAAAAAATGACACTTAGAATTCGTTCATATAAGGGCCTCCTCAAATTCAGTCTTTTACTGAAAACTATCGCTAACCCTAGGTGAAAGCAAGAACTGAAATGACAAAGTCAAATTTAGGGTACGTACAAGTCGACTAGTGCGATGACGATGATGTCGCCCACAACTTCTCCAATCAAGACAAGCACGCTACCTTCAAATCGCAACAAATCTGGAGCTAGACAAATCGGTGACTGCTATACAAATGAGTGACTGCTGGGCCTGATATAAAAGGTTTCAGGCCCTAGGAGGCGCTTTTTATATGTATTATAAATATAATATAGGTTATATCTATTTTTATTTATAAAAATAAAACTAAATTTGGAATATATCATATATATTTCAGATTTTGGATGTGCATTTTATTGATTATGTATTTATATTTACTTTGCAAGGCTCTAAAATTCAGATATATTTAATTTTATTGATTATGTATTTAATTTTATTGAACGAAGCTGGGCCTGAAATAAGATATATTCAGGCCCAAGTTGGGCCTGAAATAAAATTATTTCAGGCCCACCGTGGGCCTGAAATAAAATTATTTCAGGCCCACCGTGGGCCTGAAATAAAATTATTCAGGACCACCTTGGGCCTGAAATAAAATTATTTCAGGCCCAACGTGGGCCTGAAAAATATTGGAACTGAAATAATCATTATTTATGGAATTCCTGGAAAAACCTAGATCAGTAGGTAGGGTTGAGATAGGAGATTAGATTTTGGGTGCCCAACCCTCTAATCTTGCTGTATCACCAAGGCTATATCAGTGGTTTAGGTCTATCAGTGAGTTTTGAGCAAAACTCACTGATGGACCTCCCATATCTGGAATTCTGAAAAACCTAGATCAGTAGGTAGGGTTGAGATAGGAGATGAGATTTTGGGTGCCCAACCCTCTAATCTTGCTGTATCACCAAGGCTATATCAGTGGTTTAGGTCTATCAGTGAGTTTTGAGCAAAACTCACTGATGGACCTCCCATATCTGGAATTCTGAAAAACCTAGATCAGTAGGTAGGGTTGAGATAGGAGATGAGATTTTGGGTGCCCAACCCTCTAATCTTGCTGTATCACCAAGGCTATATCAGTGGTTTAGGTCTATCAGTGAGTTTTGAGCAAAACTCACTGATGGACCTCCCATATCTGGAATTCTGAAAAACCTAGATCAGTAGGTAGGGTTGAGATAGGAGATGAGATTTTGGGTGCCCAACCCTCTAATCTTGCTGTATCACCAAGCTATATCAGTGGTTTAGGTCTATCAGTGAGTTTTGAGCAAAACTCACTGATGGACCTCCCATATCTGGAATTCTGAAAAACCTAGATCAGTAGGTAGGGTTGAGATAGGAGATGAGATTTTGGGTGCCCAACCCTCTAATCTTGCTGTATCACCAAGCTATATCAGTGGTTTAGGTCTATCAGTGAGTTGAGTTTTGAGCAAAACTCACTGATGGACCTCCCATATCTGGAATTCTGAAAAACCTAGATCAGTAGGTAGGGTTGAGATAGGAGATGAGATTTTGGGTGCCCAACCCTCTAATCTTGCTGTATCACCAAGCGTATATCAGTGGTTTAGGTCTATCAGTGAGTTTTGAGCAAAACTCACTGATGGACCTCCCATATCTGGAATTCTGAAAAACCTAGATCAGTAGGTAGGGTTGAGATAGGAGATGAGATTTTGGGTGCCCAACCCTCTAATCTTGCTGTATCACCAAGCTATATCAGTGGTTTAGGTCTATCAGTGAGTTTTGAGCAAAACTCACTGATGGACCTCCCATATCTGGAATTCTGAAAAACCTAGATCAGTAGGTAGGGTTGAGATAGGAGATGAGATTTTGGGTGCCCAACCCTCTAATCTTGCTGTATCACCAATACTATATCAGTGGTTTAGGTCTATCAGTGAGTTTTGAGCAAAACTCACTGATGGACCTCTCATATCTGGAATTCTGAAAAACCTAGATCAGTAGGAAGGGTTGAGATAGGAGATGAGATTTTGGGTGTCCAACCCTCTAATCTTGCTGTATCACCAATGCTATATCAGTGGTTTAGGTCTATCAGTGAGTTTTGAGCAAAACTCACTGATGGACCTCCCATATCTGGAATTCTGAAAAACCTAGATCAGTAGGTAGGGTTGAGATAGGAGATGAGATTTTGGGTGCCCAACCCTCTAATCTTGCTGTATCACCAAGGCTATATCAGTGGTTTAGGTCTATCAGTGAGTTTTGAGCAAAACTCACTGATGGACCTCCCATATCTGGAATTCTGAAAAACCTAGATCAGTAGGTAGGGTTGAGATAGGAGATGAGATTTTGGGTGCCCAACCCTCTAATCTTGCTGTATCACCAAGGCTATATCAGTGGTTTAGGTCTATCAGTGAGTTTTGAGCAAAACTCACTGATGGACCTCCCATATCTGGAATTCTGAAAAACCTAGATCAGTAGGTAGGGTTGAGATAGGAGATGAGATTTTGGGTGCCCAACCCTCTAATCTTGCTGTATCACCAAGCTATATCAGTGGTTTAGGTCTATCAGTGAGTTTTGAGCAAAACTCACTGATGGACCTCCCATATCTGGAATTCTGAAAAACCTAGATCAGTAGGTAGGGTTGAGATAGGAGATGAGATTTTGGGTGCCCAACCCTCTAATCTTGCTGTATCACCAATGCTATATCAGTGGTTTAGGTCTATCAGTGAGTTTTGAGCAAAACTCACTGATGGACCTCCCATATCTGGAATTCTGAAAAACCTAGATCAGTAGGTAGGGTTGAGATAGGAGATGAGATTTTGGGTGCCCAACCCTCTAATCTTGCTGTATCACCAATGCTATATCAGTGGTTTAGGTCTATCAGTGAGTTTTGAGCAAAACTCACTGATGGACCTCCCATATCTGGAATTCTGAAAAACTTATATCAGTAGGTAAGGTTGAGATAGGAGATGAGATTTTGGGTGCCCAACCCTCTAATCTTGCTGTATCACCAATGCTATATCAGTGGTTTAGGTCTATAAGTGAGTTTTGAGCAAAACTCACTGATGGACCTCCCATATCTGGAATTCTGAAAAACTTAGATCAGTAGGAAGGGCTGAGATAGGAGATGAGATTTTGGGTGCCCAACCCTCTAATCTTGCTGTATCACCAATTCTATATCAGTGGATTTTTATGTGCACACTAAGTACCAATATTTATCAGTTATCTTCTATAAACGTATTACACCTATACAACTACAAATTTATTATCCACCAACTTAAATCAGAAGTATTTAATGGTTAACAGAGACCCTGAAATTTTTCCAGTTGAGGCACACGGTGGGCCTGAAATGACTTGATTTCAGGCCCACCCTGGGCCTGAAATGGATCTATTCAGGCCCAACTTGGGCCTGAAATGTTTTATTTCAGGCCCTCCTTGGGCCTGAAGTGTTTTTATTTCAGGCCCGTCGTGGGCCTGAATTGATTTATTTCAGGCCCACCCTGGGCCTGAAATGGATCTATTCAGGCCCAACGTGGGCCTGAAAGGTTTTATTTCAGGCCCTCCTTGGGCCTGAAGTGTTTTTATTTCAGGCCCACTGTGGGCCTGAAATGATTTATTTCAGGCCCACCGTGGGCCTGAATTCATTTTATTTCAGGCCCACCGTGTTCCTGAAAAGTAAATTTCATGCTCACCTTGGCCATTAAATAAAATCATGATTTATAGATTAATATTCTATATTTATCTACAAGTTGTGACCAAATCCTGTAATTTTATTTAATTATTAAAATTGACAATTTGAAACAATTATTTTAAATTTATGATAGAGATAATCCATCTTACTAAGTCAATACAGAATGCATATCAATTTTCAATTCCTTCGAGACGATAAAGTCATGTTTTCAAATTATGTATCAGAAACCCACTTATGGACCTTCGATACTTGGATATATGTCAGTAGTTAGAGTTAACCAAAGAGATGTTATTTCTGGTGTGCAAACTTTGTCCAAATCATTATGAGTTGTTTTCTTACCGTATCAGTTGGTACACTACATTGCAGCAACTCGATGTGAATCAACATCACACAATTGTTTTGTTTTTCTGGACAATAAATTATAATCATACAAATTACACAATTTCTATACAAATGGAGCCGAATCACCAGCAAAGGATGTTTTTTTACAACATTACTTCAAGAGATTGACACTCTCATGTTTTACAATACATGTCTCCCATAATATTTACTGTCAGATCAAATCTCATTTTCGTCATATCTCCTTGTTTGAAATCCATCTTCTCATCGTATAGGAGACATCGGACGTATTGCATAACAAAGAAGGCATAGTCCACGCTGAAAATAACAAACAGTATTTCAGATTTCAATAAGTGGGGTAATAAAATACTTTGATCATTTTAAAATTTTCAAACTCTTCCTCACTTACTGACCTATGTTCTTGTTGGGGACATTTTTGTCTAACGGAGGGCCATTTATCCAAGGGATGATGACTTTGTAGATATGGACGAATAGCCGTAAGTTCCTCGCGAGTATATTGTTTAAGTTCTTTTACCTTTCAAATATATCATGAATTTCAATGACATTTTTTATCAAATGATGAATATATATATGAATAAAGGTAGGTAGCTCACCGCTGAGTCAAAATCATGCTTATATTTACGGCTACTAGCAAGAGAATTTAAATGAATGAAAGTCATTGCTTCTGTATCCACCGCCAACAAGTGAAAGTGTGTATTATCACTGCACAAAGGTATTAAAATATATCTAAACCCTTGTTCTATCATATTCATCTTCATCACTTGTTGCATGGAAAACTTTCTTGACGATCTTATTGAAGCCTAAATAGTTGCAAAATCAAAATTATTAATAACCACATCATAATACTAGGTCTTCTACAATCTATTAATTCATACTAATTTACATCACTTACTGTGAAGAAGGTTGAACAATATATTTGTCACGCCCCGAGACCCAGGAGCCGCTGTTCCAATAGAAAATCGGACAGCACCTCCCCTGTCCGGCGGACAATTTACACATACACACAGACAAATATATCACAACCACGCAGTTAAATGGCCTCAGGCCTCAAATCCATACAGAAATAACAGTTATATGACTATAACTATCGTAAAACCAAAATACGATCTCACCTGAGCTGCCAGGGGGCAGGAACAAAGCCAAAACTCCACGAAGTCCAACATAGGACTCAAAAGTACAATACCATCGAATTAAACATGAATACATGTTCGAAACACCACAACGGAAGCATAGGAAATACTACAGGGTCCATAAGCACAACAAACATAAAATAAAACCAAGCGGAGCTCCTCTGGAGCTGGGGACTGGCTGCTAGGGATCTCCTGGCAGGCATCAACCTGAAATAAAATGTATGGCAACGGGGTGAGTCCATAGCTCAGCGAATACCCAACAGATATGCATAGAAAGTTATACCAACAATAAGGGTTCAGCTAATACAGTCTCATATCAACAGTAGGGATAGACTAATACTGAACATACTGAGGTAGATACATATCTGAATCCATCTAACCTGTAAAGAGGGTAATAAGTACCACGGAAATATCAATAGACAGGTAATCACAGATAACAAGTCTCCAGAATATGCAATGTCAAACAAGTGCAGCAAATAAGTGCAGCAAACAATGCACGATGCAAAATATGCATATGGTGCAATGCCATGGTCACCCCCTAACTCCAGTCAAGCCACCGAGACAGGCGATACTGTGTCGGCCGAGTGGGTAGAGCCGTGACACTGTCCGCACTCTGCCATCACTGCTACTGAGTGACCGAGTGGACAGGATGCTGGTGGAGCTATCGCTCGCCCCATGTATATATGGGGGAGATATCTCTCTCATCTTCTCTGGTCTATGGGTAGAGAAGGGATCCCTGCTTGCTACCACGCTCCGAAACCACTACCCCTGAGCGGACGAGCGGAACAATACAGAGCAAATGCACACACCCAGCGGTATCCACTAACCCATGAGTGGCCGTGTGTGCATATCTTGTGCCGGAAGACGATTAGGCTCAACCACAAGGGAGTCGCTGATCGCCGGCATGCAACAATGCAAGGATGGTGTATGATAGATACACATACCTCCCTCCCCAAGTCGTCAGTATACTAAGTCTCAATCTGAAATCCTATAACAGGAAGTACAGGGAACCTACACGGTATACTGACTGGAAACTACAATTCCCTCAAGGTCAAACGCAGGAGATACAACACGATCTCTACGCATACATATAGTTATGACAATACCTGAGACTGTATGGAACTACAACATACTAACTCAAGGGTAAACCACATGTATCCAGAACAAGTATAATAACTCAGGGATAGACAACAAGTATCCAGAACAGGTATAATAAACAGGGATAGCGTATAATCTTACTGCTATCTATAACAGTCTATGCATAATCACATGACAATATCGAGAGATAATTCAGAGGGTACCCGCCTCCAAGAGTGTAGTCCGTATCAATCGAGACAGAAAGAACCACCCGTCAATAATAAACGATAAGAATCCAATCAAGTCCCTGTATAAAGGACACATTAAATTAGCTATCACAAAAATAGTATCTAGCTAATTAATCCCTAATCCGTACTAGGGTTAACCTAATCCTTTTCCTTTCCATTTAATTACCCTTGGTAATTAAGATTAGATTTACTTTAAAGGTAAACTCGAATTCAAGTTCCTTAGGCTACAACCTATAAATAGTTTCAATTCCGAAATTACCAAAACTCATCAACTACGAGAGCAGACTCCAAATTCCAGAACAGGGCAAACATTCTCAACAAAAATTGGAATGGAGTTATTCTAGGATCTACAACTTAATCATTAGCAATTAAAACGCCTTACCTCTTCTCCCGGTTTCAACTGCCGACACAAACAGCAAGCTGAAAGAAAACTCCACCAAGCAGTGAAGCTCACGGCGATCTCTACAACCCATACACAACCAATTCAGTCAGAAATTCCAGATCCAACCCACAGCAATTTGAATTTCACAAAACTTACCTACTGTTCCAATTATACCTAATAGCTACGATTAGGGATAACGAACCTAACTCCACATGTATCAGAGCATTCAAAATCTTACCTCAGATTTGGTAGTTGAAGTTCCCTCAATCCATAGCTCCGATTAACTTGCCCGAAGCACTCAGCAAGCAGAAAATGAGGGAAAATGATACTCGATTTCCGATTTCAACCTCCCGGATCAAACCTGCCATCACTTCGTATCAGCTTGTATCCTACACCTTGAGTTCATCTACTCCATACCAAAACCAATACCTAATTGAACCCTTACCTAAGTTCTGCCGGACACAACAAGCTCAACTCTGGATTCTGTGGCTTCCAGATCTCTCGGTGAAACCCTAGGGTACAATCACCCTAGGCGTCGACTTCAAATGGCGGAGGAGGAACCGAGGCTGAGGCTCGCGTGCGCCGAGTTGCGGTCGGCAACAAGAGGGGAGAGTCTCACCGGGTTGACCTTAAGCAAGGTTCTGGCTAGGGCTCGTCGGCTTCGTGTGGAGGAGACGGATCGTCTGCGATCGAGTGGTGAAGAAGCGGATTCGGAAAGAGTGTTGCGGCTAGGGCACGAGCTCGCGAGTGGAGGCGGCTTCGATCGGCAGGGAGAAGTCGCCGCAACAAAGGGGCTAGGTCAAGGGATATCAGAGATGGCCTTTTACACTTTAGTCCTTACAATTTTCATCAAATTGTAAAACCACCCCTAGGTTTAAACTTGATTACTTCTTAACCCCTGTAATTATTAGTTTTAATTCATATTGGTCCCTAAATTTGTGTCCATGGACTCGGAAGCCCCGGAACCTATCCGATAATTCTCCGAAAATTTCCGGAACCTAATCAAAAGTGTCGGATTTAACAATATTGACTTGTGGTATGGCCTACCAGATGTGGATGCTCCCCTAAATAACATTTTACAGAAGGCATCAATGACCTCGCCTTTTGTAAAAACCTCTCCATTGAAGATTTGTAAGAATGAATGCAATTTCAAAGCAAAGGGTGCATCCTCCCAGATAAATTCATTATCCAACCTGCCAAGTTAATTGATAAGATTATATATTAAAGCCCCAAATATATTAACTAAACTATGTTTCATAACTTACTTTAGGTTCTCCAATTTATTTATCACGTAGGCAACTTCTTTATCTTGATTTTTCTTCTTCGACTTCATAAAATGCTTCTTCACAAACTACATCGATACAATTTACACCAAACTAATTAATGACCAAATTCAATAAATTTGACGTAATTAATATGAAAATAAGTCACATACATCAATGTCTTGTAGCCTCATTTTGTATAGTTCGAAGGTCCTTCTTTTCTCCTCCTCTATATCTTCTTCAGACATGACTTCCATTACAGTAATAGTTTCTCTTGCTTCATCCATATCCTCCTCACTAAGTTTCCTTTTTCCCTTGTCCATGACATTTGATATTTGTTCCTTTCTCCGCTTCCCCTTATGTAATAGTTGGTGCCATACTGGACTCTCAATTGGAGTATCTCTGTAATCATACCGAGTTCGGTCACGTCCTCTCCTTGTTCTACAAGATACTGGATCAGAAAGAGGACTGACTACATGATAGCTTTCTTGAGCCTCCATGCCCTTTTTTTCAATAATTGAAAGTAATTCCTTAACCCTTTCATTCAAACATATATTCTCCTCTGTTAGCTCCTTGATTAGGGTGTCTTTAAGAATGCATTCACCACATGGCCTTACATCTTCTGTGTCATGTCCTTGTGATGTCGCTATTGGCTGTGGAATGTCATCCCCAATCTCAAGGTTCTCAAACAATGTGTTTTCATGTAGGTTAGGAATTATTTCAACAATCACCTGTCAATTACCAAGTACACAAATTTTACTGCCTCTATATCAAACTAACAAAGATAAACTAACATAGATCATAGTTTACAATAATTACCTCTTCGGACCTGATTTGGTTGACAAGGTCCCTCACCCTACTAATATGCGAAGGAATATTCCTCCACTTATTTATTCGGGGTCCTTCAACATTGTATGGTTTTTGAATGGGTACATGCTCCAAAAACCATGCCTACACAAAGTTTTCCAGCCAATTACATTAATAACAGTAAAATATTATAAAATATAATTTAGGTAAATTCTACTCACTGCCAAAAGCCCAGCAAATCCCTTTACGTAAGGGTGGTTTGTGGTCCTCTGGTTTCCTTGACTTGATGAAAATAATTCCCCAATCTTAGGTAATTGGGGAGACAAAAATTTATGGATAGCTTCCACCCAGTTGAATCTACCAAGATTGTCATAATCATCTACTAAATCTACAAGCCCTAGAGAGACCTTATATGTACTAGACGAAAATAAAACACAAACAAATATATACAAAATATAAAATTTACAAACTAATAACACATCATCCTCTGATTCAACACTTTTAGAATAATGTTTAAGTAAGTCCTCAATTCTTGTTCTGGTAGGTTGTTTTTCTTTTGAGAAGTAAGTACGAAAGAGGTCACCCGATGCTTCAGTTGAATTAATAGGGATCGAAACTCCACGGTCCACTATACCCAGTACCAAAGCAACATCTCGTCTGGTGAACGCAACCGGTACACCTGAAACAATTAAAATATTTAGTTATCATCAATAATATAGGCTTCAATTTATTTCTCTTTGGGCCTGAAATGAATCATTCAGGCCCACGTTGGGCCTGAAATGAATCATTCAGGCCCACGTTGAGCCTGAAATGAATTCATTTCAGGCCTACCTAGGGCCTGAAGTAAATTCACTTCAGGCCCTCGGTAGGCCTGAAATTATTTCATTTCAGGCCTACCGACCTGAAGTGAATTTCACCTTAAATTCACTCATTTAAATTGATCAAATATCAATCATTTAAGGTCAACTATATCCAAGTTTTATCTTACTATAGATACTGTGTATAATTCATAATTAAAACTATTACCTGAGAATTTTAAAACTTACGAGGTTGAATCCCAACTTTCAAATATATTAACCAAAATTCCTCGGATATGCTGCAATTCTTGAATGTCCAAGAAAATACTGAAGGGCGACTCTTTGATCTTCGCAATGTGTTGATCTTTTAAAATTTCAAATGCTTTAACAAAATGTTTAAAATGGCCTACTATGTGAAAATTGATAATAGACTTCGGATATTATCTGAAGTAATAGGTAGATAATTACCGAAGTAGACGCGCGTGAAGTAAAAAGGTCAGTTTTTTACTTCACTACGAAATACCGAAGTCTTTCACCGGTTCAAAATTGGTTCAAAGTTGAACCGTTTTCGAAGTAAAATGGCTCTAATACTTCATCGATCTTGCTGAAGTATTTGATTGTATATAACTTCATAACTACTTCTGAAGTAAAATATTTATACGACTTCACAAATTTTTTATTCTCGTGTAGTAAATATTTAATTTTACTTCTACAAAAATTAAATTGGTCGAAGTAATTTTTATTGTATTACTTCAGCAAAATGTAGACGTATTAGAGTGTATGTTGCTATAACAAATATTTAAATTTAGCGAAGTAATTTATAAAAACGACTTCACAAATTAAAAAAATGACGAAGTAAATATTTTTTTTAACTACGCTACTAATTAAATTTGACGAAGTCTATATTATTGTATTACTACACCATTTATTTGTATTGTTGAAGTAATTCATCATGTTTTGTTACAATACAATTTCAATTAAACAAATATTTTTCACCACAATATTTTTCAAAAATATCTATTTGAATTACTACAACACAATATTTTTCACCATCAAAATTAAACAAATATATATATATATATATATATATCAGAAATTTCTATTTTTACAACTCAAAAGTGTATTCATAAAAGACATTAACCAACTTCACCCAAAATCTATTGTATTCATAAATCTCAAAATACAATCAAAATTTTTTTCACAACCTACACTTAGGCACCCATATAAAAGTAAACAAATTCACTCCATTCGCTTCTGACTTCATCATACTGAGATTGATTGTAATACTGTTTATTTTTTGAGCCTGCAAACTAAACCATTAATAGAAGTGTGAGGGTCAATACAAAATGACTAAATATTTCATAAAGAATATAGTTCATAAAAAGATTTACCTTCCTCTCCAATTGTAAATCTTCATCCATGACTATCTCTTTCATATACCGCATTACACAATATCCACATTCAACACCACCATTTTGTTTTAGATTACCCTAATGAAATTGAAAGTGTAATGCAATTAGTCACAATCATAACAATAAGAATTATCAACTAATACTTAAATACAAAGTCATGATATATACTGTCAATTGTTTAAAACCTGGCCCTTTTGAAATACCCCTTGAGGCATTGTATATCTTGACTCCACTGCATTGTAAAAATTTGAAAATTATTTTTGAACATCTAATGAATTGAATGCATTTACAAACAACATAATCTACTACCTACTTGGTCATAATTATTTGTCACGCATGATCTCGATTCCTATTACTCAAAGAGTCCAACAAATATATCATATTTTTATCCTCATTAATTATAGTCAGAATCCAATGGTACCTGCATAAATGACAAAATAAAAGGTCCACTATAAGAGTAATAAGCTTGCTAAGCTGCATAAATGACAATAGCCAAAAGGTTAGAATCCAATGGTACCTGCATAAATGACAATATAACATTAACAATATATAGTAGGAATTGATAAATAATTAAAATCTTACCCGGTGTTGTATGGGATTAAGCATATGCTATCTCTATTCGATACTTCTAATTGAGCAGCAATATGTTGTGACAATTTACTATCATATTCGTTCACTCCGTGTGTAGGTATGTGATTGGGATCCACAAATGAAACATACTCTGCCCTATTTTCTTTCTTTAAATATTTGAAAAGATAACTGCACTCAAAAGCCAATTATTAAATATTTTACATAATATTTAAAGCTACCCAACAAATACTTTACAAAAGAGTGAAGAAACATATATACAGTAGCTAGCCATGGAGTTTAGCAGAGAAGTATTACATACATACAGCAGAGAAATATTTAGTTTTCTAAATTATAAAAATTATAAAAATTGTTTTCTTGCAAATATAGCATGGCAAAAAAACAGATTCTCCAAGCAAGAAGCTAAGAATTAGTACATCAAATT
This sequence comes from Boesenbergia rotunda, assembly GCA_024364735.1. Lineage (NCBI taxonomy): Eukaryota > Viridiplantae > Streptophyta > Magnoliopsida > Zingiberales > Zingiberaceae > Boesenbergia > Boesenbergia rotunda. The sequence continues at coordinate 288,772 of JAGFNQ010000442.1, forward strand.
GTATGCATTACATAGTAGATTGGTTATGTTAATATCTATTAGAATAAAATGAAGTGCTCAACAGCAACTCTGGTCAACATTTCAGACAGAACTTAGCATAGATATATCACCTATATCATTATCAGATGATTTCTCCTGAACGCTTCAATTTGTAAATCCACAAAAACACTATGTTTAACAACTATCTAAGTTGATGAAGCATACTTTCTGAACTGTCACAAAAAATTTGGTATCTGCGGCACTGGGTCTCCTCGTACGCCGGCATCATGGAGCAGCAGAGTGGCTTAATGACTACAAGCAGAACAGACCTAGCTTGAAGATACTGCAAGATAGAATTGATGAGTTTATAATTGCTCATGAATCACAACTAGAGAAGGAAAGGGAAAAAAAAGTGCAGGCATCCGAAGGAGGATGGATGGTGATGATGCACCACAGAGGCAGAAGGAAAACAACTAGAAAACAACTGATCCGGAAAGCAGAATAACTGTGGGTTCAGTTGCTCAAGCAGCTGTGCTGAATAACATGGCTAAAAAGAAAAGTAAAGATGCGGAAGAATTTTACAAATTCCAAAATAGGAAAGCACGGATAAATGTGATCAAGATGTTGCAGAGCAAATTCGAGCAAGATAAGAAACGGATCAAACAGCTGAGAGATGCAAGAAAGTTTAAGCCTTATTGAAACCGGTTACAATTTCAGTTGCAAAAAAATTGGAATGATGAATATTTTTTGTAATGCAACTCCAATGCAGCATAATATCGCATATGCTTTGGATAATATACCAGAAATTTATCTTTCTTCTAAAAAAAACTGTCACAAAAAATTTGCAATACTATAGAAATGAATGATAACAACTTATCATGAATTAATAGTAAAAGATCAGAATAGAACATGTTGTCAGTGATTGTATTGTAAAATGCTCAAACTATATATGCAAACTATTCAGTTCTGAGACAATTGACAACGGTAGAAATAATATTTTTTATGACGAACAAGATAATATGTTAACCAGAACAAACAAACATATTTTGAAGAAGTATAAAATCCAACTTCAACTTCAAATGTCCACATAGAATTGTTGAAAAATACCAATCAAAATAGCGAACAAGACATACTTTTCTCCATTTGTGAGACTGTCACCTACAAGTATAGAAACCAAAATTAGTATAGAAACCAAAATTTTCACAAAATAACAAGAAATGTATCAGTCAACAATAAAGAAGCATATCGTTTAATTACAGTATTAAAAAAACCATGACTGCAACCAAAATTTCCACCAACAAGAACCTGGAACACAAGAAATCCAATCCGATTGAAGCTGTAACATAGATCCTTCTTCATAAAGAATAGAAATCTGGAACACAAGCAATCCAATCCGATTGAAAACAACAGAACCCTCGAGCCGCCGGTAAAGCATAGATCCAAAACATTAGAAAAGACAAAAATATAATCATGCAATTTCTAAAGATGAGGTTTTACCGGCAATGAACCTTCGTAACGGCGAGGGAGGGAGGACGCAGTGGTGAAACCCTAGCTTCGGCGAGTGAGGGAGGATGGCTTGAGAGAGGGTCACGCTTCGTCCCTCGGTGAGTTAGGGGGCGCTGCTTAAACCCTAGCTTCGTCCCTCGGTGAGTGAGGGAGCCACGAAGGCAGGGCGCGACGATGGAGAACACGAGGGAGTCGTCTCGCCGAGGGCAAGAGAGAATCATGGCGAGGAAGAGCTCGGCGAGAGAGAATCGAGGCGAGGAAGAGCTCAACGAGAGAGAATCGTGGTGAGGAAGAGTGCGGCGAGAGAGAATCTCGGCGAGGAAGGCTGCTGCGGGAAAAATGGGCTTCGGCAAGGAGAAGGGGGAGGTGTTGTGCGATGAAGTTAGGGCTCGGGAGTTTTATGGATTACTAAACCGGTTAATTTATTTATAAAAAAAACCTATATTAGTTGATTTAAACTTATTATTTCGGTATAAAAATTTATGAATTTTATTTGGTAACTTATTACTTCATCAAATATTTATTATAAAGTAAAATATCAGATAAATTTAGTAGTAAGACCCACAATTTTTAAGCTACGAAGTATAAAATGAATTTTACTTCATCAAATTTAGTACCGCAGTTGATTAACATGTATTACTTCGTTAAAAGATTTCGCCGAAGTAACCTGTGGCGAAGTCTATTCTTGATTTTCACATAGAACACTGCACCAATGTAATTTTTTCCCAAACTCATCTGAACCCTACAGTTTTTATACATTACAAATTTATTCAGCAAAAATAAGTATAAACAATATCACAAGCAGTGTTTATTCAGCAAAAATAAGTTTAAACAATATCACAAGCAGTGTTTATTCAGCAAAATTAAGTATAAACAATATCACATACCTTGGTGATTAATGCCAATGAAGAAGACGATGAGGAACCACCCACAGACCTTTTACCTGCCATTATTATGAAAATCAAACCTGCAGAAACCCTAAATCCTACTTTGATAGTGCCGAGCAGTATCAACTTCAACGTTAACACTTCAAGCAGCCTCAGGATCACACACTACCACTTTCCTGTATAGGAGCCTAGGTTTTGGTTGGGCGGAGGGATTCGAGGGAGTAGCAAACGACTAAAACACAACTAGGGCACGCACAATGTCCTCCTTCAACAATACCATTTACGTTTTCGCGGTGAGAGAGAGAATGACCTTGCCATCCGAACCACATATTCTTATTTTACTGCAAAAGTGGTTCGGATGTCTCGAAAATGAGAATGGAAATGGTCTTTTGTGGCGCCAAGGGTATAATAGGAAGGTCACTTAAAGGGCTGCGCCCTTTGGTAAAATAGAAACCATGGGACGCCCTTTGATAATTTCGTATTGTTACGTACGCCCTTTGGTAAATTGCCCAATGATAATAGATACATTTCGGTAATGCAATATTTTTGAGCTCGTACGGTTATTTTCACAAAATATAATCATAGGGTTGCACATACAAATCAAGTGGGAATTGTTGGATCAATTAATTATATGAGATTATATTAGAAAGATTATATGTTGTGGGTTGCTCAGTAAAGTTAAACCCGAATTAAAGTTATCATCTAAAGTTTTTTTTTGGGTTATTGGGCTTTAATGTATCTAATAGGATATTGGCCTTTGATATGTAAAGGCTAAAATGTAATTTTTGCTTTAATGATGAGATAAAATAGAAATATTAGAAGATAATTCCTAAATTATCTATTTAATGGTTATGGTTCCTATCTCGTTCATATATTCTAAATCTCATTACTAGACTAAGAGTCAGAGATAATTGAAAGGGCTCTCGAGGAAGAACGTGTAAATCTGGAAGATCAACTATTCGTTCTCATGGATTAAGGATTATGGCTACAGGTATGCTTCTGCTTTAGTTACAATTAAAGTTCATCAATATTTTTTGTCATGATGATTCTAAATATAGTTTATATGAATTTATCCTTCGACATGTATTAGTTCGCTCATCAAATGAATTTGAAAACACTCATAATAATACATCAGAGGTAGAAATATGATCTTGGAACACTAAAATCATAGATTTTATTTGTTCTTATTCTTATTAAATTGATAGACTGTGATTATTTTGGCGTGAAAGGAATTATAGTTTAAAAATTAATTATGTGACAAGTGAAATCGGCAAAATTTATCATTTCATCCACAGCTTGACAGAGCCAATGGGAGGTCATCGCAATCCTACAATGAATTATGTGAGGGTGTTGGAGGCCACCACCAGGGGCAAAACTAGGATATTAATTCAGCGTAGGTAAATTACGACTAACACTGATGGATACGTTGTGGAGAGCAACGCCTTTTTCAGTCTAGTTTCGATAATAGGCCTGACAATAGCGTTGTAGTTGAAGCTCTCTGATTCGTAAGTCATGTCATCGTGTATGTTGCTAAATATTTTTCACATCATTTATTTATTTTTTTTTCTTATACTTGTATGAATAAGAAAAGAAGTGTATCAACGTACGTGTATCTTGCTTTCAGCATTTTGCAGATGTTTATTATTTTGTTTAGATAGGAAAAAACAAATATTAGAGGAGAGAATTTTATAGCATTTTGCAAATGTTTATTATGTTGTTTAGATAGGAAAAAATAAATATTAAAAGGAGAGAATTATAAAATTAAGAATAATTTTGACGTCAAGGATAATAAAATAACACTCAAGTCCATTAACAGAAAAAAGAAATAAAATATAAAAAATTAGTTTTTTTTCAATAATGTGTTTGAATTACAATAAAATATTGTAAAGTATTTGGGATTGCAAAAAAATAAAAATAAAAATGTCCATTAGTAACACGTAACATGCATGAGACCTTGTAAGAGTGTCCTGTGCAGTAAAAAGTAAATGAATAACGAATTAGTATATTTTCTTTTCTTCTTCGTTGTCTGCATTTTCTATTTCGCGTTGAATCGTAATTTTTTTTTTTGGTTGGGGTCCTTGCCCAGTGTGGACGGCTGCCCACATTGGGCATGAGTTGGCTTCGCCCATGGCCGTCCCGACCTCTGCAATTCGAGTGGGATGATCACGGTCCATGAGGCGAGTGGGAACAACCATTGGGCACGAGCCACAATGGGGATGACCTGCCCGGATCGCGGCTGGGATACCCATGGCGCAAGGCGAGAAAGCCCGTGGGGGCACGGGTTGCGGTGATGATACCGTGGCGCGAGGAGGCGACGTCAGTGGGCACCCAAGTCGTGGTGGGATGCCCGAGAGCTTGAGGTGAAGATGCACATGAGCGCGCGACGGGGACTCTCATACCACGTGGACGTGAGTTGCAGTAAATAGATCACGGTCGAGATATAGAAGAATAAGTTAATAATTAAATTTATATTAATCATTTTAATCAAGAGAAAATTTGAGAAAACTCATTATCATCAAATTTAGCTTTGTATACACTCCCTAATCAAAAATTTCTTTGCATGCACTCTCTGATGGGATTGACAAGACAGTTTTGTGTGTTATTTTTTTTATCAGTATAAAAGAGTAAAAATTCAGTATAAATTATTTGAGATTGAGTACTAATTTAAGAAATTTGAGTATTATTTGAAAAAATTTAAGTATATATTGTTTCAGTATATAGTAAACATTTCAGTATACATTATCAAAATTTAAGTATGAATTGATTTAAATTGAGTATTATTTGAAAAAAAAATTGAGTATAAAATTTAAAAATTTGAGTATATGAGGTTGCATCCACCGCATCAAGATTTTCACATAAGGGGTCACCGAAATTTTATACTCAAATTTCTTAAATTAGTACTTAATCTCAAACAATTTATACTTAAATATTTATAATGTATACTGAGTTTTCACTCTTTTATACTCACCACATCAAGATTTTCACATGAAGGGTCACCGAAACTTTGTACTCAAATTTCTTGAATTAGTACTCAATCTCAAACAATTTATACTCAAATCTTTACAATGTATACTAAGTTTTCACTCTTTTATACTCAATCCATTAGGGAGTGATTGCAAAGAATTTATCAAGTGGGAAGTGCATGCAAAGGCCAATTTGGATTTAGGGAGTTTTCTCCAATTAACCCTTTAATTAATCAATTCTTAATTATAATAAGAGTGATGATAGGGAGAGTGAATTTGGGAGAGTGAATGGCGTGGCAATTATTGTATACACGTCCGATCGACGATCGGACATCACCAGCGGCCTTCGGCCGCCGCCCCGAACCAAACTATACCCTGGGAGGCACGGTGAACCCGTCGGGGATCGCCACAATTGCGATCTCGCATCATTGACCGTCGATTTCAATGGGTTCACCTTTACCGGCGATCCTGACGAGTTCATCGTCCTCCCAAGGTATAGTTTGATTCGGGACGACAATCAGAGGCCGCCGGTGGTGTCCGATCGTCGATCGAACATGTACACATTAGCTGGATGTCATTCACTCTCCCATTTACTCTCCTAAATTCACTCTACCAATCATTACTCTTATAATAAATTATATATATATATATATATATATATATATATATATATATATATATATATATATATATATATATATATTGAATTTGATAATTTAAAGGCTTTCATTGACCCTATTTAGATTATTTATTATAATTAATTGAAATTATTAATTTAAATAATTACTAACTTATTCTCCTATAGATAGAGAGAGAGGAGATCCGGTGCAAATCGCTCATCGCATATTTGTCCACGTCAGTGATCCAGGCGCTTAGATCGATTATTTATTAAATAATTTTAGATTATTTATTATAATTAGGAGTTTGTTGAAACTATTAATTTAAATTTAATTATTAAGTTATTCTCCTATAGATATATATATAGAGAGAGAAAGAGGGGGAGATCCGGTGCAAATCGCGCACCGCAAGCTTGTGCACGTCGGTGATCCAGGCGTCTAGATCATTTATTTTTTTAATAAATAATTCTTAAATAATTCTTTAATATTATAATATATCCTGTGAATATCTAAAAATTTTTATTTTGAACACTATAACCCAAGAGAGAATACTAAACCCTAGAAGGAAAATCTTATTGGGTTAAATCCATCATAACCTCATCCCTAAATCCAAAATCATGAACGCTAAATATATAATATACCTCAAAAGTATCTAAAAATTTTTATTTTGAAAAATCTTATTAACTTAAATTCACTATAATCCAACTCTTAAATTCTAAATTTTACAATGTTAAACTCTAAATACATATAATATATTTTAAAAAAATAAAAAATTTAAACAAAAGTCACTGCGCTCGAATCTAATCCAAGCGCTCCGAGTCCACAGGGATACATGACAAACAGTCCGTCGTATAGAATTTCTATATACAACAGATATATATACACCTCGATTCATGAAGGCACCATAGCCAGGCGTACAGGCTATATATATATATATATATATAAATTTTTTAATAATATATTTTATATTTATAAAAATATTGAAATGATATCGACACGATATGATACCATAATCGTATCGTTCCAAATATAAAATAAAATTCCGACATAACATGATATGATTTACTTCCGTTACCCCCATAATTGATATGGTGGCAATTCCGACATAACATGATATGATTTACTTCCGTTACCCTCATAATTGATATGGTGGCAAAAGGTGATTCGCTCGCTTCCAATTTCCTCATGCCCCGGCCAACTCTTCCTAGGACTAACACGGAAGAGATAAATCACGAGGGCTACAAGCACGGATACTATGGCTAGTACATAAAGAGGATGAACACATTGGCTTTGGTTGATTTTGATCCTCAGACCTTATGGTGAAAACACTAATATACTAATTATTAGTTCATCCCGTGAGAACTATCCCACGATTAATATGGTATCATAATAATATTATTCTAATTATAAATTAAAAATCTCATTGATATGTAATCATAATCATATCATTTTAATTATAAATTAAAATTCCAATATAACACGATTTGATTTACTTTATATAAAACACCACGTGCTAGGACCATCTAACCCCCATATAATTTACACTGAAAGATCGATGAACATCATCATCATTTACTCTAACATTAGTACCACCTTCAGCAATGGAAAGTAGGAAGATCTAATCCTGGATCGATTGTATCGAGCATTATTTGTAATCCATAGAAAGTTTCGGCTTCAAGAGTTATGAACCGAAAATAAAAAATTTGGATTCAGCCGTCTTTATATTATCAAATTTTAAATTGTGAAAATCATGGAAATTTAGCAATATTTTTTTTAGATTTCTAGGTAAATTGGACAAAAATTAACATTTACACGAGGAATAGGTTTCATTACATAAACAACCGAACAAATGAACTTCGGACATCCATTAACAAAATAAAATCGACCAAACACAATATAAAGCAAAATGAGAAATCACTGCATGTGATTGCCCCAAACATAATCCATGCAGATTATCGAATTGGCATCTTCCCATCTCCAGTACTCTCCATCTTCCTTCTTCACTGAATCAAAAATCTTCCAAATCAATGGCAGGATTTGCATTCTTATCTTTAGCTTATAAAGTGATTACTTCAGCTTAACACAAGTACAATAGACAAATTTAACGATATCCCCATCTCCAGTCCTCTTGATCTTCCTCATCGCTTCCATCATAATCCGAGTCAGAATCTTCAAAGTCATCACAATAATCATTCCATGGATTGTCCTCAGCTGCAAATAATTAAGTATTAATATTAGACAACATTAATATGAGCAAGATTAAAAGGAAAGAAAATATACAACCATACCATTTGAATCATAACTTTCATAATCAGATTGTGAAGGACCATCAGAATAATCGTCCTCCGCATAAACTTGCACTCTGTAGCAATCATACATAAACATAATGAATATCAAAACTAAACTGCAATTGTAAGTTTAGAATAACTAGATTTTCAAATTCATACAATGGATACTCATCAGTCTTATCTGTGTCTCTGTCCACACCGATAGTATATATGTCGTAAACAAAATTAACTGTTCAAAAGAAATAAAAGGGAAAATTTAGTAGTGAGAAGATCAATAAAGAATGGCATTGAACATAAACTACATATAAAGTTAAAAATAACATGCAAATTGAATTTCTTGTTTCCAAACATAAAAAATAGCACAAGTTGTCGTTGGAAGATTAAAGATGGTGGCGGAGTTTGAACCTTCTCTGGTTGTTTTGTCATGTTCAATCTCTTCCGCTGCTTGTGGAAGGACTTCCCTTAGAAGTGATAAATACTTATCAAAAATTGCGCCACCAACCTCAGGAGCAACTCTGAAGAATTCAAGAATCTTTTAGATAAACTACACAGATACCCTAAAGAAGCAAAAGAAACGCTGGATATGAAACTTACTTGGGCTTCGGCACTCTTTGGTCAGTTTCATCCTCAGCATCAACAAGAACAACATCATACAAATGACATTTTTCATGCAAAGAGCATTCTTCTGAATCTATGCTTCCCCTCTTCTTCCAAATTTGTTCAAAACGAGCACTTATAGCAAGATCCTATCAGATTTAAGATGACTTAGCTACAGTATATTGGGAATAAAATCATCCAAATTCAATGTTGTATAATTTTAGCAATGAATTGGCAATCAAACATCTCATGATAAAACCAATATAAATGCACAAACAAACAACTAATAGCCAAAATCATTCAAATGATCTCGTAATACTCAAGCGGGTCCTATATATCAATAAGCATAAAAAAATTACGATACTAATTGAGAAAGTGGTTTGCCTGGGAGGAAATTAATCCACTAGCTTACAGAAATAACAATTAGACATATGATAATCAAATGTGAAGAGTGTAAAGAGTAAAACAGTGCTTACATTTACTCACTATAGCAAAGAAAAGCTCTTTTAATCACTAACCCATTATTGATCTTGTCGTGTGTATAACTGGTGCATCTACATAAAATTATTTAGGTTGCATACTTCCAACACATTGAATCTAAATGTGTAAAATGATAAAACCCAAGTCCAAGATATGTAAAACAAATGTTACATTAGATGACATCTAACACAAAAATTCAGATGTGCATGTTGGAGAAACTGCAATAACAATTCAATGACATGAAAGAGTAATAATCTACCTCATGCTCTTTTATAGCCTTGGACCGCAATTGATCATGTTTCTGCAGGCACAGAAAGTGTAACAAGAATGAATATATTTTTTGAGGCAAAAATGCTGAATATTCTAGGATTAAGTAAAGTTATTAAACTAGAAAAAATAATAAGGCATCAAAGTAAGCAAATCAAGAGCTATGCATTTCCCAAAAAAAAAAATTGAAAGCCATGACCGATAATAAAAAAAGAGTCCAATTACTTGTCTTTGCAAAAGATAATAATCAATTCTATGTGAGAATTATGTGCTGACAAAAACATCCTTTGGAAATTTTTATGATTAAGGTAGGAATCATAATATAATACATGGCAGAATTACATAAAATTGTGTCATTTTAGCAGTGACGATAATAGTAAATATAAATTAAAGGAAAATTGCAGCAGTGAAATGGTAAACAATTGTGCAAAATTCGGTTAGAGTAACAACATCTCCAAATGTAACATAAGAAATTGAATTGATAACATTACCTTATCGGTTTATACAACTTCTACGCTCCTTCGATCTCCCCTTAAATTCTTTTGAATTTCTGGAAGGTTGCTTCTGGTTGGAAAAAAAAAAGAGTGAGAGAAAGAAGATTATTAAGAAATTCAATAGATGAAGTCTAAACCAATGAATTACAATTGGAGATTAGATGTTCAAAGGAAAGATGATAGTGACTAAATAATCTTAGAAGTGCAAAGTAATATGCTTGCAGGAGATCTATGAAAATCCATCCATTGAACAATAAATATCCTAGGTAATATTTGGCTGGCAAACAGAATAAAAGTTATTTTTTTTTAACAAAGAGAGAATAATTGTGGGAGGGAAACAACAAGACAGTAAAACCTTAAAAAATTGGCCTTCATCGGCTATTCTGTTTCAAACATCATTTTTAGCAGACAAAATAGCATTCATATTTTTACAAAAGACAAGAAGTGATTAAAGGTTAAAATGAATTATCAGATTATCTGATTTACTACAAGTAGGAGCATCATAAACTGTGTTAATGTAAACAAGTGGAAGAAAGAGGAACATGTTAAACAAAAAATAACCACCTCTCAAATCAATTGACATAGGAGTAAACGAGAGTAACATAGATTAGGTGTTAACCAGAAATGAATCCAGCACATCTTTGACAGATTGGGAGTGCCCAACTGTCTCTAGACGCTGAACCAACATCTTCTTACTTGCAGGCTCATTGAGAACTGCATTTTAGAAGCCTTGTTGATGAGAAATTTCAGTCATATATGTTCACAGAATAGGCAGCCAATCAAAGCTACTTATCAGAAATTACAAAGCAAAACATAGAACATGAGGGTCTATCATTTTTAAAACTTAGTCAATGACAAACTTACAAGGAACTCCTCAGGCTTTCCAGTAGCTTTATACTTACATCATTGGACATTATACAAGAGTTTATGATTCCCTTTCACCACAAACAGAAAACTCAACCTATGTGATAGATCTTCATTTAACCTAATGAACAAAACATTCGCAAAAACCCACCGCTCTAACTGTTCTGTCTAATCGAGTTTCTGCCATTTATCTAATGTTTAAGTGTTTGAACATAGCATTACTGCACCCAATTCAAAGGAAAAAAAACTACTACATATCAAGTAATTTCTAAATAAAAAGGCAACCAAACCAGTATATATAACACCAATTAGAAGACAAAATGGCCAACGAGAGTATAACATGGGACTAATATTTCGTGAAATGATAAAACATTTGATTGGCCAATGCTTAGGGTAGGTAACATGTTTGTGGTGGCAATAAACAACCATGAACTTCTTCATGAACGAGGAATGGAAAAAATAAGAGGCAACATATGAGTCTATGGGATTGGAGCTTTCGGAGTTGAGGAGATCGAAATACAAGAGATGAAGAATCAACAAACTATCTATTTTGAGGAATAGGGTGTACTTGCTACGACTACGAGACTGAACACAAATTCTTACGATTGGACAAGACATGAAGCAGAAATCTTAATGTCTATGAGGGATGTTAAATACAAGGCTACGCAGCATGACTCATTGAAGACTTTTCTTGTTGAAAATCATGACTACAAAATCCATAATTATATTCAATATCATTTCTAAATTAATATAAGCTACTAGCAGACGACTATATAATTCATCAATTAATATACGCTAATAGCAGACCATTAATACATGCAACTCCATTTCAGTTTGACTCATTCTTTCCAAGTCTCTATCATATATAGACCATATATTAATTATATCTAGAAACCATTTTCGAGTCCCTCCATTTTCAAGTAACAACAACTCAATAAATGAATGCATTGAAATTATGATAATCCCATAAAAACAGTAAAAGAAAAAGCGAAGGTTAGATATACCTTTTCCTGTGTCGTAATCAAATATGGAGAGATTTCCCAGACCCATGAATGCTTTTTTATGTGGCCTTTCATTAATCTCCAACCCTAAGCCAATAAAACCCAAAAAAAAACCCCACCATTATCTCCCATTTTAATATTATCCAAAAGGGCAAAAGAAAACAAAAACGACTTACAGAAAGAGTCAAGTTTAGCTTGGGAAGCCTTCCGCTTAACCCTAACGATCACCGGCTTTCCGGTGATCGAACTCAGCGTTGGGGACTTTCCATTGATGGAACTCAGCGGAGGAGGCTTTCCAGTGATCGACGGAGGAGACATCACGCCCGGAGAATAATAATCGACCGGGAACAAGAATCGCCTCCGGAGAACAGAATACGCCTCGGAGAACCAGAATCGCCCGGAGAAAAGAATCGAGGTTTCGGTGAATAGGTTTGTGAGAAAAAAGACTCCCTGATCCGCATATTTATAGGCTAGGTCACCCGTAACTGGGTCCGATTACCATTTACATGGGCCGGAGCCGGAATTGACCTATTCACCGAGGGGGTAAATTAAAAGGTCTGGATAAGTTGTAGCAGGGCCATTTTATTCTCTAATATCTCTCGTTAGTCTTCGAATGAGAGGCGAGCTGAGATTTTGTCAATTAAAATTAATTTAACAGTGATTTTCAATAAATGTAAAATAACACTTTAATTATCACGACGTATTGGAGAATAAGAGGAAATATTTTAATATTAAAATAAAAATAATTATTTTGATATTAATTTAATCACAGTGAATTTTTTAATTAATTAAAAAAATATTTTAAAGCACACTTATTTAATGCGGTCATGATCTTGACCGTAATCTATTAAAAACACCACTCAAATTTATAAAAAATTAACGTCCGCCCAACTAATGCGTTGATCTATTTTGAATATAATAATTAAACAAATAATAATACATTTTTTTAAAAAAAAAACACCTTAATATATTTTTAATTTTAAAATTTTTACTCTATTATTATTATTTAAAAAAATATAAAAAATGATAATAATATTTAACTAAATTAAAATATTTTATTTTATATTATAATATTGTTGAATCGCATCATTATATTTTTTTCTAAAATATGAATATTTTTAAGGTGAGAAATATATTATATTTTATTTTATGTTTTAAAAAATTAAAAAAATGGGTACTGTTTTAATTTTTATCCTTTTTAAATTAATTTTTATATTTATCTAAATTTAGGGTTTGGTGCTTCGAAATTTCAATTCGAACTATAAATCAACCTTCCCTGCTCCTCTATCACTCTCCTTGGCCCTTCAATCGATCTTCGATGATTCCATCAGAAAGTAGCAATAGCGAGCAGGAAGAGACAACTGAAAGGATGAAGTGGACTATATTTTTCAGTGTGGATTTGAAGCAGTGCCTTCGCTTGTAAGAATCTTCCCTCAAAAGATCGAGTCCGGATCCTCTGCGACCAAAACGTCTCTGCACCTCTGCGACGCGCGCTAAACGACAAGAGAAAATCACGTGCAGTTCACGTGATCTCGCCCGCTCGCGTGAAGAAGTTGAACCGCGCGTCCCGCTCGCGATCAAAAATTCTGCCCTAAATCCCCAGTGAAGAAGGCTTCTCCTTCTCGATCCCGTGCTTGATCTCCCCTCTCCCAGCTCCGGCCTTCTCCCCTCTCCCAGCCCCGGCGTCGACGTCGGCAACGTCACACGACGAACTCCCTAAACGCGTGTGGTTCGCTCTTCCCCTCTCATCTTCGCTCCCAGATCTCCTCTCGCCTCCTCGCGTTTCCCTCTGGATCGCTGCTTCCCCTCTCATCTTCGCTCCCAGTCGCCAGCCTCGGCGAGCTCCGCCCGAGAGGAAGCGCCCCTCCTGCTCGGTACAGAGCAGGAGCCGTCCCTGCTCTCCGTCGAAGCGCCCCCGCAGCACGCGTCCCTGCTCGTCGCCGCCGACTACCTGCTGTGATTTTTCGACGTTGATCTGTGACTTTTGTTTATTTTCTATTTGATTTTTCCTGGCACTGCAATTTCTTAGATCAAGTTTTTCCTGCAATCATGATTTTCTTTCTCATTAATTCGCTTCGAAATTTTGGTGTCCTGCACATGCTGTTGCCATTCTTGTTGGGATTTTAGTCAAAATATGATTTTGTTGTACCAAATTACACCGTAAGTATGTTGTGATATGAGGGGGGAAAAGGAAAAACAATGTTGAAGATCCATCCAGTAATAAGGAGGATCCCATTTGGGGTGCATAAACGTCGGGTAGCTGTCGGCGGCGAGAAGCTTACAAATAAGTATTTCAGATTGTTAGTTTGTGAAATTATGTAGCAATAAGGATCTTTTTTGCTACATAATTTATGAAATACAAGGATCTTTTTTGCTCAAATTTTACAATGACCATATCACCTAGATCAAATATGCCTTTGAGCAGTTTTTGAACATCATTGAACAATTACTTCTTTCCTAGGCTATCAAAACATGTGCAAGAACAGAAACTGAGCTTATGCAAGGATATTGAACTTTCATTTTGCTTTTCTCTTGTTACTTACATGAGAGTTAGCTCATATATCCCATTACATTAGATGAATTTATTGTTTGATCAATCATGGAGTTGAGAAACAAATAAACTCTGTCACTACCTCATTAAAGTCTGGCATGAATAACTCCATTAGTTCCTGTACTTGTAATCTTTTTTCTAAATCTTCACAAGTTCATAGCAACTTTAATTCTATACTTTTGTTGTGGATTGCGCATTGCTTGTATTTATACTTCTATTATCTTTCATTATTTCAAGTTCTAGCAAATTAAAAATTATCATTCTATAATAATCTCATCAGATTATTCTAATGGTCTATATCAATTGAAACAGATTAGAAGCGTAGCTTTAGATTGATGGTAAAATGGTGAGTAGTTTGATTTAATTTCAGTTTGAAAGTCGAAATATGTAATTTATGTTATATAAATATCATTAGTGTTTTTATTGGTTTTTATTGGCTTTTTTTGAGAGTGTTCTACAAGATCATTTTATATCGATAATCATACTATTGATATTTATCATAACTTGTATCTGGAATCCCAATATTAGTCCATGTAGTAGTTCCTAAATTGTTTACATATATTGCTTAGTCTATTTAATTATGTAAGTTATTACTGCCATGTCATTCTTAACCTCCTCATTAGCGTATATTCTGTCGTGGTTTATGGTGATCACTGAAGCAATGTTCTTATTCTTGCTATGCAGATGGCGGCCAAGAAGAAAAATGTAGCTGATGAATCAGGTCTATTATTACAAGCCAAAATCAAGCAAGCATCCGCAAGTGTGTAATTTTAGTTTTTACAACCTACAAAAGATTGTTAAAATCTGAAACTTGTATTCATGATGTAGTTTGACGATGTTAGGAAGCTTTTGTGGGTATGTGATTTTTCCCTTGAATTCGTTCTTTCGTCTAAATCTCATGGTTATACTTGTGTTGACTTTCTGGTCCAAAATCTTATACTCTTTGTAGATGTTTTGTTTTGAATTAAATCCAACATTCGAGCTATTTGGTAGAATCTTATTCTTGTTTTAGAGCACCACATTTTGTAAACCTCTGAGTGTTGTTCTAAAGCATCACAAACCCTCAGATTTTTAAACAGTTAGCTGTATTTTGTATATCATCTTTTTTTGCTCTTTCATCTCCTTTCTCCTCTCCCTCACTTTCCTCTTCTCCCTTCCTCTTTCGGTGGATGCGAAACGATGCTAGTGATTGTGAAGGTGATGAGAGCAGAAGGACGTGAAATTGAAAGGGACGCAAAGAGAGGTTGCTTTATTTAGTTCCTACAGATTGAGCTCATACTTCCTTAAGATGAACATCTCCACACAAATTGTTTGTTTAAAAGGAAATACTAGAATCATAATTTCAGTTATAGTAAGATAAAATCTCCTAGTCTTCTGAATCATACAAGAGTGATGTTCTTTATTCTCATCACAACTCTCAAATGTATAGTGATAGTTAAAAGCTGCGATTTGTTGTGAATCCATTAGTAGCGATACTTGGTGGAGTAGTCTTTTGGAGCAATCACCAGACCGCGACCCTTCCTCGCTCCTCGATACAGTCTCAATGATATCAATGAATTCTTGCTTATCCTTCATTGCCCAATTGATCTTGTTGTTGTTCCCAGTCCCAAGATCAATCATGATATGTTTGTTCCTGAAGTAGAACATCACAGTTGAATGATCATAAAGCTCGTACATGGTGTTGAAGTCCGGCACCTCGGTGATATCGACCAAGTAGATCACCGCAAAGTTTTTAATAGTCTCCGCAACGGAACTCAAAACTTCATCCATCTAACAGCAGTAAAACCAGGTGATGATTAGGTTCCACAGAAAGACCTAAGGAAAGAAGCTTAACATATGTGCTTGCAAAAAAACTGACGAATTGCACAACATTATGTTTCAGCATATGACATCAGACATTCTTTCACAATAGAGAATCACTGGATAAGTATAATCTAAAAATGATAGGAACAGCTGGTTCTTGCTGGCCTGAAGTTCTTGAGAAGAAAAACTTCAGGCCAGTAAACAATTTGGAAATGCGAAATTTTTGCAAATATTCATGCTTTTCCTATTATTCTAATGAATGAAATAATCAATAAAGGTGAAATTCAATTTTTCAGAGATGTGCATGTTATGAAGTGTTCTAGAATTCACAAAAGAATTTCAAATATGCTGGCCTTTGCATTTGGAATTCTCTTGGATCAATTAAGGATTTAAATTTTTTTTGTCTTTCATGATGCTTAAGAATAGAGCTCTCAACCATTCCTATGTATCCTTCAAGATCAAACAATGATAATTAGAAAACCTTTGATAAAATCAGGAGACAAAACTATAACCAGAAGGGGATCGAACAAACTTACCATTGCAGCAAAACCTAAATGCAGTCAAGAGAAAATCCAGCCAGAAACCCTAGAATCTGAAGATGAGGAGATGAGCAAGATCTGAAATAAGATGAAATCGTTCCACAATATGGCAAGATCCACAACCAAGAGACCTAGAAATGCGAGCTTGAAGCAACCAAGAGGGAGAGGAAGCACAGTCTGTCTCTCGCTCGCACCCACACATCATCCAAGTTATGCAGAATCCACGATGTCGGCGAGAAGGAGACTGGGCAGCGAGGACGCAGTCGGGAGCACGATGAAGGTAGGCCGAAGCAGGAGAAGCGAGAAAGAGGTCCCTCTGCTAGCGTCGACGTCGCCGACGTCGAGGCCGGGGCTGGGAGAGGGGAGAAGGCCGGAGCTCGCGATCAAGCACGGATCGAGAAGGAGAAGCCGATGGTTCCTCAGGATTTAGGGCAGAGCAGAGTTTCCGCTCGCGCGGTTCGACTTCTTCACGCGGGCGAGTAAGAAGGAGGCGTCTTCACGTGCTCCTCGCGTGCGATCTCTTGTCGTTTAGGGAGCGTCGCAGAGGTGCAGAGAAGTTTTGGTCGCAGAGGATCCCATCTGCAAAAGATCCGCTTAGGATTTTCCGGATTGACAGCTGGCTCAGGACATAGGCCTTCGGATCCTCTGCGACCAAAACTCCTCTGCACCTCTGCGACGGGCACTAAACGACAAACTTTTCTCACGCGTCGAGCACGTGAAGCCAGCGCACTTACTCGCCCGCGAGCTGCGAAAAAAATCGCAATTCCATCGCGCCTTCTCTGCCCGCAAGCTCTGCGAAAAAGCCCTAACCCTTCTCCCCGCCTGCGCCGATCACGGCTTCGTCGATCCTTCACGTGTCATCCAGCTCTCGTGGCGTCCCAGGTAACGAAGCGATTCGTGCCCCGTCCCTCGGTTTCTACTCCTGTTCCCCCCTCCATTAGATCTGCGAATTTTGTTTAGGGCGTTCTTGTACAAGGGTTTCCTCTCCTATGAGGAATGCGAGCACTTGGTTGCCCTGGTGAGCAAGATCTCGTTCCCTGGCTAAATCTTTCTTGTTCAGCAAGATCTCGTTTCCAATGGTAGCGTTTGCTGTGAAACCAGGCGAAGGATAAGTTGGAGAAATCGATGGTTGCGGACAACGAGTCTGGAGAAAGCATGATGAGCGAGGTTCGGAGGAGCTCGGGCATGTTCCTCGAGAAGCGGCAGGTGATGAATAAGAGCACAAATTCTTACTGCATTTCTATCCACACTCTTCTAAAGCCTAAGGAGTTCAATTTTCTTCTATAGTAAGGTTTTCGACGACAAAAAAAAAAAAGTAGCTTGCAGACTTAGGGCCATATGTGAAAATTGAAATATCTAATTCTAGATTAACTTCTTTATTAACTCTGGAAATTAACTATTTATGCTTATCATGGTTGCTCCTAACAATCTAAATCTATTTCCTTTGCATAAATGATGAACAAAAGCCGTATATTTGAAGTGAATATAGAAAAAGGTTGTTTTACATTTAAGTTGATGGTCTTTTGCATTGGTATGGTTAGCCCTAAGCCCCTAACATCGAGTTCTCTTATTTGGGGTTACTTTTGAGCAAACTACCAAATTACTAACTATGAATCAGTGTGCTACTTGGTAGTGCAAGATTGCTGCTAGATAGTTTTTAGTTTCATTTGGAACATTGAATCCAGCCTAAAATGACCAACATAAATTGGGGGAGAAAAAAAAAAGATGGTGATGTTGTGTGACATTCTCTGATTGAGAAACTGGTTTGGCTTCTGAATTTTGTATTGGTGCATGTTTGTGATTACTAACTATGAATCAGTGTGCTACTTGGTAGTGCAAGATTGCTGCTAGATAGTTTTTAGTTTCATTTGGAACATTGAATTCAGCCTAAAATGACCAACATAAATGGGGGGAGAAAAAAAAAGATGGTGATGTTGTGTGACATTCTCTGATTGAGAAACTGGTTTGGCTTCTGAATTTTGTATTGGTGCATGTTTGTGATAATGATATCGCCGCTGCGCATGCCTTTGACAAAACACCTCCATGAGATGTTTATTAGTTGACTGACTCAATTAGTTTTGAGATGGAGGTCATGTAGTGTAAGAAAATTTATTCTAGGAATTTCCACTTCTTTGAGGTCATATGTTGTTTGAGTTCATATGTTATTATCATAGCATTTGCCATCAAACTCGGCTGGTTGACTGATGGAGGTACCGATTCTTTAAGTTGCTGGACATTCTCATAGCAAGATGATTTTTTTTGCGCCAGTTAGCTTTGGTACTCTGTAGAAATTAAGTGCATGTGAAATAGAATTTGCATAGTATTAACATGTCTAATGCTTGATGTTGAATTTTAAAGGATGAAACTATTGCACAAATCGAGCATAGGATCGCTGCCTGGACTTTCCTACCAGAAGGTTGTTCAATATCTTCCCTTTTCTGCAATACTTCTTTTTAACCATTCACCGGCTTCACTGTCAACTATTCTTGATAAATCAGAAAACGGGGAAGCAATGCAAGTTCTTCACTATGAACATGGTGAAAAGTATGAACCCCATTTCGACTATTTTCATGACAAAATCAATCAACAACTCGGAGGTCATCGAGTTGCCACAGTGCTAATGTACTTGTCTGATGTTCAAAAAGGCGGAGAGACTGTCTTCTCGGATTCAGAGGCTAGACATCAATAAAATTTCCCTTTAGTCAAATTTACTCATGTCCATTACCAACAACACTGTGTGTTATTTGCAGGGGAAATTGTCTCAACAAAAGGATGACTATTGGTCTGATTGTGCAAAAAATGGTTATGCCGGTAATTTTGTCACCAAGTTTATTCAAACTCACTTCGTCTAGTACTTTTAGAATGCTCATACTCGTGCCACCAAAATTAGAACACGACTTTGGGAGCAAAGTTTGGGTTGGTCCGCGACGAAGTACATTTTCTGACGGTTTTCTATACTTCAAACGCCAGTGCATTTTCTGATTGTTTGCTACTTTGTTTTGACTGCAGTAAAGCCTCAGAAAGGCGATGCTTTGCTTTTCTTTAGTCTTCACACTAACGCAACAACAGATCCAAAGAGCTTGCACGGAGGCTGCCCTGTCATAGAAGGCGAAAAGTGGTCCGCGACAAAGTGGATTCATGTGGCAACATTTGAGAGCCAAGAGGTGAACAGGTCAAGTACGGCATGTGAGGATGCGAATGTTCTCTGCCCCAAGTGGGCTGCAGTCGGAGAGTGCACAAAGAATCATCTCTATATGGTAGGATCCGAGGATTCTCACGGATTCTGTAGGAAGAGTTGCAATGTCTGCGTGTAGTGGCTGATGTTTCATGTGGTCAAGTGTACATTGTTCTTTCATTTCAGAAACGTTACTTCGGTCAGAGAAACTAAGAGAAATGATGCGTCTTTTCTCGCATATCATGTGATGAATTGAAATTCACCTAAGAGTGTGTTTCTAAAAGAGATGTTCACTAAAGAAAACGTATACAATACAATAGTTACAATAGTAAGGGTGATCATTGGGAGCTGACTATAAAACAAAGAGATCAAGTACTAATTAATACACTTTGACAACGCAGTATGTACCTGGGTGTTAGCAAATGGAAGAGGCTCTAGATAGAGGGGTGTTTAAAGCATCGATACTACGATGGATGGCGATCGAACCGGGGTGAAATGTGTCAACAATCACATTTAATATGGCGATCGATACTACTACGATGGATGGCGATCGAACCGGGGCGCTCAAAAAAGTTTTTTTCAGGATCGAATCGGGGTGAAAACAGAGCCTTCTACAAGTTGCACAAACCCATTTCCAATTAGCAACTGTCAACGATGACTATAGCCACAACATATATAGCCAAATGCGAGTTACAAGTGCTGTATACGACAAACTGTAATGGTGTACATAAATGAACAATCATCAGCAAAATTAGAAATTGAATTAAAGGTTTAAAGCATGTAACAGAAGGAAAAGTCAGATCAATAACCTTAAGGTATGAAAACCGAAGGGAGTGAAGTTCTATGTCAATAACACGAGATGTTGGAAATGCTCCATAGCTTAAAACTTATGCCCAAATAAAAACTAGTGCAGACCAAAAAGTCAGATCTGCTGACATAACTGGAAAATGATTGAATTTAGTCCAGCCAGTATCAATAAAATACTTTTTCTATAGAAGGAAATCAGAAACATGTCTTTACTGTTTATTATGGCAAATACAAGATCTTCACTCCGAACTCCAAGAGATTCCCGTATATGCTCTCTAAGAACTCTTTTTGCAACATTGTCTTCAGCAATCTCCATCAAATCTTTACTATTTCCTAGGTGAACAACATAGGTCTCTGGCATATTAATCCTACAATAAACATAAAAAAATCAGGAAAGAGTAGATAACTGGAGGGAAGAGAGGTAAACTACCTCATTTTGTTGTAGAAGAGAACAGTAACTAGAAAGGAATATCAGCAGTCAGTGGCTGGCAATACAGGCTACTCATCTGATTTGCAGTTTTGCACAACTGAGTGGCATAGAAGACCTGGCTCAGATTTGAAACCACCAGAATAATTTTAAAAACAACCATAGAAACACTGATAAATAAATAATTAAATATTTGCAATGATAAAATTAGCAACAAAATTGCAATAGAAAATTTGAAAAAGTAAATGCATTTCTTTAGTAAACAGAGAAATATTAGGAAAAAGAGAGACAACAGTCACGACATGAAAAATATAAATGAACAGCATTACAATTTGTTTAGAAGTTAAGTCAGCAAATACAAGTTCTCCAGTAAACAGAATTTGACCATTGCCTTAACTTTACTCGCTAGTTATAAAGGGCAAATCTAATACAATAAATAGGGTGATATATTTTTGCAAAGGGGGATGCATTTCTTCATGGACGGGCAGGTCCAGTTCCAGTTGCTGCGCCTGCACCTGCAGGACGAGGGCCTTGTCCAGGCCTTGCCTGATCATCCTGCAAAGAAATATGACGGAACTAATTAACTTGGTGATTCGATCTAATAAAAAAGCTGCAACATGCCAATGTAGCTTGAAGATCTCTTAATATTTTAAGGTTTATTATAAAGTACAAAGAGTCGAATCCCAAACGGGATATCTCCAATAAAGCATAAAAAAACAAAGTAACTAGTATGATCAAGAAAAGTTAAGAAAGAAGTACGCAACCTATATTATCATGTTATTATCTTAAATTTAAGTCATTCATACTCATAAACAATCAAATCATAATAGCACCAAACACATAACAACAATAAAATATAACAACAAACAAAAACAATAGTACCTAGCTGAACTCGAGCAATATTTATTTTTTCCAGCCGAACTGGCCATGCTTCCCCATAAATTTTCCATGCTTGAACTTGCCATGGCCGAATCCGTGGGAATGCATTCCATGCCCGTAATATCCTCCTGTATATAGAATATGCTCACATATAAATATCATGTCACCTTACCTCTTAATATGAGAATGTTGATAATAAAAAATGAGACTCACAGTGGTGTGGAGCTGATGGACCAAGATACCCAGCGAGTGGATATCCAGAAGGTGGATAATCAAATGGAGGATATCCAGAAGGTGGATATCCAGCTGGGGGATATCCAAAAGGTGGATATCCAGCAGGAGGATATCCTGATGGAGGAACAAATCCAACAAGCGATATCCAGCACGTGGTATCTAGCGCGTGGTATCAGGTGCTTGAGGAAGTCGCCTGATAATAATCACTGACAAAGTTATTTATTTTTGTTATGTAAATGGTGGAAACTGAGACAACTATAAACCTGAGACAGTTGTGTAATTGGTGGAAATTGAGCTTCTGGCGTAGGCTCTTCTATATCCTATTAAAAAAATAAAATTAATTAATTCTAAATGATTTTTTAAATATAACACCAAATAAAAAATTCAAATATTAGTAAAGATAAAACCTGAACAGTTGTGTAATTGGTGGAAATTGAGCTTCTGGCGTAGGCTCTTCTTTTTTTTTTCTCCCCCAATTTATGTTGGTCATTTTAGGCTGGATTCAATGTTCCAAATGAAACTAAAAACTATCTAGCAGCAATCTTGCACTACCAAGTAGCACACTGATTCATAGTTAGTAATTTGGTAGTTTGCTCAAAAGTAACCCCAAATAAGAGAACTCGATGTTAGGGGCTTAGGGCTAACCATACCAATGCAAAAGACCATCAACTTAAATGTAAAACAACCTTTTTCTATATTCACTTCAAATATACGGCTTTTGTTCATCATTTATGCAAAGGAAATAGATTTAGATTGTTAGGAGCAACCATGATAAGCATAAATAGTTAATTTCCAGAGTTAATAAAGAAGTTAATCTAGAATTAGATATTTCAATTTTCACATATGGCCCTAAGTCTGCAAGCTACTTTTTTTTTTTTTGTCGTCGAAAACCTTACTATAGAAGAAAATTGAACTCCTTAGGCTTTAGAAGAGTGTGGATAGAAATGCAGTAAGAATTTGTGCTCTTATTCATCACCTGCCGCTTCTCGAAGAACATGCCCGAGCTCCTCCGAACCTCGCTCATCATGCTTTCTCCAGACTCGTTGTCCGCAACCATCGATTTCTCCAACTTATCCTTCGCCTGGTTTCACAGCAAACGCTACCATTGGAAACGAGATCTTGCTGAACAAGAAAGATTTCGCCAGGGAACGAGATCTTGCTCACCAGGGCAACCAAGTGCTCGCATTCCTCATAGGAGAGGAAACCCTTGTACAAGAACGCCCTAAACAAAATTCGCAGATCTAATGGAGGGGGGAACAGGAGTAGAAACCGAGGGACGGGGCACGAATCGCTTCGTTACCTGGGACGCCACGAGAGCTAGATGACACGTGAAGGATCGACGAAGCCGTGATCGGCGCAGGCGGGGAGAAGGGTTAGGGCTTTTTCGCAGAGCTTGCGGGCAGAGAAGGCGCGATGGAATTGCGATTTTTTTCGCAGCTCGCGGGCGAGTAAGTGCGCTGGCTTCACGTGCTCGACGCGTGAGAAAAGTTTGTCGTTTAGTGCCCGTCGCAGAGGTGCAGAGGAGTTTTGGTCGCAGAGGATCCGAACAGAGGCCTTCCTCCCCTAATTTATTGAGGCTCATAAATTTTATAAAATATTAAATACCATCATTTTATAAAATCTACAATTAATATCACAATCCATTATTAACTTCCATTACCATTTATTTCCTTATTAATTTATTTCTTTATTAATTATATCCCCTTCCCCAATTGAATTCTTTCACATTTAATTGAATTCTCATATCAATTAAATGTATTTAATTACATTCTCTTTCCCCATTTTAAATGATATTTTATTAATTTTTTATTTTATTTTTTTAATATTTTTTACAACTTTGATGAAACCCTAGTCGATCAATAATTCTGTATTGTTCTCATTCTGCTGCATCTTTTTCCTGATCTTCTCTCTTCGACCCTTTGATGATATTCTTAAAAAAAGACAAGACACCTTTCTTCTTTGCTGGTAATATTTTTTCCTCGCTCAATTCTTTTCTCTATATAAAAAATAAGAACTTGAATAAGAACTTTTTTTATCTATATAAATGTAAAGTAGAATACTAGTCTTTTAAAATATCAAAATATTATAAAATTTAATATTTATTTATTTATATTATAGTTATGGAAGTAATAATGGAACTTTGAAATATCATCAAATTGAAATTATACTGTATAAATCAAATTTTTTTTAAATTTTAAATAATTTTATTTTGATAAAATTGCATAGATTTATATTTTCTTTTATATTATTATTTGATTATAAATATGTCTGCTAAAAAAATATGATTCAAGATATAAAATAGTATAAAAATAATAGAAGAGTTTATTTAACATTCAAAATCAAAACTCAGAAAATAATATAATTAAAAACTTAAATAAAAAATCAATTGGATTTTTAGTAGAAAATTAAATATTTTATCAATTTGAAAAAAAATTCTTATTAAAACATGAATATAAAAATTTATTGAATATTTTTCATTGTTAAGAGAACCGGACCGGTTGGACCGGGAACCGGCCGGATTTCCGGTCCGAATTAGTGATGAAAACCGCCCTCTTAAAACCCGGATTTGAACCGGTTTGATCCGGGCGGGAACCGGGTGAACCGGTCAATCCGGTTCACCCGGTTTGATTTAAAAAAAATTAAAAAAGTAAAAAACCAGCATCACCGTCGACTTTTATAATCAGTAAACCTAATTTAATCACGCAATTTCTCACGTCGCTCCGCCTTCTCTCCGCATCGCCCAGCGTCGCCAACGTCGCCGCGCCTCCGCCAGCATCGCCAGTCGCCGCACCTCCGCTAGCGTCGCCTGCCGCCGCCAGCGTTGCCTGCCTACGCCAGCTTCGCTGCATCGCATCGCCTCCGTCAGCGTCGCCAGCTGCCGCGCCTCCGCCAACGTCGCTAGCGACCGCGTCTCCGCCAGCGTCGCTTGCCTCCGCGCGGCGTCGCCTGCCTACGCCAGCGTCCCCGCATCGCATCGCCTCTGCCAGCATCTCCAGCCGCCGTGCTTCCGCCAGCGTCGTCAGCCGCCGTGCCTTCGCCAGCGTCGCTAGCCGCCGAGTCTCCGCCAGCGTCCTCGCATCGCGTCGGCTCCACCGGTGTTTCACTTCTGAAGGTAACCTTAAGTTTTGCACCTTAAGTTCTGAAGGTAATCTTAAGCTCGCGTCGGCTCCACCGGCTGATCACCGATGATGCTTTTGATTAATCAATAATCAATTTTACGTATAAAAATTTTTGCACTTCTGAGCAAGTTGATTAGCTAAGCTTCATTAATTAATTTTCAATAATCAATTATTTTGAGGAAAAGTGAGATTGTATGTGCTTTGCTAGTGTTCTCTATTTAAGTGTGCAAAAACATATAACATACTTTAGTTAGTTGATTTACTCTTGAAGAATGTAGTTGGGTCAATTGTTAATTTTATATATTTATATAAATACATACTTTATTATATACCGATTATATTCCGGTTGGATCCCCGATTAAATCGGTTGAACCTCTGAACCCTTGCTCAGACCAGTTCGATGTTCGGTCCGATTCTCAAAACTTTGATATATTTTACATCTCATAAAGCTAGAAAACTAAATTTTATAAAAAAATACTTTTAAAAACTAATATTTTATTTTTTTTAAAAAAAAATTTTAACACGTTATTCATGAAAAAGGACTAGTGAATTTTTTTAAAAACATATTCAAAAATATTAATAGCCTAATTATTTTTTTCCGCCTACGATCTCAAGTAACTTTGAGAGAGCACTGGTCGATAGTTACCCTTATTAGTCAATGTATTAAAAAAATATTAATATATAATTTTAATATTTTTAAATAACATAAAAGTCATCATAAAGACATTTTAATTTATTTATGTATTCCAGATCTTCTATTATTAATTTATTTTATTATTTTTCTTTTTTCATTTTAACCATTACCATAATATTATAATTGAAATAAAGTTTACTTTTTTCCTTTTTAACCATTACCATAACATTATAATTGGAATATATGTTTTCTAGAAATTAATTATTCATACTTAAATAAATAAAATAAGAATCACCACCTTGAAAAGGAAAACATACATTATGGGATGACTGAAACTTAAAAAAAATGAAATATATAATTGGAGCCGCTCAACTACTTGATTGCTTGCTTGATTTGTAGTTATTTACATGAACTTAACATATGTAAATGTCATGAGTCTCTCAACATATGCAATATACTATATGTGATTACTTTAGTATATATGTGATTACTTACTTTAGTATATCTGTGATTACTTTAGTGCTTTCAAAATGAAATAAATTCATCACATCAAGCAACATATTCAAAACGGCAATTTACCAAAGGACGTATCCAACTATTCGTAATTATCGAATAGTGTACCATGGTTTCTATTATACCAAAGGGCGCATCCCATATAGTGAAGTTACTTTTATACCCCTCCCGCCATATAATGGCTTTATGAAACTCATTTTCGAGACAGCCGAACCACTTTATCAATAAAATATTAATTTGTGGTTCGGATGGGTAGGAGTCGAAATTTATCTCAGCCAATATATATATATGAAATGATTTGCACAAGTCGAATGATCACGAAGGTACGTATATATTGCTTCCTTGCACAACTCGATTCATCACCAAAGCACCTGAGGAAAATAGATTGTCGAAGGAGAAAAAGGAAGCAACAAAATAGGTTGTACAAGGAGAAAAAGGAAGCAACAGATTGGTAACTAAGAGAAATAGAAATGTACGTATGATTGTCATCTTTGATATGATATCAGATATAGTTTTAATGAAGATAAACTCTTTCTACTATTTTTATGTTTGGAGGAGGCTTAGGGTGATATGCATTACATGATATCAGGCCCTGGGAGTGCATGATGTCATTAGGTTTCGGGCAAGAGGAGAGGCTGAAAAATTTAGTTTGAGGCCCTCGGAAATAATTTGTTTCAGGCCCTCGGAGGGACTGAAATAAAAGAAATTCAGGCCCTCCCAGGGCTGGCCTGAATTTATTTTATTTCAGGGCCAGGGAGGGGCTGAAATCAAATGATTTCAGGCCCTCCCTGGGCCTGAAATGTAATGATTCAGGCCCGGAGTGGGCCTGAAATCAAATCCCTGGGCCTGAAATAAAATGATTTCAGGCCCTCAGGGCTCCTAGGGCCTTTATTATCAATTTCAAAGTTTGATAAAGTTAATTGTAATTTTTTTTCAGGGATGATAATGTTGTTGACGAAATTCTCTCTGAGATATGGAATACTCTTGATGATAATATGGGTACGGGGAAAGGATTAGAAATAGCTAGTAATAATATTCCATTATCTTCCCAGTATGGTGATAATAGCATTACAAGGAATTTGGTAATTGATCTAAATGAAGAAGCAAATAATATAGAAGATGAGGGTTTGAATTCTTCTACAAGAGTAGTTGAAATCTTTCAGCCAACATGGAGTGGGGAGGAAGAATTTGAAATCCGGAATGCAGAAGAATTTGTACCCAGTACAAGTGTACTAGAATTCCAAGCTGATGATATGCAGATTGAACAATATGAATTCCCTCCAGATCAGTACAGTGACTTAGAGGAGGAGTTTCCATTAGCTGAAGATCCATATATTTTGAATTCTCGATTGCTTGCTGGGCCAATTCGAGAGCTAGAGGCAAGAGATGAGCATGAATTTTTTGTGGGGCAGATATTTCCATCTAGAGAAGAATTCAAGAATGCACTTGTTAAACATGCGATGGTTAAGCATATGAGATATAACCCAGTGGACACCTGGAAAAACAGAGTTAAAGCAGTGTGTTTTAACCAACCATGTACATGGAGAGTAGTTGGAAGGGGAGAAGTAGAGTTCACTGTTACAAAATATATAAAGGAACACCAATGTCGAAGTGTTAGGGAAAGTGCTGATCATCATGCATGCTCTTCATCATTTGTTGCTTCTTTTGTTGAAGAGCAATTTCTTCATAATGAACAATACAAACCAAGTATGATTATTTCAGATATTAAAGCTAGATTTGGAGTGACGATATCATACAGAAAAGCATACATAGCTAGGGAGAAAGCATTGAAAAAGGTTGTTGGAGATTATGATGATGCATACAGAGATCTCCCACAATATCTGCGTGAGTTAAGAGCTAGAGATCCTGAAACTTATGTGGCACTATGCATGAATGGTGACAATCAATTCCAGAGGTGTTTTTGGGCTTTTGGTGCTTGCCGAAGGGTGTTCAGGTCTTATTTGCGTAGACTTATCGGAATTGATGCGACACACCTAAGAGGAAAGTATCCAGGAGTATTGTTGATTGCAACGACGATTGATGGTAATGACAATGTTCTCCCAGTTGCCTTTGCAATAGCTGAAGTAGAATGTGGGTCTGCTTGGGAGTGGTTTTTGGAGCATACAAAGAGGTTCTTTGCTGTTGATGATCACTCACTGACCATAGTATCAGATAGACATAGGGGCATTATATCAGCAGTCAGAAAAGAATTCACAAACGCGCATCATGCTTTTTGTTGCCACCACATGTCTTGTAATATGGTAACTGATACTGGAAGTAGAGCTGGTGTAGGTTTGTTTTGGGCAGCAGCACGAGCCAACACAACACTCCAATATGATATGATAATGCAGACAATGCTTGAAAAACATCCAGATGCTCATAAGTGGCTTCAGAACATTGACCCTAAAAGGTGGGCAAATGCACACTTTACTGGGAGAAGGTACAGAATGCTTACCACGAATTGTGTGGAGAGCTTGAATGCTTTGTTTAAGTCTACACGTGAGCTTCCTATAAATAGGTTAATTGATAATACAAGAAGAAAGGTAGCTCAATGGTTCTATAACCGTAGAGAGGAAGTCTCCAAATGGCATGTTGCTTTGACTCCTCATGCTACAAAAGAAATGGAATCAAGGAGAGAGAAAGCTAGAGCTTATAAGGTTCACCCTTACTCTCAATCAGAAATGGAGGTAGAAACATGGGGCACTTCATACATTGTTGATTTGGAAAAAAAGTTTTGTCATTGTGGGGAGTTTCAAATTTCAGGACTCTCTTGCTCACATGCTATAGCTGTAATAATTCACAGGAACATCGATACACTCCGATATTATGAGCATTATTTTTATTCTGAAACTTGGAAGTGAGTTTACATGGATCGTATTTTCCCTTGTAGAAGCAAGGAGTTTTGGCCTAGTGGAGTAAACAACATTACAGTTCGATGTCCCTGTAGCCTTGTGCAGCCTGGTAGACGAAAGAAGGCACGGATTGAGTCAAGACACAATGGCAAGGTGAAACTTAAATGCAGCCGGTGCAAACAACTTGGCCATAATAAAAGGACATGTAGAATGCCGCCAGCCC